>VZTA01003510.1:0-15918 GCA_013398855.1 Mohoua ochrocephala
AGATAGATATACTGTATATGTATTATATATATAATAAAAGTATATAATATAATTCCATATTATTATATACTTATATATATATTATATAAGTATATAATAGAATTCCATAATATTATATACTTATATATATAAGTATACAATACATATAGATAGATATACTGTATATGTATAGAAGGGAGGTAGGTGCTCATAAGGAATCTGCAAAACAAGAGTTGATTCAAAATTTCTGCAGAAGAATTTCGGCTCCATGGATTTTGTCTGTTCTCTCATGCAATATTTCGGTTCAGCTTCTTAAAACTGAATGAACCATTTATTACCAATAAGATACGGAAAAGAGAGATTTAAAACCTCTCTGGGATGGAGATAATAATAATCCTGAGGAAAGTGCAAATAAAGACAACTGCAAAGAGATAAAAGGCAGGAAATCCTTTATTGAAGGGGTACAGGCAGAGCCACAGACAGACTGTTTTCAAAATTAAAAACAAATACAAACCAAGAGGCTAAAAATCAGAAAATTGTATTTTCCCCCCTCCCCTTAAAATGAATCCCAAAGCTTAGTGGTGGCTGGATTTGTTACGCTTGCACAGCTCGGTTGGTACACCAGGGAGGAGGGAAACACCAGTCAGATACGAGAGTGGATAAACAATGAGCAAAGACATCCCTTCTCCGACCTCACTGCAGCTTTCAGAGCGGGGATGTGGGAGCAGCATGTTAAAACACAGTCTTTTTAAATCTCTTTTTTCCTTCTTTTTTTTTTTCTCTCCTTTCCAGACCGCTACTGTACAAAACCAAACCGAAATTTATAATAAATACCTAACACAAGAGGCTCAGTACATTGCTACAATCCTTCACTGAAGGGAAACAGATATATATATATATACATATATATATAGCCTAATATATAACCTCTTAGACTTAAATCAGCGTAAAGGCTACTTGTTTTTACAGGAGCCTGGGGCAGGAATTCCACCCTGGGCATCACCCAGACCCCACACCTCAACAGAGCATCACTGCCTCCGGTCCCCGCCCATCCCAGGGGGATCCCCACCTTCCTCCTCGCTGGAAAAGCAGCAGGATTTGCCCTCAACAAGGAGTTTTTACATCTAGGAAGCTCCAGCTAAGCAGCTGCGCAGTGATTATAAAAAAAAACTGGAAAAGCCCCTTGGCGTGCACGAGTCCTGTGTGATAAATACAGACGTTTTCCTTGGCACTGTCTCAGACTGGTATTCCTGACCCATCCTAAATGCTGGTGGTGACACTGGAGAGGAAACACATGCTGGCTTGGAGTTCAAACCCTGCCAGACTCAGAGGGGAAAAAGAAAATAACCCTGCAAGGCTACATGACTTTAGCATCCAGCTATTTGTTAGAACTTAAATTCCTGGAGATTAATTAGCAGATGCAGAACATTGCCCAAAGGTAGGTCTGTACCACAGCCCAAACAGCTCTGCATCCAAACTCTGCAGCTGGCCTTTGTTTTTTTTTTTCCCTTTCCTGAAAAAAAATAAAGGAGCCAAGCCCTCAATACCCTCAATCCTGGGCTGTAGCTCCCGTGGTTTTGATAGAAATCATGTATGGGAGATAAAACAGGAATATTTCGTGTTTTCAGGTAAATGGTAGGGTTTCTGTCTTCAGCAGAGCAGCTCATCCCACCATCTCATTCCAAATCTGTCTGGACAGCAAGGAAAGGGTCTCACACGAGCTTGGCTCGCTCAGGCAAAAGGGACAAGGAAAAGGATTCGCTCCGTAAATGTGAACGGGGAATCTGAAACATCAAAAATTCCAGCCCTCCTCCCCTTCCTATGAGAAAAAGGCAGATCCCACTGGAAATTCAACATTTTGCTGCCAAAAAGGAAGCCAAGGCAGGGTATGAGAGAGGAGCCTGGAGATACTGAATTGCTCATCCAGCAATAGCAAAATCTTTCCAAATTCCATCCCCGCTCCCCAGGCACTGGCTGCTGCCAGCACACGGCCAGCGATTGCTTCGGAAAGGGCAAAGTTCAGGGTCTGAGCAGCCATCTGTGCTGGGGCCAGGCAGCAGCTGGGCTGGCGAGAGGGATGTGGCTGCTTCCCGCTGGGAAAGAGCAGATCCGGCCTTGCCAGGCTTGGTTTTGGGCTGAGAATTGCTCAAGCAGGGCTGGAGCTGGCACCAGATCTGAGCATCTTCACAATATCCCAGGAAAGCAGAGGTGAAGAGCAGCACTGGTCACCTCTGGCATGATCTACAGATCCTGGGCTCATCCCTGCTGCAAACCAGGCGAGCGAATTCTCTCCAAAATTAGAGCAGAGCTGAAAAAATGAGCCCACAGGGGACTGAAAGCCAAGGATGGGAAAGGAAACGCTGGCACACCAGAGCGCCTGCTCCAGAGGGCATCACAACGGGCATTTCACAGTCAGAGCACTGCAGAATCAGGAATTAATTAATCCTCACAGTGGCCCTGTAAGACAGATCAGGTGTAATTAAGCCTTGGTTTTATAGCTGGGGAAACAGAGCTGTGGGGTAACAGCTCTAGGAATAACTGCAGATGCTGGGGGTGTTTGGAGACAGAGGTTTGTCACCTTGTAGATTATAAATCCAGCAGAAACCACCAGGACCACTTCTCACCTGTCCTCCTGCCTAACTCATGCTAGGATCTGGCCCTCAGCTTATTCCTTCTCCCATCCACACGAGCAATTTACCTCCCAAGTTAAATCCACAGCTGATAAAACACTCCTCGTGCTCAAGGACACCCACGCTGCTGCAGGGAGGGGATGGCAACCCATTCCATGCCTTTTGTGAAGAGCTTTATCCCAGCTTTATCAGCAAAGACACCCCCCCTGGACCTCCTTGACCTGCAGCTGGGATGGGGCGATGGCAAAACCAGGCTCCACGTTTTCTCCAGCGCCAAACCCCAGCAAACCTTACCAAAGGAACCTGCAACCGCATTCAACGACAGCTCTTCGGAAACACCCTACGGATATGCTTATTTTTCCCTTTAAATTACAACTTGCCTGCGAGCAGCCAGCCAGAAAGAAAAGGAAGAAAGAAAGGAAAAGAAGTGATTCCTCCCTGTTTTGCCGCCGCTATTCTCCCCTCTGAGGTAGACATCGATGCGGTGGGGATGAACCACTGGAGGGTGGTTACGTGTCTGGCGAGCGAGCCCACGGCACCCTCGCCGTCCTGCCCCAGGGTGGCGGAAGCCCGCGGCACCCTTGACTCCGAGCACCCCGGCACGGCTCAGCACTGACGCAGCACGCAGGCCGTGGTGGCCAGCGGTGGCCCTGGCGAGCTGCATTTCTCCGGGGCGGTGATTTTACCGGCGTAATCGATGCAAGAGGCGTTGCGCGTCCGCACGCCCTCGCCGCACGTTTGGGAGCAGGGGGACCAGGGACCCAGGCGCCAGAGAGGGCAGGGCACGTCTCCGCAGGGCTTGATGTCCTCAGGCTTGAGGGATCTGTTGCAGGCGGAGGAGGTTTGACCCTCCACATCCCGGCAATCCACCGTCCGCCGCTGCCAGCCGGAGCCACACGTCTTGGAGCACTCAGACCAGTCACCCAGGACCCACTGGGAGGTCAGCATCGGTCGGATGACGTTGACCGACTTCTTCTCTTTGCCCTTCTGCTTGCTGAAAGGGACGTCCTTGGGGATGAAGAAGGTGTACTTGACTTTGGGTGGGAAGACCTCGCTGGCAATCGTCAGCAGCTGCACGGTCAGAGGCTCTGGGAGCTGTCGGAAGCTCTGCAGCCTCTCCAGAGTCGTCATGGAGCCGCTGTACTTCAGGATGGTCCCCTTAATGAGGATGTCCTGCTCCATGGCTGAGATGGCAAAGTCTCCGTTCAGCAGGTACTTGCCCTCCAGGGTCTTCAGGGCCAGGTAATTCCCATCGTGACGGACCCCTCGGTGGCTGCGCTGTTTGATGTCGATGTTGGTGGCTCCGGCGGGGATGGTGACAATGTCGTTGTAGCCGTACCTGCACGGGGCAAAGGGACGCGGTTATTTTTCAAGGCTTACTAAAAGCACACCCGTGTAGGGAATAGCACTTGGGATCCTGGCTCTGAAGCCACCTCTCCGTAACCCCGAGCGCTCAAGAGCTAGAAATATCGCAGATGTTCTAGATGTGAGCTCAGCTGGAAGATTTCACTGAATTCCAAATGAAAATGAGCGATGCAATCAAATGAACAGCCCTGGGATTACCAGCCGAGGTGGGAAATCCCCCTTGCTCCCTGTGTTTGGAAACGGTGAAGTGTTTGGGACTGAGAGCCCGCCACTGGTGACGCTGAAGGATGACCTCGCCTACTGACAGAGATAATACAGAGATAATATAGACCTAGATACAGATACAGAACAACAGACTAGGAGGGAGTCTCTGCACCCTCAACTCACTTTTCGAAGGGTTTTGCAGCCACCACTACGGTGCAGCTGGAATCCCATTGGAGGACACAGAGGACATTCCCATGCCAGGGAAACATTTTCCTGCAGAGCCAGCCCAGGCCCATCCCTGGAGCACCACGGCTCCCGGGACAGCACACGGAAGGTTTCACTTGAGCCCTGAGCACTGTGACTCACACTGTGGGGCCAGCAGGATCGTTTTCCATGGATCCCCGTGGTGGATGCTGCGGTCAGTAATTAGGTTCAGAGTATTTTGGAAAAAAGCCTTTGAGTCAAACTCCGCTCTCCGTCACCCTGGCCTCCCTCACCCTGATCTTAATGGGATCTCTTCTTGGCTGTAGCTCCTACGCTAATCTCCCTTTAGTCAACCACAAACAACTCATAGGAGAGTGGAAGCCCCATTTCAGCTGCTCCCTGGAAGGAAAGCATTTAGGAAATCTAATTTGACTGTGTGAGTCACCTCGCTGCATGGAATTGGACGGTTGGGCTTTTGTTACGGTTTCCCAACAAAAGCCTGAAATTCCGCTCTTTGGCAAAGCCACGGAGATGTTGGGTGAGGGAAGTGGCTGCCTCAGTGCCCTCGTCCCAGGATTCAAATTCACCCCCAAGCCCAGGGAAAAGTTCCTGAGTATTTACATCACACGTCAGCCCTGGAATACGTGTCCAGCTCACTGCACTGGGGTGAAATGTGTTTTGTAAACTCGTTGGGGCAGCAGATTTATTTGCAGTGCTGTAGCGAGCCCGTCACATCAGTTATTATTTTAGGAAACAAGCTCTACTTGGCTTGTATAATTCTGCCCCGAAATAAACTGAGCCCAAGCCCCGGAGTCTGGGGAGGAGCCCAGGCTCTTGCAATGCCAGGTGGCTGAGGATGCCGGCTTGGATCCTAATATATTCCTAGGCTAGAACTTCAGCCACAGAAAAAGGGGAATGAGAGAGGATGCTGGTTTCTCTCCCACAGCCCATCCCAGCAGAACCTTCTCCCTGGCGCCTTACTTGGATCTGTTGAGCGAGCCGGATATTTTCCTGCAAGTGGAGCCATTGCCACCGCACACCCCGCACTTGTCCAGCTTCTTGGAGGACCCAATGACGTGATCACAGCCAGCCTTGATGCACTGCCCGTGGACGCAGATGGAGAGGGTCTCTGGGCCACACAGGGTCCCATCGATCACCTGGGAAAGGGGGACGCAGAGGAGTAATGAGGGGATGAGTTGTGAAACGGGGTAAACGGGAGTGATTCCCATCACCAGGGATCTTACTTTGGGGATTCCCATCACCAGGGATCTTACTTTGGGGATTCCCATCACCAGGGATCTTACTTTGGCCTCAAACACTTTGAATTCGCTCCTCCCTCGGGCTCGGCAGAAGAGTTTGCACCGGTCTCGGGGGGACACTCCCGCGTACTTAGGAACCCACTCCAAGCGATTCCCTTCCAGATCCGTGAAGTTGTAGCTGTTGTACTTCTCACACTGCTGCTCCCGAAAGCTTTTCCCTGAAAGGAAAGGTGAACCATGGCCCAAAATCCACAGGAAGCTGGAAGGAGCTGCTGCCCTTGGCCATCACAGAGATGTGGGAGTGAGCTAAGGATAGTGGGAGCACGTGCTAAGCATGCAAGCAGAGGAGGAATGTCATGAAGGAGGGGTCCCACACACCTTCCATCAGCCACAGGAGATCACAGCCCCCAGCAGGAAGCTGTTGCTCCCCCCAAATATGAATATTCGAGGGGGAGCAGAGCAATCCCTGCAGTGCGTTCTGGAGGAGCAGGAGTGGGAGCTGAGTGGGCATTTGGGAATTGTCATCCTTACCATCCAGCGGGCACTCCTCGGTGTGGCAGGACTGGTACTTGGTTCTCTGGCCCTCACAGTAGCTGCCGCCGTGCCGGGGCTTGGGGCTGTCGCAGTGGCGGTGGGAGAACTGGATGCCTCCCCCACAGCTCCGGGAGCAGGAGCCCCAGGCGCTCCACGGGCCCCAACCGCCGTTCACCGCTGGCTGCAGGAGGCCAGGAGAAGCTGCTAAATCCATCTCTGAGCCTGTCCGGCCCCAGCTGCTCCCTCCCAGAGCGTTCCCACCATTCCCCAGTGCCCCCATTACCTGGGGTTTCAGGGCATCCTGCTGCACGCAGCGCCCGTCCCAGCACAACCCCTCGGCTTTGCAGGGGGTTCCATCGGCCCACGGCAAGCTGCCATTCTTGGTGTGGCAGAGGGGCTCCCCACTGCCGGTCCTGCACCAGAGCTGGGAGCAAATGTCCTCCTCCGTGGTGTTGGGGCAGTGCTGGAAGTCCTTGCCGAAGATCTGCTGGCATTGCTGGTCCAGGCTGTACAGGGCTCTTTGGCCGGGCAGCTCGGCAGGCAGGGAGACGGGCTGGGCCGGGGCGTCCAGCAAGCAGTCACCTGGGCAAGGTTCAAGGGTTAGGCCAGAGATGGATCTATCAGGGCTTGAGGCCACTGACTGCACCAAGCAGGCACCCCACACCTCTGTCCATGGTCTGGTTTGACTCCCCCTTCACCCCACGCACCCCTCCAGGCACTGCAAAGAGCCTGAGCAACTAAGGAAGAGGTTGTTTTGAGTGGGGAGGTGGCTGACTGAGCCTTACCATGCCCTCCGTCCAGGAACTCGGTGAGGTACATGGCGCTGCAAGGAGACCAGGGCTGGGTCTTGTTCAAGTGGATGAAGAGCGCGGCCATGACGTGGTGCTCGCCCAGGGGCCCGAAGAGCCGCTCGCAGTTCTTGGAGTCGTCGTGGGGCATGCTGAGCACGTGGCCTGGGGAGCAGAGAGCACGGCAGAGCTGAGCTCCCCAGCCCAGCTCCTGCTCCTCAGCAGATGGTGTGCGGGAGCATCTGTAAGGTGTCGAGCAGCTCCTACTTCTGCTAAAGCTCCTTGCTTCCATAAATCAGAAGGAATAAAAACCTGCTTGCTCTGTCTCGGTGGTACAGCCTGCTGTGTGCAGGGCAAAGCGGCCCAAATTTGTAGAAACCCAGAATGGTTTAGGATGGAAGGGAATTAAAGCTCATCTCATTCCACCTCCTGCCACAGACAGGGACACCTTCCACTAGCCCAGGTTGCTCCATGCCCTGTCCAGCCTGACCTTGAATGTTCCCAGGGATGTGGCAGCCACAGCTTCTCTGGGCAAAAATTAGTGCAGGAATGGCAAACCAAGGCAGAGAGGTGCTTGATCCCATGCCTGAGCTCATCACAACAGGTAAATCATTGAGGTTGGAAAAGCCCTCCAAAATCCTCAAGCCCAACCTGTGACCAATCCTCACCTTGTCAACCACACCAGAGCACTGAGTGCCACATCCAGGCGTTTCTTGAACCACTCCAGGGATGGGGACTCCACCACCTCCCTGGGCAGCCCCTTCCAATGCTCGACAGCCCTTCCAGTGAAGAAATTCCTCCTGAATTGGTGCAAATGCACCAATTTACAACAATTTGAGCACTTCTTAGTGGTTCTGCTGGTGCAAACCAGCTTTTGTCAGTGCCAGAAGCTCCCCATGGCTTAGTGGGTGGTCCCCAGCCAGGAGATGCTGGTGCTGGGCTGTGCCACAACCCCTCCCAGCAGCAGGACTGGAAGGAAGCAGACTTCCCCTTGGGAAGGGACGAGTTACCCAGTTCGTGAGCCAGGGTGTAGGCTGCCTGCAGGCCCTCGTCCTCGATCACCGAGCAGCTCTTGTTGCGGTCACACATGGTGCCGATGTCCGCCACTCCCAGCGTGTCGCAGCTCTGGTGTCCGCAGAAGTCCTGTTTGTGCCAGGCAGGGGGAGCAGTCAGCATGGGGAGGGGGTCCCAGGTTCAGCCCCAACATCTCTGTGACCCACTGGGGGTCTGCACCCCAAACAAAACCACCCCCCAATGGCTTTGCTGCAAGCTCCCTTCTTTGCATAGTGAGGCATCGACCTTCATGGTCAACCCCTTCTCTCCCTCCACGGACGCCTTGACCCCTTTCCTTTCCACACCGTTCCCAGGGGACGCTGACCTGTCTGGTGAGGAGGATGGCGGTGTCGTAGTGCTCCGGGTGCCGGTCGCTCGGGGGGTTGAACCTTTGCTGCCAGCTGCAGAAGTTGCGCAGGGTGAGCCCGCCGTTGTCAGACACCTCCGGCCCCGCCGCTGCCTCCTCCACCACCAGCACCTTCACCACCACCAGGTTGATGGAGTTCCTCAGGCTGGGGTGCTTGTAGATGAGAGCTGCCATGGACATCAGGGTCAGGACGTGATTCTGTGGGGGAAGAGATGGGCGGGCAGAGCCTGGGTAAAACCTCTGCTATGGGGCAATTTTTTTTGTTTGAAAAGAAGGAATCAGCCTCATTTATGAAGCCCATCACATCCAGACCATGGGCTGATGGACTCAGTGCTGCCTTTCCTGTATGTGGTGCTTTACACCTTGTGCTGGTGGTCAAGCCCTGCATCCCCTTCTCCAAACGCTGTGTCTCCCCACCCACGAACCCTTTGCACCTAGAAATCCCTCTGGAAGAAATTCCTTGGGGAAAACCTCAGCATTCTGGAGAGTTCTCTGCATATTGCCAAGGCATTAACCCTGCCCTCGATGCCCCAGGGCAGGAACCCACTCACACGCATCTTGCTGGTGCAAAACCACCCAGTAAAACTTCTGCCTGTGCTGCTCGCAGGGTTTGAACCCGACATCCTCGGCGACAAACTGGGACTAAAACGCTTTGACAGCCAAGTCTTTGCCCGGCAGCATCCCCTGCTCGGCGGTGACCGGGAATTACTTCATATGTCAAAAGCGCCAGCGATGTTTAGGCTGATGTAAACATCTTATCGGAGCATCAGAATTCCTCCTCTGCTTGGCATCGCTCACGGCCCGCAGTCAGGAGAAAAAAATGCAGCTATTACACAATATGGTATTGGGAAAGAGAAAGTGGCTTCTCTCCTCCCCAGACAAATTACACCCTGCGGCCTCAATTCAGAGCCTAATTAAACTGGAAGGACTCGATGGGAACCCTCCCCGATAGCCAAGTTTCACCCAAAATACATTTCCTGAGCAAAGCTGACTCTGCGAGCTCATCCATCACCGTACTGCCAGGACAATGCCGTTTTCTGAGACACAAAATGCTGTTTCCTTAGCAAATGAGGCAGATGTTGAGGGAGATACAGCATATTTGCTGCACCGAGAGCCGCTTGCCCGGGGCACTTGCGGCTATTTTAAATTATTCTGCCACATTTTATCCCGTCCCTGGCAGCTCCGTGTAAACAGATGTTTTGTTTCAACAAGACATGTCCCAAGTCCTCCCCGGCTCATTATCCAAGGGCAGGCCCCAGCAGGGCTGATGGGAGCAGTGAATAGACTGGTTTATTTAGACTGGCCAGATCTCCATGACATGACTCACGTCCCGGCCCGGAGCATGCAACTCATGTCACGGAGAAGTCACCGCGCAGGCAAGAAACCCAGGCGAGAGATCCCCACAAGTGGTTGCTCCGTGAAACCTGGGGGAATTGTTCACCCTGTGGGGAAAGTCCATTGGGAGCCTTGCTAAAAATATCACGAAGCCTTCCTAAAATGACGCCCTTGAAGGTCTAGAAGGATGCTCTGCGCTGGAGCCGCTCATCACGGGCTCATCCCTCATTTCCAAGGGAATAAATCCAGCCGCATCCTATTCTAACCCATTAGAGGTTTCTGTCCATAACAGTAGATTTGACCTGGGAGATCTCAGTTCATACCACAAATCCCCCAGGACACCAACCCTCACATCCTCAGGGGTACGTCCAGCCAAAAACCTCCTTCAGCAGTAGGAACGGAGGGACTTGGAAAACATCTGTCCACCTTCCCCGTCTGGAAAGGGAAGATGGAAAGCAAACCGAACAAACAGCCATTTAGTGAAGATTAAAAGGTCAAATTCACTTGTTCCACCATCTGGTATCTATTTATACCCATCCCTGGCCCGTGCAGGAGTTGGTTGAGTTTCAGATGGACCCTGACTGCTCTGGGGAGAGCAGCAATCCACCTGCACCGCCTCAGCTCGGCCAAGGGCTTGAAGCCACGGCCAAAAGCAAATTACGGGATCCTCAGGGCTCGGGAGAGGCCAGCTGAGCACTTTTGGCCAACGACTGGCTGTGCATGGGCTGAGTCCTGCTGGTCCCATCCTCCCTCTGCCTCTGCAAACAGGCTCTGGCTTGACCAGCCACCCGGGAGGGAACGCTGCCTTCTCCGGGGTTTCCTTCCCAGCACCGAGGATGTGGGTATTGGGATCAGGTGCAGGGCAGGATTTTGGGTTGGGTTTGGGGAGCCCAGGGCTGCAGACAGACTGGTTTCTGCCTTCTTGCCAGGCACTGCAGCCCTGCAGGCACAAGGAGCTTTCTGCCTTTTCCAAGCAGCAGCCTGGGAGATCTGGCAGGATGTCTGGTAAACACAGCTGGAAAATCAGCCTCTCACCTGCTCTGGGGAGAGAGGGCACCAGAGTGAGCCAGAGAGGGTCGTGGAGCATCCCTTCTCTGCCCCATGCACTGCAGTTATGCCAAGGCACCATGGAGGGTGATGCCCCCACAAACCTCCCGCCCCTTTTCCCCCCAGCTGCAGTCCTGGGCTCCCTCTGCTCTCGAGATCAAATTCCACCCATTTCCCCTAAAAACGAGGAGGGATGACTTTTGTCTGACACACCTGCATCGCAGCAGCTCCGACATCCCTCCTGCCCCAGCATAGCTGTGCCTGGGAGAGCCCTGCCCTGAGCCAGGCACTGCCTGACAGGACCTTCCAGCAGCAAACAGCACGGGCAGAGGGACAGGAAAATAAACACGAATCAGAGCAAGGGGAACTGAAGTGGCCGTCTTTCCCCTCATAACGCCGAAGGATTTCACTTTCTGGTACAGGCTCTTGCAAAGTCTCTGCTTACATTCCCTTTCATGGGGACCACTCAGAAGCTGAAGCCTGTGAAGACCCCCAAACGCTGGGGTTTATCTTTAATTATGATTATTATTATTTTGATGGGTGAAACTGCTCTTACACAGACACTGTTATTGTGGCACTCACAGAATGGTTTAATATTGCTGGAGCCACCCAGAACAGAAGGACAGCAGGGAGCACCCACAGAACACCCCAGCACAACTTGCCTCCCTCCAATGTGTTGGGGGAGCAATGCTCAGCCCAGCCTGGGGCTGTAGGAATTGTAGGATCCAAGTTTTGGTAGGGTTTGGTTGGGTTTTTTCCTTGCTTTCTCCCTAGAAGCCAACATTTCTGCAGAGGGGGGAAAGAAGAAAGAAACGCTGAGATTCTGGAGTGCAGAGAGATGGAAGGAAGCAAACCCAGAGCAAGGGCTGCCCAGCTTTTAAAAACCAGCTAGTAAAAACATCCCAGGCTGTCCCTTTCCCCTGAAGCACCGTCTGTGAGCTCCCCCCTGGCTCGGGTACCCAGGGGCTGCTGGCTGCCCTGCCAGCTCCTCCTGTGGTTTCAAGCCCGGGCCAAGAATTCCCTTGCAAAAATGTGGGAGGCAGCCAAGGGAAACGGGGGGCAAGCCAGGAGAGAGGGGGATACCCTGCCAGCCTGCCGGTGCACCTGGCTGCCCTCCTGCCTCCCCTGCTCTCTGCCCATCCTGTTCTGTTTGCCACACGATTTCCCCCCCTCCCTTCTCTTTCCCTCTTTGCTGGATATTGGGGCTGAACCACAAAAGCAGCAATTACCCCTGTTCAAGGTGGGGGAAACTGAGGCACATCCAGACTGCCACCACCTCCTCAGAGGCACAGATGGAGTGAAACCCCCTCCTGAGAGCATCCCAGAGCAGGAGTGCTACAGTTTGGGAGTTGCTTCAGTGGGAGCCAGCTCCCTTCACGCTGCTGTTTCATTCTGAAGCCCTGAAATGCGGCAGCTGTGGAATATCCCGGCGTGAGGCGAGCGCACCAGCCAGGGGAATATTTAGGGAGGCTGTCTGGTCCTCCAGCCCCCTGCCCCAAAGCGGATGCGGGCTCGGGGTCACACTCAGAGGACAAATCCCAGAAGAAAAGCTGGCGGATGGCAGCGTCATGCAGGTCCCCCTTTGCAAAGATCCCCTTTAATCCCACTCCAGTTGCCTTTGGGACGGGCTTAGGAGGGGCTGGCTTCTTTTGTCAGGGGATTAAGCGAATTTACCCACTCACGCTGCAAAATGCCCTAAAGCAAGCCTAAGAGCCGGACGTGAGGGGACCTGGGGCTCCAGGGTGGCTTTGGATTTACCTCTCCAGTTGATGTGGGTGTGGGAGAGCTGGCAGCAGGACCCTGGCAACGCCCCGTGCCCTGCACTCCAGCACCTGTCTGCTCTTAGAGGGAAGGGTTTGCAACAGCACTCCTAAAACCTCATAAATCTCCCTAGAAAAACACAGAAGTCAGCGAGGAATCCCAGCTTTTCCAGACTGATCTGATTCTGCTGTGGTCCTCAGTCATGACCAGCCCCTGGAATCGGGAACGGCAGATTCCTCACTTGCAAGACGAGAAGGGAAAGGGGATCACAGCCATCGTGCTCGCGGAGGAAAGCTTGGAAATGTGTCTCATCTGCACCCAAGAGACTGGAGAAATCCCACCACAGGAATCCCATTTGGCTGCCAACTGGCTGGGGATGCTGCAGCTGGGTTTTGGAACCGCCTGGTGCTTTAGGTGTCTTGGCAAACGCTCCCGAGCCATGCAGAGCATCCTCGCAAGTGCAGCCCAGCTGCAGGTGCTCAGCCCTTGTGCACAGCAGCAGGACCAGCCCCATCTCCTGCCTCAGCTCCCTCTACTCAACCCCCCCCCAACTCTGTGAGTGATGCTCACAGTCCCTTTGTTTTCAAGCTTTGGGGATCCTCTGCAAGAAAAATGCGGAACTCGCGTGTCCAGCCCGGAGTCCCCCTCCCACCCCTGTGTGAGGGCTCTTCCCAGTCCCTGCAGGTTGAGTCCTGCCTCATCCCCACAGGATTTATTGCCCAGCACTGTCCTGCTGCTCCTGCCCCCCCAAATACCCCGCCCCCTGCAATCATCAAGCCCAAACAATGATTCGACCCCCAAATTTCAGGTCTAGTTCTGCTCTCACTTCACCATTCCCTCCTGGTTTACATAAAAGTATTGATGAAGGTAGGATGAGCTCTTGTTCTCTAAATTAGGGTAACAGCCGAGCTGTAAGGCTCAAATTGATCAGAAATAAATCATTAACAGCATTTTCCCACCAAGAGCATGGCATTGATTATAACTCACAATGCCTGAGCGCATCTTAGGGTGACTCTTCTGCTCGAGCTGTTGCAACTTATGCAAGAAAATAACTGGGAATACAAACAATGCTGGTGACCTTTAATAAATATTTGGTAATTAAAGTGTGGTTACGGGAAGAAAAGTCATTATATAAATATGGTTTGTTCTGACTCAACATTTCTTCTCCCTGGGCATCTCTCCTAGTCAGCTCTCTAAGATCTCACCAGCACTTGCCACTGCTTTTTTTCCCCCCCACAAAAAAGGTATTTAGGAAGAAGCAACAAGGCTGTGCTGCTCCCTGCATTTTTGTTCCAGAGAACAAAAGACACAGAAACGCAGCAGGTGGTTTTTTGGTTGTTTTTAGCTGCTACACCAGAGCTAGTGGAAGTTTCCTCCCAAATATTTTAATATGCTCTTGCTCTATTCATCCAGAACAAGATCTTTAAAGGTTTCCTTCCCATCCCCGAGAGCTGATGCAAAGATGTTGCTCTTGGGGCCAAGGAAATGGTGGTAAAATGGGAGCCAACCAGGCAGCATCACCCAGCTCAGAGCTGGAGAGCCAAAGCAGGGCAGGGTGCCGGTGTTCCTGCCCCTTGATTTTGTGTAGGTGCCATTTCCTCTCCTGCTGCCCTCACAGATTTACCCTGAGGGTTGTTCCTTTTCCCCCAGCTCAAGCTGGGCATTATCAGGATTTCCCCCAACCCAAATATTTCACCTTATTTCTAGCAGTTTAGACACCCTCGGGTGTTGCTGTAAAACCATCGGGTGCCCAGCTGGGTGCAGGAGATTCACTGTACTATTTTTCCTGCCCTCTTGGGGAATCAGAGACCAACTTGACGCTATGGGGAGAGTAATTCCCAGCACCATTTATATGTCTGTTGCTTAAAAATTCAGCTTGCTCCACTTCAAACTCTTTTCTGAGTACTGTGAGCACTCGGGGTGTCTCCAAGTGCATCACCCCTCACTCCCTGACCCTCTGCTGTCTGCTCCTGCCAGCCCGGCTTAGTGGCAAAACCGAGCAGGGGGCAAAACCAGAGCGATGCCGAGCAGCTGAAATCAGCTGGAGCCCCACGGTTCAGCGTTTCCCAAGGTCCAGCCTGGCCCGAGCAGGGCTGGCATTAAAACACTGCTTTGTTAGCAGCAGAGAAGCCCCCAGGGGAAGGATAAAGTCGGTAGAAGTGGCAAAGCCAGGCTGCCAAAGTGCAGCCCCTGGTTTCAGCTGCTCCCTGCTGAGCTCCAGCTTCAAGAACTCTTCTCCCAGCCCCGAGCCCAAACCACCAGAGAATGAGCAACTTCGATTCACAATTATCCCTTGCAAAGACCGCAGAGCGTTTCCGACGGTGCAAACCTGAATTTGGACCTGAAGCACCCATCCCTGCAGGGCAGGGGCGAGGAGCTGGCTCTGCCACAGGCATGAAAAATGACCTGGTGCTGATGAATGAGGCACATCAACAGCCCTGGAGAGGGACGTGGGGGGCTGAGGCACCACGGTCTCTGCTCCTGGGGTCTCCCCAAAGCCTGGTGGGGGCAGGGTCTCCACAGAGAGAGAATGTTTAAGGAGGGTGAGAATTCCTGGCGCTGGTGGCTGAGGGAAAGGGCTGTTCATCCATCTGCTCAGCTGCTAACAGGTGGCTCAGGAGCGGCGCTGCGCATTACTCAGCCCCTGGTTTATTTACTACCGGCCCCGGCTCCCGCCCGGAAGGGAGCTCAGCCCATTGCTTTGCAGCGCGGCTCTTTCCTCGTAGCAGGAAGGGCATTAACCCGCTCTGTCCCCCACCTTTGGGGACACCAGGCTGATGGCACATCACAGTGCCCGCTGTGTGCAGGAACAGGCTCGCCGGGATGGATGCTGGGTCTGGGAAAAGGTCCCCAAACACTGCCTGAACCCCCCAGACCGACACTGCAGCCTCTGCCCGGGGACTGACAGCCCCTACACGGCAAGGGAAGGTGGGATCCGAGGTCCCCCCGCCCCGCCCCTCGCTCACTCGAAGTTGTCCCTGGCGTCCCGGGGCTGTGGGGACCGGGAGGGCGAGGGGGGACCCGGCAGCGGGCAGGCAAGCGGGACGACAGGAGGAGACGGAGAGGCAGGAGGGCTGGAGGAGGAGAGGCAACGGAGACGGGGACAGGAGATAGCGGGATGAAGGGGATGAAGGGCTGCATGTATAGGGAGGACGGAGGATGGAGGGGTGAAGGTGATGGAGAGGCAGTGGGAACGCAGGAGTGGAGATGGGGGGACAGGACATGGGAGTGGAGGAACTCAGGAGTGGAGATGGGGGGAGGCGGAGAGGCGGCTGGGACAGCAAGGGACGGAAGGATGGAGAGGCTGTGGCGACGAAAGAGCTGGAGACAGGACAGGCGCGAGCGGGGACGGAAGGCTGCGGGCGGGGGGGACGGCAGACACCGCCAGCCCT
>VZTA01003510.1:25241-42599 GCA_013398855.1 Mohoua ochrocephala
TGCTGCCGCTGCTGCCGCTGCTGCTGCTGGGCGCCCCGGGGCTGAGCCTGACCTCGGGGGCACCCCCGGACCCCGACTCCGCGCTGGTCACTCCCCTGCGCCTGGACCCCGACATCAACGGGCCGGCTTATTTCAGGGGGGGCCCGGCCGAGCCCCATCGGGAGGGGCAGGCGGTGGTGATCCAGCTCTCGGCTTTCGGGGAGGATTTCTACCTCCACCTCTCCCCCGACGCCCGTTTCATCGCGCCCGCCTTCGCCGCCCACTACCTGGGGGCGGCCGCCCGCCCGCTGCCCGCGCTCCGCCACTGCTTCTATTCGGGGGATGTCAACGCCGACCGCGAGTCCTTCGCCGCCCTCAGCCTGTGCGGGGGGCTCCGGGGGGCTTTCGGCTACCGGGGAGCCGAGTACCTGATCAGCCCGCTGGCGGGGGGGGCGGCCAGGGGACTCCATCGCCTGCAGCGCCGCAGCCCCGAACGCCCCGTCGGGGCCGAAGCATCCCGCTGCGCCGTGGGCTCCGGGCTCACCCCCGGCGTGCTGCAGGCGCTCGCCAAGTACCGGGGGCGTGCGGGGGGGAAAGGCGGTCGGGCTAAGCGCTTCGCCTCGGTCCCCCGTTACGTGGAGACCTTGGTGGTGGCCGACGAGTCGATGGTGAAGTTCCACGGGGATGACCTCCAGCACTACCTGCTCACCCTGATGGCCACGGCCGCCCGCCTCTACAAGCACCCCAGCATCCGTAACCCCATCCAGATCTCCGTGGTCAAGTTCCTCCTCATCGGGCAGGATGACAAGGGGCCCAAAGTCACCAGCAACGCCGCCCTCACCCTGCGCAACTTCTGCGCCTGGCAGAAGAAGTGGAACAAGGTCAGCGACAAGCACCCCGAGTACTGGGACACCGCCATCCTCTTCACCAAGCAGGTGGGTGCAGGGGGGATGGCCCGGAGGAGCTGTCCCCCTCTGTCACGGAGCCCCGCACTGGGCTAAGGCGTTCTGCCACCTGCGTGCACGGTGGGGGAGGTTGTGCTTGTGGCCGATCCGTCTTTCCCAAGGGAACCTCCATTCTCAGGTGCTGGGGTGGGGGGAGCAGAGGCATGGAGCAAACCGACTTGAGCCAGCCCTTGCTGTCCCCTGGGCAGGTTTTGGCTGGCAGCCTGGAAAAATCCCTGCCGTGGGGTGAATGAGGCCAGGAGGTGCCCAAAGGCAGGTTGCCCCAGGGCAGAAACCTGCCGCTCTATCCCCTGCCTCCATGCAGCAGCCTTGGCAGCGAGTGCCCTGAGGCTCTGGTGTGCACCCTGAAACGAGAGGTCTGAGCCCAGAAGAGGAGGAGCATGGTCCCGCTTCCCCCTCCCCAGCTGGGAAGAGCTCGCAGTGCCACCTGCCAAGAAAAAACCTCTCCCAGCTTCCTCTGACTCATGCGCGAGGTCCTCCTGAGAACCTGGACCTCTCCTCAGCCCTGGCTGCGCTGCACGGACCCAGCTCAGAGCTGGAAGTGAAGCGCCAGACATTCGGCCAGCGCTACAGCCTCGAGTGGGGGAGAGGGGAGAGCCTCTGCCACCACTGCCCTGGGCTGGCTGCATCCCTGGGCTGGGAGAGGGGCTTGGAGCTGCCTTGGGCATGGCCCCACGGTGATGTGGGGTGTGGGATGAGCTCTGCATCCTCCCACCCCCACAAGCTGGGTGACACCAAAGCTCCCAGAGCCTTCCCTCATTGTTCCTCCTTCCCTGTAGTCCTGTCTCAGCGTGGACAGCAGTTCAGTGCCTGCATCCCTAAATCGCTGATGGGATGGGAGGAGGATGAGCCCAGCTCGGAGGGGACAGTCACGTCTTATCCTGGCTGCCTCAGGCTTTGGCAGCAGCATTTTCTCCTTCCCCTATCCCTGCCCAGATGTTTTTGGATTAGGGACAGGTCAGGAACTCCCCTCCACGGCAGGGAGACCATTCCCAAAACATTTTTGCTGGTCAAGCACTGGTGGGTGGGAAGGATACAGTGTCCAGCTCAGTTCAGCTGTCCCTAGCTTGGCTCAGCGAGGGCTGACAGTGGCCTGGAGCAGGAATGATGCTGTGCAGGACGTGTGAGATCTTGTCCTGTCCTGTCTGCCTTGTCCCCCCCGCCCCGGACCAGCTGTAAATCCTGTGGGAGCACAGACAGGATGGAAGCCCAGGCTGCTGGAGCAGCTCCTGCCTGCACGGGGCCGCTCAAAGAAGAGGACGCTGCTGACACCTCTGCAGGGACGAGCCAGCTCCGCCTCTGGTGGAAACCCAGTGAGGTCACTGGAGGTGCACGTGGGACAGAGCCGGTCCCAGCCATTCAAAAGATGTGGATCACGTCGGGGCTGCATTTTTTACACATTGCTAAACCCTCCATTCCTGAAATCCCAAGGCAAGCTCAATGCAAAGGCCCACGGTCAGGGAGACATCTGCCTTCCTTGAGTGCATCCATCTGTGGTCCCCTGACATCCCGAAGCTTATCTTCCTGCCAAAAAGCTGTTACATAAGCCCCCGACTTAAATTTCACCTCCAGGCTGGTTGATAGGCAGTTTTCAGTCGTGTCGATGAGTTGCTGACGAATGGGGCTCTCCTACTGCTTGGATTTGCTCCCTCCCGACGTCGGTCGTGCCGAAGGATGGATTTGCCTTTGGGAAGCTCAGTCCTGACCGGCTGCTGGGTGCAGATGCCCCTTCCCTACCTGAGCCGCTGCTTGTTGGAGGGTCCTGCAGAGCATCCAGCCTTCAGCTGCACTCCTGCCTCCTGGAAATATCCCTGCACGCCACGGCAAAGGGCTTGTCCGTTCTTCCCACCCATCCTGGACCTTGCTGCACATCTTTGCTTTGCTGTAAGACCAAAGGGATGTTGCACGAGGGAACATCTGGCTGCAGCCTAGTGTGTGGCAGCTGCCGTGGGGGAATTTGGAAACCGTAGCTCGAGCCTCAGCTTCTTGGAGTTGCTTTGGATGCACACAGGAAGCCTCTGGTAGGGAGAGTTCTTATGACTCTGAGCAGGTGAATTAATGCACAAGCCACAAGCTGTGGAACACCTTGAGAAGTTCACAAGGGATGACGAAAAGCCATGAAAGGTCTCATACAGGAAGGTCAGGCTGGCAGCAGAGTGCTGATGCCCCGAGCAGGTCGCCTGCAGCCCCTTGGGGGCCAAGCATCCTCCCTGTATCTGTGCTGGCAGTGGGGGACACTGGTGACAGTGAGCAAAGGCAGAGCTGGCTCCTTGCACGGTGCTTTCCCACCCTAAACCTCTTCCATTTCTCTCTCCTCCCCTCCTGAGCAGGCTCGACACCTGGCAAGGCTGAAGGAGGTGTTTAGGTGGGAGGTCAGGACCTCTCATTAAAGCCCAGAGGTGCTGCCTGGCAGCCCCAGGCTGTCCTGAGGAGGCTGTGGTGGGGAGTGAGGGGAAACTCCTCTTGGAGCCGCTGGTCGTGTGTCCCAGCGAGGTTCAGAGCGAGAAGTGGGTCAGTGTGTCAGTGCAGGTGTTGGGCCAGGAGCCAAAGCTCGCTGTGCTGGCAAGGAAAGAGCTCTTCAAAGAGCAGTGAGCGGGGAGCCGCGAGCTGTGACGCTGTGACATTCCTCTCCATGCCCCATCCTCGCCCCCAAACCCCCAGAGCTGGGCAGAACGTGGGCAGGGGGGCCTGGGTGAGCCGCACCCCTGGATTAGCTCAGCGTGGAGATGGCTCTGGTGCTTGGTGGTGTTTTGGGACTGGGACTCTGCACCTGGGCTTGCCGGCACCGTGAATCAACCTGTGCCCATCGACGGTGGCCCTGCCACTGCAGCGTGGGGTGGCCACCTCTTCTCCCTGCTGGCATCGATGTGTGATGGGATCAGGGGTGCAGCAGGGTCCCGGCTGGTGAGGGAAATTGCTGCAGAGCAAAGCGCTGAGCCCAGTTGTGTGACGGGGTTTTCCACCACCGGTGCAGACCCAGACGTTTCTTCACGTCACCTCTCTGGAGAGCACGGTCCTGCCTGTGCCTCCGCACTCCGTGGCCCCGGGTCTCCTGTTAAAGCCATCTCAGCCCTGGCTGGGGCTCTCTGAAGTCATCAGGACTGTTATTTACCCACGGCTGAACCTGCCTGCGCGGGAATGCCTTCGGCTTGGAAACCTTGCTGGAAATATTGGCACAGCAGCTCCTGCAGGATTTTGAGCAACCCAGGCGCTTTGGCTGGGCGAGTGCTGAGCATGAATCACACTTATTTATAGCATGGGAGCGCCCAGCGAGTCCCTCACTTTTCTTTTCATGTGGAAAACAGCTCCCTGCCCACTGCACGGCCTCCCTGGCGGCTCCGGGGCAGCCCCAAGGGAGGGGATGATGCTCCAGCCCTCCCAAACCAAAACCACACCCCAGCAGGGCAAGGGAGCACCTGGGACAAGGTTACTGCCAGGCTGCAGCACCGGCCTCTCTTAAATGGACTTTATTTTAGCAGAAGCACCTGGAGATGGGCAGATCTGCCAACGATGAGACCCTTCCCAACCTCTCTCCTGGCAATATCCGCGTAGGATCTGGCTGTCCTCAGTTTGGGGGTGGAAGCCTGGGCTGGTTCCTCCTTTGATCAGCTGGGCTTGGTTGCTCTTTGAAGGATGGCTGCAGAGTGTCTTAGAAAGGCAGGAGCACTTTCTTTAACCTTGGAAACCTCTGCACCTGGTCCAGGGCTTTCTTGTTCCTTGGAAGAAGCTGAGAAATGAGATTGAGAAGGGGCTCAGCCCTGAGTCCAAGGCCAGATGTGTTCCCATCCACCCACCTGGGTCTAGTCCTTGAGCTCACGCTTAAGAAGAAGGGAACCAGACTGGCTCCTCCGTGACAAAACCAGCTCCACCCTGGCCAGAGGAGCTGTTTGGGTAGGAAAAGCTGCTGCTGAAGGCAGGGCAGGATGCTACACATATCCCTGGTGCCAGGGTGAAGTGCAAACACACCGCTGCAGCCTGGGCTGGGTCAGGATTGAGGTTTCCTGCCTCTGTATCCCGGTGTGGTTCCCGTCCCTTTGGGCTTTGCTCCCCGTGTGTGGGACACCGGGGATGAGGCGGGAGAGGGGAACCGCGACGTCTGTGCTGTCCCCAGGACTAACCCCTTCCCTCTGTGACTGGCAGGACCTGTGTGGTGCCACCACCTGCGACACGTTGGGAATGGCAGACGTGGGCACCATGTGTGATCCCAAGCGCAGCTGCTCCGTCATCGAGGACGATGGGCTGCCCTCGGCTTTCACCACCGCCCACGAGCTGGGTAAGGCTCCCAGCTCCCTTCTTCCTCTCAGGGGGAATTCCAGGAGCTGGCAAGGTTCAGAATAGCCCTGGTTTCAGCCTCTGGGAGATGAGACCATAGGTGATGTCCGGTGATAGGGAAACTGTGCCTTGGGTACAAGACTCCCCCTGAGCCAGGTGGGAAAGGGCTGCTGAGGAAGCAAAAGGCTTTGCTCTCATGGTTGCTACCACAGCTGGGTTTCCAGGATTCAGGAGTCCTGAAATAGCAGGCAGAGGGCACACGCACCTCTGGGAGGAGGAGAGAGCGGGGCAAGTGCTGAAGTCACCTTCTCTTCACAATTTCCCCTGCCCTTCCTTTCCCGTGTGCTTTCCATGTGCGTGAGGCATCCAGGAGAGAGCTGGAATGTTTGCTGACTCTTCTGGGCTGTCCACAGCTGCCATCCTTGCAGGGGGCTGCCCCACTCCATGTCTCAGTGTCCCCTGAAAGAAGCTGGGGGGTCCCTGTTCACGGTGCCGTGCTGGGTTATTCATGCTGCCTCCCTTATCCCACCCCCAGGCCACGTGTTCAACATGCCCCACGACAACGTGAAGGCCTGCGAGGAGGTCTTCGGCCGGCTGAAGACCAACCACATGATGTCCCCCACCCTCATCCAGATCGACCGTGCCAACCCCTGGTCAGCCTGCAGCGCTGCCATCATCACCGACTTCCTTGACAGCGGCCACGGTGAGTGTGCCCCTCCCTCTCTACCTGTGTCCCTTTCCCCCAGGAACAGGTCTGTCCCTGCAGGTGTTTCCTGGGAAAAGATGGTTGGCTGTAGAGCACTTCCTCTCCTGGCTCCGTAAACAAATTTAGAAGGAAATGAGAATTTCTGTAGCATCCAGACCTCCTGGGCGTCCCCAGCAGTGACATCTGCACTCAGGCTGCTGGCACAGCTCTGGCATCCCCAGGAGATGGAATCTCCCGTGTCTGGGATACAGCCAAGATCAAGGGCATCCCTGGGGTACCACCTGGACAGTTTGGGCCCCATCCCTCCCTCATCTCCCTGCAGCAGTGCTTTCCCTCCCCACTCTGGTCCGTACAATCCCCCAGGACCTGGCAGACCCCCTCTCCCCCCTCCTGCAGGAGACTGTTTGCTGGACCAGCCTGCCAAACCCATCCCGCTGCCCGAAGACCTGCCGGGGACGAGCTACAGCCTGAACCAGCAGTGCGAGCTGGCCTTCGGGGTGGGCTCCAAGCCCTGCCCCTACATGCAGTACTGCGCCAAGCTCTGGTGCACGGGCAAGGCGCGCGGGCAGATCGTCTGCCAGACCCGGCACTTCCCCTGGGCCGACGGCACCGGCTGCGGTGACGGGCGCTTCTGCCTCAAGGGTGCCTGCGTGGAGAGGCACAACGTCAGCAAGTACAGGGTGAGTACCTGTGCTGAGAGCCCCCAAACATCTCACAGGGTCACTCAGTGGGTGCTGGCAGAGCTGTCCTCAGTCTCCTGATGGTGGAGACCCAGTGTGGGGACACTGATGTGGAAAGAGCTGGAGATCCCTTGGTATCCTGTACTTCTCAAGGAGTGAGGATGCTGCTCTGCTCCAGCCAGCCCTGGGCAAGTTTCACAGAATTCGCTGTGTTGGAAGGGACCCATAAGGATCATTGACCCCAACTCCTGTCCCTACTGAAGACCCTTCCCAAGAGTCACACCACATGCCTGAGGGTATTGTCCAAGTCCTTCTTGAGCTCTGTCAGGCTTGGGGCTGTGACCATTTCCCTGGGGAGCCTGTTCAGTGCCCAAGCACCCTCTGGGGTAGGACCTTTTCCTAATATCCAACCTAACCCTCCCCGACACAACTTCAGACCACTCCCTTGGGTCCTGCCACTGGTCACCAAAGAGAAAAGATCAGATTCCCCTCACAAGGAAGGTTTGTGGGCGGTTGGAGGTTTTGTGAGTTGTGGAGAGGGTGAAGGGCGTGCAGCGCCTCATCCCGTCCCTCTCTGCAGGTGGACGGCGGCTGGGCCAAGTGGGCTCCGTACGGGCCGTGCTCGCGGACGTGCGGCGGCGGGGTGCAGCTGGCCAGGCGGGAATGCACCGACCCCGTGCCGGCCAACGGCGGCTCCTACTGCGAGGGCATCCGCGTCAAGTACCGCTCCTGCAACCTGGAGCCCTGTGCTGCTGCAGGTAAGGGCCGGAGCTCGGCTCGGGCTGTAACAACCCCCTAAAACTAAAGCTGGAGGTCCAGGCTGGTGCCCAACGCCACATCTCTCTTCTTTTCAGTGCCAGGGAAGAGCTTCCGTGAGGAACAGTGTGAGGCTTTCAATGGCTACAGTCACAGCACGAACCGCCTCACTGCCTCCGTCTCCTGGGTTCCCAAATACTCCGGTGTCTCGCCCCGGGATAAGTGCAAGCTCATCTGCCGGGCTAACGGCACCGGCTACTTCTATGTGCTGGCACCCAAGGTTGGTGAGAGACCCCCAGGGTCAGTGCCTGGGCTGTGGGATGGCTCCAGGGCGCCTGGAAAAGATTTTCCTTGTCTGCTGGGTGGATGGTGTTAGATGAGGTGGTAGAGGAGGGGAGTCCACTGGTCTGGTATGAATCAGCTTGGGGCTGGAGTCGGTCCATGGAGGGTCTTCCTGTGGAAGTCCTCATTTTCACCTCTTGTAAAGGTGCCTCCGGCATATTCCTGTAGTCCTGGGATGGAGGGTGATAGTTATGGTACCGGGGAAGGAATGGGCAGGACAGGGTGGGCATCCAGACATGGGACTGAGCGGGGTGCTGTTACCAGTGTCCCCTGTGCAGCTTGTTCCCTGCAATGGAAAGGGCAGAAGATTCTGCAGATGGGAGCAGAAAAGGGATGTAGTCCCATCCATCTCTTCTCAGAGACCCCAAAAATCCCGCCTGCAAAGCAGAACATGAGCGAAGAGCGACATGGCGCCTGCTGGCATCTCCTCGGGACCTGTCGGCTGGGTTGGGGTTGGATGGACACACCCGGGGGGCCTCGGGGGTGTGAGAGGGAAATGCAGCAGCTTGTTTTGCTTTACCTGGTTTAGGTAGTGGATGGCACCCCTTGCTCCCCGGACTCCACTTCAGTCTGCGTCCAGGGCAAGTGCATCAAGGCAGGCTGTGACGGGAAGTTGGGCTCCAAGAAGAAGTTCGACAAATGCAGCGTCTGCGGAGGGGACAACAAGAGCTGCAAGAAGGTCTCGGGCTTGTTCACCAAACCCATGTGAGTGTGTGTGCTTCCCCTTCTCCTAGCTCTGCATTTTGGCGTGGGGGATGCAGGAAGGTCGTGGAGGTGGTGATGGGATAAATCCATCCCGAGCCAAATCTGCTGGTGCTCGTGTCCATCACTGCACAGAGGCCTGGGCTGGCTCTGGAGGAGAAGCAGGACACATTTAATGTTCTCTTGACTTCTGCTGATGGAGTGCTGTTGAGCCAGAGGAGCTGAAGCATCTTCCTGTGACATCAGCCTAGACAAAACTCAATGCAGGGGGGAGACTCAAAATGATCTTCGCAGGACAAAGGCAGATGTAGGGGTGGGAGGATCTCAGGGCCGCAGCTGTAGAAGGCTGAAGTAATGCACGATGTCCCTGTGCCTGATGCCCTGCCCTGCCCGCTCTTCTCTTTCAGGCACGGCTACAACTTTGTGGTGGTCATCCCCGCGGGCGCCTCCAACATTGACATCCGGCAGCGGGGCTACAAAGGACTCATCAGCGATGACAACTACCTGGCGCTGAAGAACGCGCAGGGCAAGTACCTGCTGAACGGCCACTTCATCGTCTCGGCCGTCGAGAGGGACCTGATGGTGAAGGGCAGCGTCCTGCGGTACAGCGGCACCGGCACTGCCGTCGAGAGCCTCCAAGCCTTCAAGCCCATCCAGGAACCCCTGACTCTGGAGGTGCTCTCCGTGGGGAAGATGACCCCTCCTCGGGTACGCTACTCCTTCTACCTCCCCAAGGAGAGCAAGGAGGACAAGTCCTCCTACAAGAAGGAGGGCAAGACCCCGCCGGACCTCAACAACAGCGTCCTCAGCCTGTCCAACCGCTTGGACGGCGGGAGACCGAGCTACAAACGCCCCTCCTACAAGTGGGCGGTGGGCGGCTGGGAGGCGTGCTCTGTCACCTGCGGCGATGGCCTGCAGAAGCGGTCGGTGGCTTGTCGCGACTCCTACGGCCAGCCGGCCGCCGAGTGTGACGCGGCGCAGCGCCCCGCCGACGTCCGGCTGTGCGGGGAGCCCTGCCCGGCCTGGGAGGCTGGACCGTGGTCCCCTTGCTCCAAGAGCTGCGGTCGGGGTTTCAAGAGACGGGCGTTGAAGTGCTTGGTCCCGAGCGGGCGCCTGCTGCCCCGGGAGAGTTGCAATTTTCGGAGGAAGCCGCAGGAGCTGGATTTCTGCACCTTGAGGCCGTGCTGAGCAGGTCGAGGGGTGTCTGCAAGGAAGGGCGTGGTGTTCCTATGGCTGGGTGCAGCCAAGCAGCTGCCAGAGGTTGGGAGTAGGGGAGATGTCCATAGCACATAGCAAAAGGGGGAAAAAATAAGAAAAAAAATGGGAATAAAAAGGGACCTGGGTGTGGGGACAACCCCACGCACCCGGGAGAGAGGGCTTTTACCAACCAGGTCGCTTGGAGACAGAGCGGGAATGAACATCTACCTCGAAGCCACTGAACGACACGGAAACCACCGGTGGAGGCTGGGAACTGGGGGGACACATGGAAACGAGGAGGATCGTCACTGCCTGTGATGGATGTGTGCTACAGGCAGGGAGATGCCCCTAAATTGCACAGATGAAGCCTCCCCCTGCCTTCCCAGGACCAACCCTACCTCCCTTCCCCCTGGACTCCCCCAACACTTATGCTAAACGGGACCAAAAGGATTTACCAATGCAACGACCACCGGTGCGATGAGGCACTGGGACTGATGCCTCCGGGGCTTGCTGGTGGCGACTTTCTTGTCCCAGCAGCATCCCCGGGTCAGGCTGGAAGGTGGTGGCTTTATTTTCATTCTCTCCTCACGTTTATGACCTGACCAGTGTAAATTTTATGGTGCTTAACTCTGTATTTTTTTAACCTCCTTCCTCCCCTCCTGATGGATGTAAACCCTGCATAGCAGGGCTGGTGTTATTCCCAGGGGATCTCACCTGCCTGAGGTTTCCTATGGTGCTTTGGGATGGGGCTACGTGAACATCCAGATGCTCCTTCACACCCTGGTCCACCTGAAGCTTTTCAGGGCTAAAAGGGATCACTGCGGACCTGAGGTTTGAGCTGTCATTCCAAAAAAGCGACAAGCAACTGTGCTGTAGCTCCACAGGGTGAGACGCAGCCCCTCCAGTCACTGATACTTCACTCTGCTCTGGAAATGGTGCTCAGTGCTGAATGGGACCTGTATGTCATGCCCAGACATCCCACAGCCTCCAGTCTTTAACCAGACTGGGGTATTTTTCCTCTGTGTAAAGCCTCCCTGAGACATCCTGAGCTCTATCAGAGCTGGGGTGACTTCCCTGGCATCACTTTTGAGCTGAGGGAGGGGTGGATTAATTTGGGTCTTTGGCTTTCCTGGGGAAACAGGGGCCCAGTGGGGTTCAGGCATGCAGGGAAAGAGGGACTGCTTAACCTCTTGCTGCTGCAAAGCATCTACAACCAGTTTCCCCCTCCAGTTATTCTGGGGTTATTCTGCACCTCTGATGGTTTTGTAGCGTCGTGCCCGTTGTGGTCAGAGGCTGTTTTACCTCTCCCAAACCCCACTGAACCCGTCACTGAGGTCTCTTGCTCAGATCAAATCATCAGGCACCACCGAATTTTTTGCTTTGTCACTGATGAAGGTGCCTCTTAATCAACGAGCTGTGAGTGTGAGCAGGCCAAAGCAGTCACTGGGATCAGCAGAAAGGTATTTTAGGGACAAGACACAGATTCTGGGTAGGCAGAAGGTGCCATCTCAGCGAGTAGAGGCTTGGAGCCCGTCTCGCTTGTTCAGTCCCTTGGAGGTACAACGTGGAAACTCCGTTGCCCCTTGGGTGGCTCCAGAAGGTCTCCAGCTGTGGGCAAGGTGAGAGTGACAAGGAACGGGACAGGTGGAATGAGGGTTCCCCTGTTGGGTCTTTCCAGCAGCTCGCGAACTCCCGGTGACAAAGTCTGTGGGCTCATCCTCCCTGGGTTGATGCAATGCCTTTTTCAACACGATAATATTTTAGGTCTCCACGCTGCTCCACAGAGCCAGGAGCAGATGTTGTGGTTGCTCTGCACAGCAGGGAACGGGAGTTAATGTTCTTAGGAAATCCCTTCCAGGTCTCCATTCCCGTGAACATGCCATCCATTTTCCGAGGCTTTTCCTGCACATCTGAGCCCGCTGCGCTTTCCTCTGGGGACAGAGCTCCGAGGAGCTGCCCTTTAGAATCTTGCCATCCCACAGCTGGTTCCTAAGCCACCAAGAAGTTGTCAGCCTCATTCCTGAGGAGGGGAGGGATTCCTCGTGTGTGGTTCTTTTGCTGAGGGTGCAGCAGAAGGACGGCGATGCCGAAGGTACTGGCTGCTTTGTGTATACCATGTATACTGAACATCGATCTCTGCTGTTTGTGCGTCAATAGCAAACCTGAAATAAATCTGTATTTAAAGTTACACCTGCTTCTCGGGGGGACACGGTCCTGCAAACGTTGTTTTGTTGGTGGCTGCAGGGCATTTCTTGTCTTACTGTGATCCTGACCCCTTTCGTGTCAGCTCATTAACTAAAGAACAAAACCATCACCTTTAAAAGCACAACGGGTTTGTTCTGACTTGGTTCTGCTACAGGATTGGTTATTGGTAAAAAAGAAACCCAGGCTGAAGGAGCCCAGTGGTGAATCAGTCCCTGTGAGCCCCAAGGGAACTGGGGATGTTAAATGAAAGAGGCTGGTTTTCCTCAGGCTTGAATCAGGATGTTCTTTGGTCAGGGTAACAGGAATAGAGAGTTAAAAGGACTGATGTAAGCTGGAACAGCACTCTCACATCCTGGAACAACCCTGGCTGTGTGTTCCTCCTGAAATTCTCAGCACACCCTCCCTGAGTCAGAGCTCTTTCTTCCCTGTTGCACCGGGGCCAATGGTGAGATAAAACCCTTCCTTTTCCTGGGATGTGTCATCTCAGGGATGCCTGATGTCACCCCCTCCAGCTCCCAGCAGATTGCCTGGGATTTTATTTTCCCCCAGCAAATGCGATTTATTTCCCCGTTATGCTGTAATGATTTGGCAAATTTCATGTGTTTTATTGGGGGAGAAACCTCAGTTTGCTTTTCATCATCATCGAATCCCAGAATGGTTTGTGTTGGAAGGGACCTTGAAGATCACCTCATCCCACCCCCTGCCATGGGCAGGGACACCTTCCACTGTCCCAGAGTGCTCCAAGCCCCATCCAACCTGGCCTTGGACACTTCCAGGGATGGGGCAGCCACAGCTTCTCTGGGCACCCTGTGCCGGGGCCTCCCCATCCTCACAGAGAAGAATTTCTCCCTAATGTTTAATTGTAAAGAAACAGACACAACTGAGAGCCTTCCCCCTCAGCAGCTCCTACAGGGATAGAAAGGATTTATTACCTGTGCTTCCCCTCATAATAAAGTTCACTTTCGCCCCAAATGCATCCCACACTGCAAAGGCACCAGCTGCAAATGACTTTATTGGGAACAGGGAGGGAGATTTCCACCCGGCTTAGCCATAACTTCTGCCTCAAGTATCTGTTCAGGAGCAGAAAATTCAGTTAAAACTGCAGGTGACACCCCCACACTTTTAACCAGATGCCCCTAAAGATCACCCAGAGAGACAAAACTCCCACACAATCCCCAAATATTTACCTGGTGAGGAAGAAATAAACCCAGCATCGATGCCAGAAACACCCTCTGGAAGGGAAGGGGGTGTTGAGGTGGGGAGAGCTGGTGATGGCTTCGTGGGGCCGCAGGTGGGTGACACTGGGGATGTCCTGTGTCCGTACCAGGTCTCCAGGCACAGGAACAGGCTCCAGTGCCATGGAGCATCCTGTGCTCTGTCCCAGCAGAGGGGGTGGCTTCTCCCAGGGCCATGAGATGCTGCCATTGATGCTTCTCCGGATTCCTCATTTTCCAGCGTGTCCTGGTTTGAGACAAATTTTCAGAGGAAACGCTCTGGGAGGAATGTCCCCTCCACAGAAGGCAGGGTACAGCCACCCCTCCCTCACCGGCTTTGGGAAAAAATTCCTCGAAGGAAAGTGAAAGGAGAAAAAAAACTATTTATTTATCAAACACACAGAAAAAAGAATAATGCTAAATAATAAAACCTCTCGCTGTGGAGAGAAAACCTGGGAAGGTTTTAGAGTCCTTTCCGTGGGTGTGGGCTCTCTCTCTCTCTCTCTCTCTTCTTCAGAGCTGGGTGGGCTCGGGCCCCTCCGGGCCGAGGTGTGAGGGCTCCCAGTGAGGTTCTGATGTTCTGGTGCTCTGAACAGTCCAGGAGAGAAAAAGGAAAAAATCCAAAGTCCCAGGGAAACAGAGGAGTTGAACTCTCCGTCTCTCTACGAGAAAAAAGGGGCCAAAGAGCCGGGAAAAGCAGGAAGGTGCCTCTGCCCTGCAGCAGCAGGAACGCAGGGCAGTGAATGTCCTTGGAGCAAACTGTTTTGCAAAGTTTGTCTGGCTTTTTTTTTCCTTTCCCTTGCACCCAGTTTAAAAGATACAGAAAGGCACAGGAATCATGTCTGGGCGTAGTGCAGGTGATAGGGGGTACACATCAAAAAGTCAGCCCAAGACACAGCGCTAAAAAGTTTTATTGTTTCTTCCCTTCACTGTGAATTTGTCATCTTTGGGTTCTTGAGTACCTAATAAAGGACTGAACTGGCTGCTTTTCCCTTCAGGGGACACTGATGTGCCTTCACCTGCAGGGAAGTGAAGGTGGAGGATGGTCTGATGGAGCAATAGGCACGAGGCTCATCCCCCCAGGCCAAGGAATCATGCCCAGGAATCCCCATTTTGATCCAAATCCATCCCCGGCTGGGCTGGAGAGCTGAAGATGGCTTGGGCAGAGCACACCAAATGTCTTTAGGAAGCTAAAACTCAATCCTGCCTCTGGGACCGCCTGCAAATCTGCTTGTTTACTTTTGTCCTGTGCTGAAACCCAAGAAACTTAAAAAAAAAAATTTAAAAAGGGATTACCTAGAGTGTGGTGTCAGGGAGAGGAACTACGGAAGGTGAGGGAAACGCTCCTGCCTCATCTGGTGTCCTGGTCCAGGGCTTCGACGTGGCTGTGGATCAGCTCCCTGGGGCTGGGGTGCTGCCTTGCTATTTTTGTACCTCTATATACACACACACACATAAACATCTATTACTGCCATTACTATTAATAATAATTATGATTACTAGGTTTTGCCAGGAGACAAAAGCAAAACCAGACGTACGTTGAACTGACGGACCTAATTGATAACACATATCCTGCAGGAAACCTCTCCCGGGAGAAGAAATAAACTGGGAAGGGCTCTGCTGTGCCTGGGAAAACGAGAATGTTCGCTTGAGCTTGGGGATGTAAAACAAAATGCTGCCGTGGAGGCAGGATGTGAGACCCCAGCCCCTCTTCCCTTTTCTTCATCAGCTCTCCCCGCGCCGACACCTCGATAACGCGGCTCCGGCTGGTTCTTCTGACCCTGGCAGGAAAAGTGCTGCTCTTCGGGCAGAAAAGGCCTTTTCCCCACGCTGGCACCTCTGAGGATGATCCGAATCCTGGGTCAGGCACTCTGAGAAAGCCTGGGCAGCTTTTCTGCTCGGGATGGAGACGAGCTCCAGCGCGGCTGCGGGACCGGCTGGGAAGGGATGCCAAGCCCCCGGCAATGCCGACCCCCCGGCGATGCCGGCCCTTGCAGCAGACTAAACTTCCCCTGCTGTCCTCCCAGCCAGCAAACTGACACGTTCCCACAAGCATTTCTGCTGCTTTGGGTTTATTTCTTTTTTTTTGAATATTTTTTTTCCTAATTATACAACACGGTCAGTGCCAAATTTAGTTGGCCGACGCTAACCTGGCAAGCAGAGCTCATGGATTTATGGCGAGCAAGCTCCCACCTCCTCGCTGACCAGCGGCAGGAGGAGGATTTTATCTGTTTGGAGGTCTCCAGCACAGACTTTCACCCCTGTAAATGCACAATCCTCGGAGAAGCGACGGCGGGAGGAGCGGGACGGGATTCGTCGGCCGAGGACGGCGTCAGCATCTCCGAGGGAATGAGCTGAGTAAATCAGGCAGCTGCTAAAGATTATAATCCTTAACTGGGTAAAACCCTTGGAAATTGCAGCCATGGGGTGAGTGCTGAGAGCTTTCCAGCCAACTCCTGGGGAAGGTGCTGCCTTTGGATTTAGCCTAATTAATATCAAGTTCAGCCAAGCAAGCCTGGGAGGCCGATGGGCTCCCAAATGCTTATTTAATGTGCCTTGATTATTTTTTAAAGGTTTTTTTATTTTCCCCCCACTTGTAAATGAATTTAGCGCTGGTGAAAGGTGTTGGATTGACAGCCCTGGAAATACAAGTCCTCGAGGAGCAATGTTTTGGAGCTGTGAAGGGAACAACACTGTGTAATCCAGACGTAAGGGTAATTATTCACAGTAACAGCTGCTTTTTGCTCTAAATTAAAAAATAGAGACCACAGGGATTCATCAGAGCATCTGAGACTTTTTCAGGTGGCTGAAGCATTGGGCACAGTCAGAGCTGGCTAAACACACACTGTCCCCGAGCTGCTGAGGCACTCGGGGCCACGTTTCAGTATTTAATTGCTATTTTCACTTAAAAAACTGCACATTTTTTTCAGCCCTTAAGCACGGTCTTAACGTTGAGCCAGGGACCTCAGTGCCTCCCTACTCAGTACAGCCTGTAAGCAAAGCTGGAAGCTTCCACCGAGGCTGAATCAAAGCCTTTGGGGTGTACAGAGAGGAGAAAATATCCTAAAATATCCTAAATATATCCCTCCCCACCTCACAAAACAGGGAGGGGTTTTTTGTGATGCACACTGTGGGCCTTTTCCTCAAATCTGTATCACTCAGAACGTTTCCAAAGGGCAGCGTCCAGGCTCTGTGGAGCATAAACACATCTCCAACTTGTGCTCTCTGCAGAGAATCATCATGGCAGAGCTAATTAAGGATCTCCGTGCTCTCCGTGCTGTCCAGGAGCAGCCCCATCTGCTGTAGAAACCTGGCACGAGAGGTGGGGAAGGACATCTGCACCAGGGATGGAGGGAAAGAAGCAGCGGGATGATGAGGAGTAGACCGAGTCTGTTGAAGCATGGTCAATGTGGGCACCTTAAAAAACCTCGGGGAATTTGGGGATAAAAACCCGATATCCCAACGCTGGATGTTGCATGAACTTAGGGAGACTGAAGGCCACATCTTCATCCATCTTCAGACACCCCCAGGATTCAGGAGGTGAGATCTGGGGCTTAGGGTCTTACTTGGGGTCACGCAGGATGGACTGGCCTTGATTAGGGTTTTCCCAAGTTGCCCATTAACCCCCGGGTTCAGCACTCACTTTGGAGGTGAGGATGTATTAGGTGGGAAAACAAACACGGGGGAAAATGGACACTGAAAGACAGGGAGAAGCTGGGCTGAGCTGTTTTCTCCCAAAGGAAGGAGAAAAAGAGTGAGCAGAGAGAAAAGGAAATGAGGAGGAAGAATAAAAACAGGAGAAACCTCAAGAGGGAGATGCTAATGCAAAGCAGATGTTATCCCACCTGAATCCTGGGGGTTTGGGCTGCTCCCCATCCCCGGAGCACCACAGAGCACCCGGAGCCCCTCCGAGAGTTGGTGCCTGCTGTGCTCCACCATCCCTGGAGGGGCTGCCACAAGGAGATGGGAGAGGGAAGGAAGATCCCTTTTGTGCTGTTCCCAGTGGGCTTTTTTGGGGTGTATAAAACTGTTTGAAGTGTGCAGTTTTCTGAAAAGGAAGCCTGGGGCTCAGTCCCTTTGAAAATTTTTTCTGCTTTTGAGCAAGAGAAGTGAAAAGAGATGGATGACACCTGTCCTGTCAGTCCTTAGGCCGTGTCCTCAAGAGCAAGGACATGGCTTTGTGAAGAAAATGGGAAACACAGAATTTTAAAGCAATTAAGGTGCTCTTTATTACAGAAATTCTGTTTCCAGTGTAAACAAGGCTCTACAATTCCTTCCTTCCTTCCTTCCTTCCTTCCTTCCTTCCTTCCTTCCTTCCTTCCTTCCTTCCTTCCTTCCTC
>VZTA01003510.1:42694-57518 GCA_013398855.1 Mohoua ochrocephala
CCTCCCTCCCTTCCCTCCCTTCCCTCCTGTTTTTAGCGCATCCAAGGGGTTACGGTTTTCCAGTCATGGCTGATGTTTCAGGTCCTATTTGGACCTGGAAAAGCCAAGTTTCCCGAAATTAGCGTGCCACGTGAGTTGGAAGCGTTTTGTTTCCTTCTAGTAAAGAAAAATCAAAGCCCCCAAATTGGTGCAAAGTGAGGGGTGTGCAATTATTCCCTCTGGAGCTGCCCCTGGGGAAGGCACAGTTGGTCCTCGGTCCCCGGGGTGATGCTGAGCGGAGCATCCCTCCCAGCTGGGCACTCAGCCCGGCACGTGCCACACGCCTCCACACCCGGGCCTGGAAATTCCTCACCAAATCCAGCTGGGATTCACTGCTAACGACGCCACTGGGGGTATTGTTTGTGTTATTTTGGGGGATGGGGTGAGTTTATATGGGAAAAGAATAACCCTGCCCTTGGCTTTGCCCAGACTGCAGGGTTTTGTTCTGCTCCCCGCCAGGGATTCCTCTTGCCTTTTGTTTTTTCCATTGTTTCTGCTTGGTGGGAAGCCAAAAGCACCAGGGAACCTGTTTCTGATCCATCCTCTGTCTCCTTCCCGCTGCTGGAGGATCTCAGGCCTCTCCGTGGTGCGGAGACGTGGCTCTGGGAAGGGTTAACTCTTCCAGCCGCCTTTCCACATTTTTCCATTTAATATTGCCTCTGAGGAAACAAACAGAGGCGAATCCCACCCTCTCCCCAGAGACTCTTTCTTGGCTTGTTCCAGAGAACATGCAAATAATAATTATTTGTCCTATATTTTCTTTTTCGGTGCCTCATTTCAGCAGCCTGGGGGACTGAGTAAACGAAACAACAAAATGAACAAGGAAGGCAATAAACCCAAATAAATAACCAACCGATAAAGCTGGAGTGGGAAGGAGATAAAAAAAACCTCGACAACATTCCCCTTGTGGTGTGGAGAGGCTGAAAATGTGGGACAGACGGGAAGGGGACGTGGAGCTCCGCTGATGGATGCCAGCCATGTGCTGGGAGAGATACGAGCACAGACCTCTAGGAAAGGCCTCAAATCCTCCTTATTCTGGGTAATGAGCCCAAACGTTTGGGGATAAATCCTTCATGGAGCAGCAGTGAGATGATTCAGTGCCTACATTTGCTTGTGCTAAGGTGAAACCCACTTGGGATGGGACCGTTTGGTTCTGCACCCCACGTGCTGCTATTTCCATCCCTTTTGCTCTCCTTTTAGTCTTCTTCATTGTATTTTTTGTCCCTCAGACTGGTTCACCTATATATCTATATCATCTATATCTATCTATCTATATCTATGGGTATAGACCTTTTCTCCCCTGACTGCAGGGTGTTGTGCCAAACAACCTCTGAAGCCAGATTTAAACCTGAGCTCTTGCTCAAATCCAGGCTGCGGAGGCTCAGTCCCTGCTCAAGACATGGCTGCTCCTGCTGGACAGATTCCAGCTCCATTGGAGTTGTGTTAGGGCTCTAGTTTGGATAACGAGCAAAAGACGTGGAAGGAGTTTTTCACTGGAAAAATGTGTATTTACAAGAAATCACATTGCTTTTCTGAATCAGAGACCATCCAGCTGCAGGGAATGAACAAAACTCCTCTCTTGACCCACGACCTTCAATTTCTGCAGGTGCCTCTTAAAAAAAGAGATCTTGCAGCACAAAAAAAAAAAAAAATTTCCACTGTTATTTTTCCCAAATGGGAAAAAAAATATCAGGTTGGTGGGTGCACCCCACGATGTTGAGAAATTCCTGATTCCTTGCCAGGCTGCAGGTATCGGTTGTGCCTATGGTGTGCAGGCTGGAAATACTACATTATAGAGACATCATCATCATCATCATCATCATCATCATCATCGTCATCGTCATTGTCATCATCATCATATCTAATAATGCAACACAATGATCCTAGAGCTAAAGAATTTTCTGAGTTGGGAACGATGACCCACGAGGATCATCGAGTTCAACTCCTGTTTACTGTTATTATTATTATTATTATTCTAATAAATGCCATTATATAATAGATAACATATGCAATATACAATGCATAGCATATACAATATGTCATAACATATAACAACACCATACAAACAGAGCCCACATCTTGCTCTGGATGCAGCCAGTATTTCCAAGGCGTTTTCACATCTTACCAAAGAGCAATCCCGTATTTTTCTTTCCCGGAGCAGCGGATTTGTGCCTTTCCCCCTAATCTCTCATCTCCGAACTCCTCGGAGCCGATAATGAAAAACTTCCCGCTGCGTTGGGCCCTCTGCTTTTCCAGATTAAGAAAGGCTCCTCGAGGAAGCCGACAACCATAACAAACCCATTTGCTAAGATAACATTATTCCAGGATCGTGGCTGCTTTCCTACACGTGCCTCAGCTCAGCCCCTGTGGATAATAAACGTCCACGACCAACAAACCCTGCCCGGAGCATGCCCTGCCAAGGTGATCCCCACCCAGCACACCCCGTGGGGGATTTGGGCTGAATCGGAGCCAAACAAGGCACATGGGAGTGGGGTTGGGGGTGCTCTGAGCCGCTGCCTCCCGCATCTCACCCATCAGAAAGGACCTGCTCTGGAGGCCACAGCACCTCTCCCTCCTGTGTCACCTCTTTCTTTACCCTCTTGGCACATCCCTGCCTGCTGACCGCTCCCATCTGCCGAGGCTAACGCGGTGTGCGGCGGTGTTTGTGCAGGCTCCGCAGCCTGCACTCCCATGTTTACTCACATCGGCCTTGTTTAAAGCCAGCCTGACAGGAAAATGGATGTGTGTGGGTTTTTTTATGACTCAGGGCGAGCTGACATTCACCCCCCCCTTCCCCGAGCCCAGCATCGCCTTGGTGCGGGGACAGCAAACCCGATCCGCAGTCCAGGGATTTGAATCCAGGGGTCAGAGAATGGGGAGAGGTGAGAGGAAAGTGAGCAGTGCAGGAGGATGGAACGTGGATTTGATTGTGAAGGAGGGAAAGGAATGGCGTTCTCAGTCGATGTCACCCCGTTTACACCAGCTGGTGGTGAGACCTCTCCCGTTTCAGGGCTGCATGAGATGGAAAACGACGCTTGAGGGCTTGGCTGTTGGGTTAGAAAAGGTGCTCAGCACCCCTTTCCTTTTGGAAAGCAAAGCCCACAGAGCCTCAGAGACGACACTATTCCCCTATAAAGGTGGAAGGTGTGAGAAAGAAGCAGAAGGGAAAGGAACAATTATGAAAACTCTCTAAACTTGCAAAAATTGGGATGCTCCTGCTCAGAGATTGGGAGAGCCCAAAAAAAGCATATTTTCCTAAATTGTGCAAATCACATCTTAACAAATCCTATAAATACCCGATGGAGAAGGAAAGCAGGTTTGATTGCACCTGATGGCAACGGGACTGTTTCCCAGCAGGAGGCTTTTTCGGGCAGTGGATTGCGGGAACTTGGATGGATTGACCTTGGACTTACATCGGAGCAGGGGGAAGGGATGTTCCCCAGGGAGGAGGGAAACAGGAGCATCAAAGCAGGGAGAAATTCCTCCTTGTTCGCTGATTTCTTCAGAAATCTAAATGTCACAAACAGCCTGAGGAGACTGCGCAGCAGATGGGATTTGGGCCCTTTGGGGCAGCTTTGTGTTCTCGCCACTGAGAATCCATCATGGGAATCTGATCTTGGGAGGCTGCAGAGCTGCAGACCCAGGAGGTTTGGGCAGCTTGGGAAACTTCAGAGTTCTGCCTTGCCCTGAACCTTGGACGGGAGCCCAGCTCCCATCCTGCTCCGTTTAGGCCGTGCCACTGAGCCCCTTCCCAGCCCTCCTCCCTAAACCTTGCCTCGGTGGGTCCAGCTCTGCAAGACTCCCTCGAGCCCCACACACCAGCCCCCGAACATCCAGTGAAAGCCACTTTTGTCCCAAACCCACATCCTCACCCCTTTCCTTCTTCTTGCACCCAAGCAGAATCATCTCTGCTGTCGTCAGAAGCTTTCCCACTCTCCTTTCCTGGCACTGTTGACTTGCTCCAGCCTGTTCTGGATGTCCCTTTCCTGGGGACATCTTGCATTCATCAGTGCAATCCCAGCCCTCCTGCTCATTGCACAACCCGGCTTGAACGCCAGGACCTGGACAGCATTTCTCATTTCTCCCTGCATTGCTCTGAGCCATCCTTGCAGGGAATTTATTTATCTCCCTTGTGGTCCCTTGTGCAATTTGTATAAAGTCAGGGTGCTGGCCTCCAGCAGAGCACACAGAAATGATGGGGCTGCTCAGATTTCCCCAAAGTTCAACATTTGGACTTTAGGGGGTGGAAAAGAAGGGTGAATTTTCCATCATATTTAGGAAATTTATTGGAATTTATTTCACAGGTGTTCTGTGATCAAAGCACACCATCCAGGATCAAGAGACAGCAAAGCATCCTTGCACGCAGCATCTCCTGCACCGTGTCCAGTGAAGTCTTGGGGGAATTAAGGCTAGGGATGAGAATTTTCCAAGCTCTTTGATATTTTGGGGATTGCTGCAACTCCCTAAGTTCTGGCTGGCTCATCCTGTGGGTTTTCCTTTGAGAAAATCCCAGTTTAGCACCTGCTTTGCAGAGCTTTGCCTCCTCCCATCTCCCCAAGAAGGGGAGGAGGAATTGGGTCGAGCATTTGGTGGGTCCCAAACCCACCCCAGGGGGTCCAGCCAGAAGTGCTGAACCTCTGGAGGTGCTGAACCCCTGGAAGTGCGGGGACCCCCTCATAAGGGGATAATTTTGGGTTGTGCTTTAACAAGAGGACCGCGGGTTGGCCCTACAGTGGTGCCTCCCCAGAACTCTGCTTTTCACTCTCGAGTGCTTAATGGCTTGTGTTTATGAGAGCTAAAAATATTTACATGGGGAGGAAGGGGCAGGGAGAGGGGACGCTGCTTGAAGATTTTATAGGGCATGTTTGGGAAAGAGGCTTCTATAAAAATAATGTGGTATTAAAGAACAAAAAAACAAACACGACCAAACAACAACCCAGGACAAGGCCCCTGCATGACCCCAAGGATGGTGCTGGAGGATGGAGACCCTGGCAGGAGCCCAGTCCTTGGGAAACTTTGCCCAGATTTCATGGCCAGGAGGGTTTATGTTGGGACCTGAGCTTTCCCCAGCATTTCACCTGGTCCCAACCTCTCACGTCCTGCTACCAGCAGTGCCAGGAGGAGGGAGATTTGGGGGTGATGCCGACGCTGGCAGGAAAAAAGGCTGAGACCAAACCCGAGCGGGGCTGCTGGCGAGGAGCAGGAGGAATTTCGGCCCAGGACAGCCCGGATGCACGTTAGAAATATGAAGTGCTAATTCCCTTCTCCCCGGGGGCCGGGCCAGCGTGAGCCGGGGTTATCGGCACGGCCCGGGCATCCTCTGGAAAGGCCACGCAAGGGGGGACGGGCGGGATCCAGGCCCAAGGCACGGCCAGTTCAGCTCTTTGGCTTTATTTTTAAAGGGCATTTTGTTTCCAGCGAGGAATCGATGACGTGCATCACCCTGAGAAAGGAGCGCCTGTACCCCACCGCCATAAACCCCTTTTTGTGCTGCTGCTGCCGGCCCCGCGATGCAGCTGTGCAGTCTGTACATTGTGTGAGGCATTTCCAGGGGTGGCCCGGGGCCTTGTGACACTGCAGAATGTCAGCCCAGCCCTCCCCGCTGGCAGGAGCCCCTCGGGCAGTCAATGGGATATTGTCTCTAAGAGCTGCTGGTGGCGTGGAGCGGCGTGGAGTGGTGGCACAGGGGTCAAGGACATAAAGACGACACCAAAGTCTTTCACTTGTGCTTTTTAACGCTCTCCATCTCGCTCCTGTTCCTGCTCACCTTGTGGGTTTGAGCAGCAAGCACCAACGTTCGATGTTAAAGCCTGACAAGACCAAACAAGGAGCTCAGGGTGCAGGAGACGTCTTCCAGAACGGGAATGGGTCTCTCTGGGGTGGCAAACGGCGTCACTGGGAGCGTCCCAAGGCAGCAGTGTCACTGGGAGCTCCCACTGCTGCTCCATCAGGGAAGGAAAGGCATGATGAGACACACAACGTGGTGCTCAAGGACCCCGGGAGCACTGCCAAGCCCTTTGCCCTGGACCAGGGCTCACGGATGGTTTGCAGGAAGGCACATTGCTGGGAACAGCTCTGCATCGGAAGACAGAGCCCAAATATGGTCTGATCCAAAGGGTGCTACTTTGCCTTTGTTTCAGCCATGAGCTGAACCCAAACCAGGCCCGAGGCCGTCGGTATTCGCTCAGCAGCGATGCTTGGTGGTGTAGTTTTGCCCACCAAGGAGAGGAGTGAGGGCAGGGTCCCTGCACAGAGTGTGGCAGCTTTAGGGGTGACAGCCTCCCTGGTTATTTAGGAGCCTTGTGCCAGCAGGTTTTGGGATAACCAGTGACAGCAGCTGCATTTGTTGAATTTTCGGTGTTTAGAGCACGGTGAAGTCAACAGAAACCTCCTGCGAGTTCTAACGGGAACGGGGCTGGGGCCGGAAGGAATCTGCAATTTAAACGCCCACAGACCCCGTGGACATCTGGACACGGACCTGACTCCTTCCACGGTCCTGAGCCACTGCTGAGGTCACACATTCCTCGAGGAATAAGTCCCAAACATCCTTTCATGTTGCAGATGGAGTGAATTCGTTCAGCAAATCCCTACCTGGAATCCCACCTGGCCTCAGGGAGCGATGGCACCAGGAGGCATCTGCTGCAGGCTGCTGGCACGGCCCGCCGGCAGGGACGGTGGCACCGAGGAGAAGTATGACTGGATGCTCTGTGTGGCCTCCAAAAGGAGAAATCTTGGCTTGCTGAGGTCGATGAGAAACCCTGGTCCCTCACAGCGGAGCTCAGGAAGTGTCTGATTAAAGGATGGGGTCCTCAGCAGTGAACCCTGAGAAGGCAGCATCAGTCTCTGTTCCCAAATTCCTGCTTCATCCACATGGTACAGTTTTCCCCACTTGAATTCCTCATGTCTGCTCAGACCACATCTGACTTCTATCCCCAGCACATCTGGATGACTGGCAAGAGAAAACGAGAGTTGGGAGGATGGAGATAAGGTTTCTGCTGCTGGAAATCTCTTTATCTCCCCGGTCCCGGGGGTTACCTGCAGCATGCAAGAAATTCTCCATGAAAAACCAAGTTTCTCCAAGACTCCCAGGAAAAACCTGCTTTCCTGCCTGTCTCACATTGTATCGATGCTCTGCAGACAAAATCACCCTCTGTGCCCAACACGGATGATTTTTTCGTGTGTCTTGGCCCCACCAAGCGGCCCTGAAGCCTGGCCATAAACAATGAGTCAGCTAATCCAAACCACACGGCTTTAAAACGCTGGAGGTCAACCCAGTGCACGGTCCCGATCCTGAAAAGCAGAACTGCATCTCGAGCAAAGCCAGTAATGAGATGGGGATGGAGAAACAGCCTCCCCTGGCAGGGAGGCAGAGCTGAGGCCCCAGGAGGATGTGGGACAGCACCCAGTGTCCCCAAGGAGCAGAGCCAGCTCTGGTGGCACCCACCTGGGACACAGCTCCCAGGAAGGTGTTGGCTTCCCCATCTCCCAGCCTGCTTTGCTTTGCAGATATTTCTCACTTCGCAGTCTCTGGACCAAATTCTCTGTTCCCTTGCTGCCCCGTCCCTCTTCCTTTGGGGGTTATTTCCATCCCCAGTTCCCTGCACTTTCTCCCTCTTTTGTTTGCCCCTTCCCCACCTGTCTCTCCGTGGAAAGCCTGACTGGGACACGCTCACATGAAGCTAAACCCGAGCTCCCAGCTGCCAGCTCTGCCTTTGGCCTATTGCTCCAGTTTCATATTTGCCTCTAATTCCACAATTTATACAGCAGAGAGCTCTGGGCCAAACAGACTGTCCTGGGAACCTGCCAGAAACCTCAGCTTTTCCTAAGCCTTATAAACATTTCTTGCCTCCATCCCTGCACCTGCTGTCCGTGCTGTGCCTCCAGCCAGGATGCTGGGCCATGCAGGGGAAGGGATGCCCATGGTGTGCCCCAAGCTGCCTTGTCTCGCTGGCATTGAGACTGGCTGCTCCTCGTGCTGGTGGGAAGAGAGCTAATGGCACTGCTGCCCTGGGATAACACTGTTTTTCCTGGCAGGTCGGGCACCAACCCTGTCCAAAAAGCGCATTTCTGCTCAAAGCTGTGTGCAGCTCTTTTATCACGTGGCGCTCTGCAGGCTGGAGCATCCTTTGGAGGGATGGGTGCCCACATCCTGTGTCCAGAACCCAGGGGGAGGCTGGGATGTTTAGGAGGAGGATTTGGTAGTGACTTTCTCTTCCTGCAATATCTGAGGGTTGTAAAATGCTCCCTTGAGGCTGGAAGAGGGAAGAACAAAACAGGCGCCTCCTGTGTGACCTCGGGCATTCCAGGAGGAGGTTATGGGAGCAGGGACAGGGACAGGGACAGGCATGCAGGTGTCTCAGGCTAAGGGATATCCAGGAATCACAGAACCCCAGAGTGGCTTGGCTTGGAAGGGATCTTATAACTCATCTCATTCCAACCCCCCACACCTTCCACTAGACCAGGTCACTCCGAGCACATCCAAGCTGGCCTTGAAAAGGAGAGCAGCAGCTTGTAAGGCGTGGAAAGAGAAGAAAGGAAAGCCTTCAGCTCCTGCCTCCAAGGCCACTTGCCCATCTGAACCATTGTGTTTCACTGCTTTCCATTTGCACATGAGAAAAACCAAAGCTGCAGCAGATGGAAGTGGAACATCCAGGGGAGATAAAGCCAACCACACGATTTGGAGTTTTATCTTCCTGGGCCACTGGGAGATTCTTTTACAACTGAGCTGCAATGTCCTTTTTTTCATGTTATTTTTCCTCCTCCAAATGTTTTCTGACCAAACAAAACCTTGGGGATGCAAACAAGCAGCGGGGTCAATAAAAAAGTGATATTCTGGTTAATACCACGATGAAATAAAGTCAGCATGAAGCAATAAACTGTGCCTCAGCTTGCCGTGGTTCTTTTGGTACAACAAACGCTTTTTAATCTTCCTTTTGCTGGGAATGGACCAACTCATCCCAGCCAGGATGCTGCAAATTATTGAGCACCATCTGCTGGCACCTGATTTATTAACTCTGTTTATTTGCATGCGACACGCGATGTCCTTTCCCTGATGGAACCGGTTCTGCTTTGCTGAGCAGCCAAAAAGCCCCTCTCCATCTGGTCTTGCTCCTCATCCATGCACTGAGGAGGCTTTCTGTGGGTGTTCCACGAGGACAATATCGAAAATAAATGTTGAAATTGGAATAAAAAAGTTGATGGGCAGCATGCAGCGGGTGAAGTGTTGCTCTGCAGAAGATTAAGGCAAAACCTGGCACTGAGGGCAGGAGTTCATCCATAAACCTGATCAAAAGGTGAATTCAGAACTTAAATTCATGACATTGGTGCTGTCCTTAGCAGGAGATTGAAAGCAGGAGGGTTTGCAGGTCTGCTGGCAGCGCTCAGGACTCCAGTCACAAAGGACACAAAGCCATTCCTCCTGTGTAAATCATCTGAATATTTGAGCTCGCTCTGAGGCCTAAACCAATGATTCCAGACCCAAGTTTGCTTCTTGGTAATTCCTCCTGGCAGCTGGCTCCATCAGTCCCTGGAACAGGCAGGTAGCTCGAGCCTCTGGCAAGTGCTGATTTATGGCTTCAGTGAGGAAATCAGCACAAAAATCATCACAGTGGTGGCTGATATTTTTCCAAGCGGAGCCTTCTCACAGGGAAGGTGAAAGGTCCTGGGACCCAGCACAGCGGCCCTCGTGCTTATTTTGGGAGACAAACTGTTCTCACCAACGTCCTGAGAGTCCTGCTCCCACTGCAAAGGAGCTCCAACCCAAATCCCTGTGGTGTGGAGGGACGGAGACACTGGGAAAGGAACACAGCTGCTGTGAAGGCAGCTCGTGCCTGCATTAAGTTGGCATTGCCCCTCTCTGCTAGTGGGATTTCAGGATGGAATCTGTGGTCCCAATGGCTCCACCAAAGCCAGGAGCTCCTTCTCCTGTGTAAATCCATGTGAGATCCAGCTTTCTCACTCTTATCAGAGAGGAAACAGAGGGCAATGATGCCCCTCAGGCGAATTAATGGGGTGATGTTATAGGGGGTGATGCTGGAGCAGTGTAAATGAGCCGGGGTCTGTGATTCCCAGCATGGATGTCCCTCCTGTGCCCTGTTCCGCTGGCAGTATGGGAATGTGACATTTTCATGCTTCAAAGCCCCTCTTCCAGCCTGGGCTGTGTGATCTGAGCCAGAGCGCAGCCCTAATCCATCATCCAAAAAAGGGATGTTTGTATATTTACGTGAAATGACAGATTGGAGAGACCCAGTGCTGGAAACCAGATGCTTTCCCAAGAAATTGAAAGGGCTCAGGATTTAGAAACGCAGGAAGGCAGAGAGAGCCTGTGACAAAAACATCCCTGCAGCTACTGTCTTAAAAATACCAGCCCCGGGCTCTCCACAGGCTGCTGGGCTGGGAATGGCAGCGCAGCCACGAGCACCACGGGGCATCTCCTACGCAGGAGACGGGAGATGAGACGTGGCCAGGGTCACCCAGCAGGTCCCTGCTGGAGTGGAAAGCAGCAGCCAGTCATCCCCTGGGATTAGAGGAGGTTCTCCTCCTGCAGTTCCCAACTGTTTCACCACCAATGGGTGAGTCCTTAATGGGGTCAGTAAGCCAGGAAGTTCGGAGGAATTGCAGAAGTGAACATCCACCATCACTGAGAGCTCACTCGCTCTCCAAACAAATATCCATCAGGAGAAGGAGATGTCTGACGGGTAAATTTGTTTCTGTAAACAGTCTCTTCATCCCACAGTCCCACTGGATGCTCCCCAATTGGAAAGAAAAAGCAAAGGACAGCAGGGTTGAAACCCATCCCGCAGCCCTACCAAGACATGAGAGCATGTGGTGATTTCACTCCTGGCTTGGATTTCTTCTTTTCCTCCTTTTTTATTTTTATTTTTTTAATTGTTTGGATTTGGCCATAAGCAGGAAAAGCTGCTCTAATTACAGCTGAAAATCTGCCGTGAGATCTGGTGTCGGGCAAGTGGAAAGGAAACCTCCTGCAGGATCCCAAAATGCTGGGCAGTCCCCGCTGACCTCCAGCATCTCCTGGCACGAGCTAAAATCCTTCCCACCTATCCCAGGTGGATTAAAATCCATCTGTGTGTTTCTCTAGGGCAGGAACCTGCTCCTGGGAGGAGATTTGTCTCCCCAGCCACCCCCTGGGAGCGGAGGTGTCTCCCCAGGACAGTCCCACCTGCACGGGGTCTGCTTGGAAAAAGCATTTCCATCACAGATTCAGCAAAGGATGCTGCCCCGGCTCTTGCTGGTAACACATTCCTGAGAGCAGAGAAGGGTGTTAACAGTTCACCAGAGCTGTTAAATATGTGCAGGGGGGGCTGGCACACAGGCTGAGTCTGTAAAAACACAGAGCAGTTCCCAGGTGCTACGCAGGAACAGGGAAAACTGCTTTTTTCAGAGTGTTTTGGACATTTCTCAGCCATCAAGATGGGATCAGCTGCAGGCTCCTGAGTCTCGCTGCTCTAGGGGCATGAGGAAAGCAGCAGGATTTGTTGCTGAAGCCCCCAAGAAGAGGTTTCTTATTCCCTGATGTATTCCCTGCACAGCCCAGGCTGTGGCCGTTCCCAAAAGCCCATGCAAATAACCCTGTTCCATTTTACATGCTGTGATCGGCCCTGTGTGTGATGGGGTTGACCACTGGTATGTGTGGCAATGCCAGAAGTAAATGAAACCTTTCCCTGGGGAGAAGGGTCAATTGCTTTTGGCTGCAAAATTTGCAAAATTTTCATTCTTTTTTTTTTTTTCCAAAACGTCTCCTTGGAAAACACCTCTGCGTTTTTATTCCAAGGGAAAATAAGCCCCTGCTTTTGATTGTGCAAGTTAAAAAAAAAATTAAAAAAACCCATCATTTCTATCTTTGAAAGCTGGATAATTTTAGCCAAACACGGGGAACAGAACAGAATTTGAACAGGATCCACGGCCATTGGAAGGGCTTAAGAGGGTTTGGAGGAGTCTGCTGACAAGGGAGCATTAGCCTGTTGACACCTTTCAGATGCAATGAGCTGAGCTTCCTGCTGCACCACCAGCACGCACTGGGGAGGATGGCAGGCAGGGTTTTGCTGAGATCTGGGGTGCTTCTCCCTTATCCTTATCCAAAAATAAAGGTTGGGAGAAAGCAATGGCAGGAAAAGAGAGAGGAAAAGATAAAAGGACGGAGAAACCCCCTGATTTTTACAATTTAATTTCCTTCTTTGAGTGGGAGCTGCTTTAATAATATGCACAAGGAGTGAATAAAGCTTTCAAATATTCCCAGAGAATGAATAATATGTAATAATATTCCCAGAGTATTTATTTGACTAATTTCCCCCAGTTTTTTTGAACTGAGATCTAACAGTCCTGGATCTTAAAGGGGAGATCTGACTTCCTTGGAATTGTGGATCAGGCCCCAAACCCAATGAACCCGCGTTCAGACGTCACCAAAGGGTCAGCTGATGGACATCCAGTAAATGGTTGGGTCACTTTTCCCTGCTGATCCACAAATAAATTACCTGCCAATAAATGGAACCAGAAGTGGCTTGGCCAGGTGTTCCACTGGGGCCCCAGGGAGCTGTGGTGAAGAAAGGGGAAAATGGGGGGGAAGAAGGAAGGGGAAAAAAAAAAAGCTAATAAAAAATAAAATATTAACATCCCCAGCTCGTTTGCTGCTCGGTGCCTCCAGCAGCTGTGCCCGTGTCACGGAGTGAGCTGCAACAGCCCAGCTGGGAGGACGTGCCAAGAGCAGGATATGGGAAAAGCCTGTTTTTAAACACAGATGGATTAAACTTTTACTCCCTTTTAAATTACATTTTAATGCACTGGCTACTCCGGAGGTGTCGGTGGGACTCGCTGGGCTCGAGCGGGTTTGGGGTGAGTGTCCCCGGGGAACCTGCTAAACCCAATCCTCAGTGGCTGGGGGTGCCCTGGCAGATCCCTGTGCTCCCAGCCCACCCTTCCCCACCCTGCTCAAAGACCCTCCTGGGGGTCTGCATCACCTCTGACCGCTCCAGGGCAGCTCCAGCCCAGTTTCAGTGCCTGGGGGTCACAGCAGCAGCTCCCAGCCTTTGTCCCGTGCTCAGCTCCTGTCTCCCGTTGGAGAAGCACATCTGGAAAGGCTGGGCTTGCTCCCCTTCCAAAACACCTCTTGGAGCATTTGGAGTCCTCAGCAGAGTTTCTCACTGTGAATTATGCATTAATCAAGAGATTTGGTTACTTTGACAGCATAAATCAGGGCTAAGGCCAGGCATCCCTGGGTTCTGCTCTATTAGGACGGCCCCTCCGCCCTGCTGGGACAGCACCCCAGACCCAAACAGTGACACCCAGAGCAAGGTGCCACCCCGGGAATAAAGAGAAACCCATCAATGTGTCCTGCCTGAGGCAGGCAGACAGACAGACAGACAGACAGATGTGCTGAGCTCTGTGGGTGGAAAGGGGTCTCGGCACATCCCCAGCCTGACCCTTCCTGGGGTTTTTGGTGAGTGGTTTGAGTGGGAAGGGGTGATAAAGGGGTTTTTGGGGTGCCTCTGATGGTGGGGGAGCTGGCAGAGGGACGTGGAGGGTGGATCAGGCTCCTCACCCAGCAGCCTGTGTGAGAGGGGGCAGTGGGAGCGCTCCCCAACCCAGAGAGTGCAGATTTACAGATAAAGAAGGGAACTACAAGAAACCGTTGGGTTTGTTTTGTTTTTCCATCTGGAAAGAGAAAGAGAAGGGAACATTCCCATGGAGCAAACACTGGATTTACTTTTTTTTTTTTTGTTGTTGTTGCTTTTTTCATGCGATTGAGCTGAGCTGTACCAAGTCACTTCAGCCCCCTCGAACACAGGATTTTCTCACTTTTGGGTAAACTGCAGTTGCCATGGAGAGGGCTGAGCCAAGCCAAATGCAAAACATTGGAAACTACACCCAAACTCACCGCAGCCATATCAAACAGTTAATTAGAAAGCCCCTCCATGTGTTTCCCATTCCCTGGAATGGTTTGAATCAATGGCCCTGTGATTTATCACCTGTTTTCTGTGCGAGTGGCTCAGCTCTGCTCTCGTGCATGTGCTGGAAAGGGGATTTGTGCTGTACAGTGAAAGGAGGACGGGAGATATTAAGGACTTTAGAAAAAAACCCCAACACAATCATCAAATAACCACTTCTGCCCCTTCCCCCAGTATAAATCTCCCACTGGAACGACACGCTTTGGATCTTGATGGGATTTCTAGCCTTTGGCAAGAGGGAAAAAGGAGACAGAGCTTTTGTCTTGCTTTGATTTTGGAGAGTGAGAGATCAGAGGGTGCCGGGCCGTTCCCGGGGCTGCCTTATGCTGTGCTCAGATGGAAATTCAGAGCGTGCTTCCCCAGGGCTGCTTCCTTTCCCACCGCTCTGGGAGGGGAAGTGGGAAAGGGGTGGCTGGAGGGGAGGAGAGAGGAGAGAGGGAGAGGAAGAAGAAATCCAAACTTCCCACAAGTTCTCTTGATGTGGGGGGTTGTCCTCCCACTAAGCAGGGACACCTTGACGGTGGCAGAGGTGCTCCAGTGACATGGCTTATGGCTGGAACGTCACTGGGAGGAGGTCCTGTAGGAAGCAGAGTCCGTCCATCCCTCCATCATCCATCATCCATCATCCATCCATCCATCCATCCATCCTTCCATCTCTCCATCCACATCCATCCACCCATCCGTCCACTCATCCATCCCTCCATCCATCCATCCATCCATCCACCCATCATCCATCCAGCCATCATCCCTCCATCATCCATCACCCATCATCCATCCATCCATCCATCTATCCATCCATCCAGCCATCATCCATCCATCCATCC
>VZTA01003510.1:57709-73279 GCA_013398855.1 Mohoua ochrocephala
TCCATCCATCCATCCATCCATCCCTCTATCCATCATCCATCCATCCATCCATCTATCATCCATCCCTCCATCCATCCATCCATCCATCCATCCACCCATCTATCCCTCCATCCATCCATCCATTGCCCATCCATGTGTCCAGAGATGTGGATCTTCTCCATCCTGCCCATGTCTGTGACTCCTCCTTCCCCGTGTGCCATCTCCTGCCCATTAATGCATCGGGGTGGTCCCTCTGCTGCCCAGGCGTCCCATCACCACCATGCAGAGTGGGTGACCGGCCAAGGGGGAAACAAGTTATGGAAAAACACCTGGAAAGTTGCACTCCTGAGCCTGATATGTCCTCCTAACACGTGCTGAGGCAACAGCCCTGCCATATCCCTGCTCCCCCTTCACAGGGCGCGGGGGAAAACACACCTTGGTCTGCAAGGTGGGGTTGGTTCCTCCTTCCTCCTGCTGGGACAGCCTGAGCATCCAAAAGATGCCTTGGATGAGATCCCCCTGTGCTTCAGCTCATTCCAAAGCAAGCTGAGCTGGTTTTATCTCTGCAATCTCCTGAGCTGCCAAGCAGAGCCGTTGCTGTGGCTTCCCAATCCGGGATGGCCCAGGATGAACGTGGCATTATCCTGCTCAGCCATCCCCCACAGCCCTGCTCCAGTGAATCCCCTGGCTGGGCCGTGTGGGACTGACTGGAAATCCTGCACGTTTGTCTAACCCATCCCCCAAAGCAGCTGCTGGCCTCAAAGGTGGCTGCACCTCTCCACGATCCACATTCCACCTTCCCTGCCAAGACCAGGGAAGAGAGGGAATAAAAGCTGCTTTCCTATCATTAAGAGATGATTGGAAAACCTTACAGCTCCCCCGAGCCACGTGTGAGAGACACTAGCCCCTCTGAGACCCAAAAAGGGGTTGTTTTGGGGGGCTCGGGAGTGAGGATCACACCTAAGAGAGCTGGAAAGGGAGATTCGTGTAGGATCCCAGAGCAGAGACAATCTCTGTTCAAGGGGAAACTGAAGCATGGAAGTAGAGTCGAATCCCTGTCTGGCAAAGAGGGGTATTTGCCCCATCTCTCCAGATCATGCAGAGATCTGGAGAAGGTCTCCTCCTAAAAAGGTCAGATTTGTGCCTCAGTTTCCCCTCTTGCTGCAAAGGAAAGAGAAGGTGTCAGGGAGCACACGGTGCTGCCCTGGGAAGGTGGGAAGCAGTGACCTCCCGGGAAACAGCTGGAAGAGCTGGAGAGGCCGTTCTGTTCTCACTGGCACATTGCTGCTTTTACTGCAATCTGCGAGGAAGGAAACTGGCCTCAAGCAGCAGGAGGAAAGAGACATTTCCTAGGAATTTCCAAAAGTTTTCCCACCCTGGGAAAAAATGGAAACAGTGAATGTGAGGCCTGAGATTGCTGCGCTACCCAAACCCAGGAGACACCAGCGTGGCCCAGGGCTGAGACCCTGCAGGAAGCAGGGCACGATCCTGCTGCATTCCATTAAGCTGGATGTACTTCTCAGCACCATCTCCCAGATCTGTTGGAGCTGCTCCTTGGAAAGCTCCTGCACTGGATTTCATTTCAGCCTTGCAGCAGTGACCCTGTGAAACCACAGAGAAACCACCAACACCTCATTTTGGGGCTGTGGGTTGCTCGTCCCAGCCTCGGGCTGTCAGCAGGAGCAAATTCCGCTCTCAGCTCTGGGTCCTGGTGATGAAAATGGACCTGTTTTATACAACAGAGCTGCTGGTGGGACGTTTCCCAGGAAAGCTGAGTGAAGAGCAGGTGGTTTCACCAGGAAAAATGAAGAGAGGCTCTGCTGAAGGCCCTGAAACCTCCCAGCAGGAGGGAGGAAAATGGCAGAGATGTTTGCAAGGCAAGAGGGAACGAGGCTTGCAAAGAGCAATGACCTCTGTGGAGCGCTCTGAGGAGAAGCAGCTTGGAAAGGAGGATCAGAGCTACAGATGTGTGAGGGATGGATCCAAGATTATTCAGCTGGGATCCGGCTCAAATGGGCGGCTTTTCATCAGTGCAACACACTCCCTCCCATGGCAGCCCTCTTCAAACGCTGCTCCCGTGGTTTGAGGTGTCCCTGCCCACGGCAGGGGGCTGGGCTAGATGGCCTTTAAGGTCCTTTCCAACCCAAACCCTTTTGTGATTCCATGATTCTGTGATTCAACCCCATTCTTCCCAGCTTTGTTATCCAAATCCAGAGTAAAGTCACTGCTGGGTTGGTTTGATTTTGAAAATAAGGCACTTGGGGGACTCTTTCCCCAGTTTAGGGGCTGGAGTTTTGCGAGGGGTTACACGAACTTCCTTCAGCCTTGCCGATTTCAGCGAGCAGGTCTCCGGATCAAAATCAGAGCTGCCAAAACTCGAAGCCTGCACACATCCCAGGGGCTCAGAGCTGGCAACGGGGCGTTTGTCACCCTGCAACCTGCAGGAATTAATGGACGGGGAGGAGCAGGGCCAAGATTTGCTTTGCAGGCACACGAATGCCTCATACAATGGAAAGAAACCCAACTGCTGAAAGCCAGCAAGAGCTAAACTCGCTGGATCTGCAGGTCCCCGTGCGCCGGCGGAACGCAGGAAGGCCCTGCAGGTGGGAGCGATGGCAGCAGGTGTTGCTGGCCCAGAGTTGTTCCTGGGCTTGAACCTCATGATCTCAGCCCCTGCAACAGCTTCAATTAAGGATAATCACCCAGGTAAGCACAGAGTACATCCCTGCCCTGGGCCAGGACTGGAGGCACCTTTCTGTGCTTGCAGTCAAGGCTACGCTGCCTTCTCGTTTATCAGGAAGATGCTGTGGGGTTGTGCACTTTATTATGTTTAATGGGTTATTATTTTTTTTGTTGCTGGCTGTTTGTTTGAGAAATTTCTCCCAGGGGAGCCTTTTTTTGATGGCTGGGTTGCCAGACAGAATGACATCAGACAGACGCTCGGAGGAATGATGAAAAGGCAGAGCCTTATTTCTTAATAACAGTCTCTGGCAAAACTCAGAATGGAGTTAAACACACGGGAGAGCACCAGGCCCTGATGCTGACGGGGCACAGGGCAGGGGAGGGAGGAGGAGGAGGCTGCTCTGCCCAGCTTGGGCACCAACACCTCCACATTAGCCAGGGGTGCTGCCAGTATCAGCCTCCAAGGGCACGGAGTGACAGAGGGAATGGGTTTTGCCAGAGGCCAGGGTTAGACGGGATATTGGAAAGGAATTTTTGGCTGTGAGGGTGGGGAGGCCCTGGCACAGGGTGTCCAGAGCAGCTGTGGCTGCCCCTGGATCCCTGGCAGTGTCCAAGGCCAGGCTGGACAGGGCTTGGAGCAGCCTGGTCTGGTGGAAGGCCCATGACAGGGCTGGGTGAGTTTAAGGTCCCTTTAAACCCAAATCATCCTGATCTGGATGATTCTGTGATTCTGCAGGAAAAGGAGCAGCAGAGGATGCTGATGTCCCTGCCCTATCCTAATTATCCCTTATCCTTTTTCACGAAACCTGTGCCAGTCTCCTCTGTCCTGGTTTACCTGAGATTTTCTCTTTAATCCTTGGGGCTCGTTGCAGTGCTGTTATTGATTTCTCCCTAAAAAAATGGTACCATTTTAAGAAGATCTGAGCCCTTCTTTGTAACGGGGCAATCCTGTGCCTTGAGCATCTCTCAGCCTCATCCCTGGCGGACAGGGGTTCAACCAAGGATGTCCTTGCTGAAGGAGCACTTGCTGGAGCTCACTTCAGTTTCTGGGGGGGAGTGAGGGGGGTTTTCTTTGTCCCCCTCAAAAGCCACTTGTCCCCGTTGTGAACAGGACCTTTCTTCCTCAACTCACCCCCTCCTGATCCTCCCTCAGCAAAGCCAAGGTTTGCTGGTGTTCCCAGGTCATGCCAGGGTGTGAGTGTAATGAAGAATATAACACACGAGGCCTTGCTGGCCTGTTTAATTTGAATAATTTCTTTCTCTGGAGCTCCTTCTCCAGGGTGTGCCTTCAAGAGGAGCAGGTCTCGACGCTGCTTGGGGTGTTTCACAGCTCCTGAATCCATGTTTTCACGGCATTTCTGCTGATTCCTGCTGTTCTCTTCCTCATCCCAGCATCTAAAAGCAAGAGGTTAACGAGATGGTCACATACTCCCTTTTGGATGTGGGCAGAGGACCAAGAAATAAGTGATCAAAAGTTCACGGTTGCCTCAATACCCGATTACAGACCCGTTGCAAAAATCCACCAGTTCCCTGTCAGAGCCCCTAAAAAAATCTGAAACTAAACTAAAAGCCATCTAAAAGTGCAGTTACATCTGGCTTTCAGTTTCTTCTCGCTGCCTTCTCTTTTTAAGTTGCTCATAAATTCTTTGGATACAATTCCTTTTGGGCTAAAGTTTCTCCAAGTTTGGCCATCCCTCAAAAGTACGTTAAAAAATAAATAGAAAACTTGAGAAAACGGGTTTGGCAGTTGACATAAATTTGTCATGCAAAAATCCTGCCCTCACTTTCCCCAAAGCAGTGCCCCCCAGCAGTCAGCCAGACTGCAGCAGCGTGCAAACTGGAATTTGGGTGGTGAGGCCACGAGACCCTCGGAGGGGCCGGGTGGAAGAGGACTCGGATCTCCTTCACCCCAGCCCCATCCTCCAAGCACTTCTGCAGAGAAATTGGCCAGATTATTTTCTTTACAGCTCCTTTCCCACAGTCGTTCCCCGCTCCACACCACCACGGGATGCATCACAGGGCCAGGCAGACGGGGTTTGCAGGCTGGGTGAGGAGGGGATGGAGTCTGTCACAATTCTGGGATGGCATCAGCTGGGAAAAACCTCATCCTGGGCTCCCATGCTCATGTACAGTCCTGGAGACCCTTTCATTGCTCAGCTGATATCGTTTCCTGAAGCCTTCGAGGCCAGGTGGGATGGGGCTTGGAGCTGCCTGGTCTAGAGAAAGGTGTCCCTGCCCTCGGCTGGAAGGGGATCAGTGTTGAGGTCCCTTCCAACCCAAACCATTCGGGGGTTCTCTGGTCCTGGAACATGCAAAACGTGGCATGGAAAGTGCTAAACCCCAGCGTCCTCTACACGCCCTGGGTGGATTTGTGCCCTCACCATTCTAAGAAGTGGCTGAGGTGGTTTGAGGGAAACACAAAGCTTGTGTGAGGATCATCCAGCAGCCTGGCTCTTCCAGAAGGCTCTCCCTCCTCTCTGTTCCCTTGCCGTGCTCCTACAAGCGGATTTTGTGGGAGACTCCTCAAGAACCACCAGTAAACAAGGCTGTAAAAGATTATTTTCCTTCTCCTCTCTACTTTTTAAAGCACTGAATTATCCAGGAGCTGTAAGAAGCAGCAATGCAGCACCAGGAAGATCAAAGCAGGGATTTCCTGGGGTGGCAATGCTCCCTTCACCCAGGAGCTGGGAACTTGCCCAGGGAACAGAGAGCTGGTTGTCAGCTCAACACAGGAGATCATTTTCCATTCATTCTCCATGCCCATTGTCTGGATCACAATGGGCATCCCCAGCCTGGGGCAGGGCGGTGGTACCACGCTCCGGTGGGTGACGAACAAGGGACGCAGTGTGGTCCTTCCTGGGCCGGGGAGGAAGGGGATGCACGCCTTCACTCAGCCACACAGGCAGGGGTTTGTAGGAATTGGGGATTTTCTGCTTTTACTGGTGTTGGTTCTTTCCTCCAGGCTGAATTCCCACTTTTCCAGGCCCGTCTGAAGAACATGGACACCCTGGTTTGACCTGCAACACACAAACACAGGGTTTGAATGAGGAAATGCACCAAAACTCACTCCCTGGAGGTTTATTAGATCAAATTTCTCTTCCAGTCTTTTGAAGGACACCTATAGGACTCAAGGCCATACGAATCATGATTTCTCCAACTGCAGGTGAGTTTGGGAAGGGTCTTTAGGTAATCTGCATCATTTCAATGACTTTGCTTCATCTGCAAATGCCTTAAAGGAGCTTAAAAATTGTGGGTTTGGAGATGGAGCAGTGAATGTTTTAACCCCTCAAGGATGCTCTTGGAGCAGGGATCCTGGATCCGCCCCCAGAGCCATACTGGCAGTTAAATTAAGGTCCTTAACACAGCCTTTGTTCTCCTTGTCCCCTTCCAAACCCTTCCTCTTCAATGCAAACCCAACTTCACTGCCCATGAGCACACGGAGATGGCTTGACCCTGTGGTGTTCATAAATGGGATTTGAACAAAAACCCCGGACAACGAAGAGAGAAAAAACCCCAACCAGAGGCCAATTCCAACGCCTGGCATTGCTTTCCCTCCTGCCAAAAACTGTCCATCTCCAGTCAGGGATGGACGCTGACTGCAGGCAACTGGGCTCATGTGAAACAGATAATCTTGAGAGGCCCTGGAAGAAATGGCAAGGCTGGAAACATCCCTGGAGAATGTTCTGGAGTGGTGGGAGAGCAAAGGCTTCTTCCAGGAAAGAGCCAGCTGAGATTGTTCCATGCAGCCCGTCATCATTTCCAACAAAAAGTGGCCTTGGAAGGCTGGGGTGGGAGCTGGCCTTTCCTGGGAAGAGGGGATCTCGATGGCTGGACAGCACATGTGCACCCTCCTTGCCTGTGTGAACCCCTTTGCTTTCTTCTCTCCTGCTCCCAATTTTCCAAAAGAAGTGGAAGGTTTCCACCCCTGCCTGTCCTGGTGCCTGCGGGCCCACACCGTCCTCCAGCTCATGCCCTGAGAGAACAGAGTCATTGGCCAAATTACCTGGAAGAACCCTCCCAAACCCAGACCTTGCACCCTCCACCTGGATGAGCTGGATCCTCCTAAAATTCATGATTCCTGGAGCTGGCACTGTCCAGAAATGCCGCCCAGGAGTCGGGCTGTGAATAACTGCAGCAGTCACGTTCAGTGCGTGGCCGGTGCCTCGTGCTGTCCAAGCCTTTCCCGCATTATCCACCTCATCAACTGATAAGGGAAGGAAGTGGGGAATGGCTCTTCCAGCTGGAGCCACGCTGCCGCATGAAGGATGCGTGATACATTTCCCTAAACTTAAATTTGGCCCTTTTTGCTCCTGCCAAAACAAGCAAACAAACAAACATCTGAGAGCTCGCTGTGGTTTTGGGGGACTGGAAGTCACGAGGGCAACGCTGACTTTCCAAGGCATCTGCAGGATCGCTTTGCAGGGCTGGAGAAGTGCTGGCTCTGATGGAGGAACACTCCTGACCCAGGTACACGGCTGCCCTCGCCCTGGGGACAATGCTGACAGGACACAGAACAGTGACCTGGGAAGGAGCTGGAAAGGTTTTGATCACGGCTGAAGTCAGGAATCAGCAATGTTCCTTTCCCTGGGGGTTACTGTGGCATGGATTAAAGCAGAACTAAAGTTCAAGCAAAACGTGAGCCAGCATTGCACAATGCTGGCAAAAGGTCCCGTCGTGAAGGCTTTGAGATTGTGGGGAAAAAGCAATTTAACCCTTTTCCCAGCTTCTTTCCAACTGCTGTGCCACCCAGATGATCTCCAGGAGGTCCAGGGGGATCTGCTGAGCTTTCTGGTGGCAGCCCTGTGATTTGGCAGTCCAGAGGGATGAGGTGATGGAGGGTTTGCTTTCTCTGACGGGCCTGGCTGTCACACAACCTGCCCTGGGGACACAGCCCAGAGAAACCAAGGTGAGAGGCTGCTCCCCACAAGTCCTCTGTCGGACCTCTTGGGACAGTGGTTTCACTTTGGGACCCTGGATTTAGGAAGAAGAGGAAGGGGCTTGTTTTCAGAGTGATACAGCACAGAAACAGGGGCCAGATCTCTTTCCCAAATGACTCGACACGCCCACCCGCACCTTCCTAACCTCCCGTGAGTGCTTGGCCCTGCATCCCTGTCCTGGATTTGTTCCATCCATCTGTGATCAGAGACATGTTATCAATTTCCTGAGACAAGTCCCCCTCCCAGCCATCCTGCTGTTCCTCAGCTAGCACAGAGATCACTGCCTGCACCTCCTTGCAGGGGATGTAAAGCCCATGGTCCCCGTCTGTGAACTGCAGGGGATGTAAAGCCCATGGTCCCCGTCTGTGAACTGCAGGGGATGTAAAGCCCATGGTCCCCGTCTGTGAACTGCAGGGGATGTAAAGCCCATGGTCCCCGTCTGTGAACTGCAGGGGATGTAAAGCCCATGGTCCCCGTCTGTGAACTGCAGGGGATGTAAAGCCCATGGTCCCCGTCTGTGAACTGCAGGGGATGTAAAGCCCATGGTCCCCGTCTGTGAACTGCAGGGGATGTAAAGCCCATGGTCCCCGTCTGTGAACTGCAGGGGATGTAAAGCCCATGGTCCCCGTCTGTGAACTGCAGGGGATGTAAAGCCCATGGTCCCCGTCTGTGAACTGCAGGGGATGTAAAGCCCATGGTCCCCGTCTGTGAACTGCAGGGGATGTAAAGCCCATGGTCCCCGTCTGTGAACTGCAGGGGATGTAAAGCCCATGGTCCCCGTCTGTGAACTGCAGGGGATGTAAAGCCCATGGTCCCCGTCTGTGAACTGCAGGGGATGTAAAGCCCATGGTCCCCGTCTGTGAACTGCAGGGGATGTAAAGCCCATGGTCCCCGTCTGTGAACTGCAGGGGATGTAAAGCCCATGGTCCCCGTCTGTGAACTGCAGGGGATGTAAAGCCCATGGTCCCTCTCTGTGAACTCCAGGTTCCTGCAGGGGCACTCAGTCCCGAGAAAAGGCTCCCAGCTCCAAGCAGGCAGCGTGTCCCAGGTGGTTCAGGGGCAGAAGGATCCTCATTGGTGCAAGCCCTCGAGAGCACCCCACACCTACCCGTGTGCAGGCACAAGGAGGTGCCGCGGATGAGGGCTCAGGGCTCAGCTCTCCCTCTCTCCCTGCTGCTGGAATCTGCGAGCTCAGCGAGATGGGAGCTGCTGGCTCCACGTGGGATGTGGAGCAGCCGGGCAAAGGAGCTCTGGAAGGGACCCACAAGTCACGCCTGGGCTCTGTGTGTGATCCGAGCTGTGGCACCGCTGTCCCCTGTCCCGTTCCCCTGTGGCAGCGCAGTGGCCCCGAGCTGAAGCATTCCCATGGAGCAGCAGGGCTCTCCACCCCACGGAAAATCCAGCCCTGGCAGGGTGGGCAATGAGGAAAGCAACGTGCCCAGCATAGCTGGAATTCAGAAACTCCATCTCTCCCCACAGAGGCATGAGCCTCTAACACACCAGACCTCTGGCTTGTGCCTGCTTTCACCACGGCCAGATGAAATCCAGGAGATAGGCTGGGAAAAATATGGGCTTGGAGAGCGGAGACACGGCTTTGATGTGCAACCACCACCCCTCTCCTCGCTGTTGTTCCTCCTCCCTCATGCCAAGCCGCTCTAATAGATGCTTTCCCTCTGCCCCACGATTCAGGGGTCCCCGTGCAGATGAATTCATCACTCAGATAACTATCCAGCAGCCACGAGGCACACGAGGCCAAGGAAAACACTCATCCATCAGCAGATACGTGGTGAAGCTCTCCCCCTCTGTGAGGGATTCACCTCGAGAGTTCGATCACGAGGTGATGGCTGCAGTGAGGAGAGCTGGGAGGGAATCCAGGACCCACCAAATCCCTCAGAGGATGCTGCCAGCGTGATTCACTGGAGAGGAGCACAGCCCACACCTGAGGGGCTCCCAGCCTTTGCCAGCCAGACTGATGTCCCACAAAAGTCTCCGAGGGGAAGGTGTTGGTGCTGCCTGTGCTGGTGGCTGCACCAGGAAGGCAGCACGGACAGGACAGAGGCCATCAGCTCACAGCCACTGACCTTCCTGAGCTGTTGAGAAACAAAAATGGCATCTTTGTGGTTAAAAATGTTCCCTCAAAAATAAAATTTAAAAAAAAGGAAAGTGAAAGCAAGACAAGCTCCCATGAAGACACAGCTTCACCACATCTTCCATCTTGCCTTGTCACAGAGGCACAGACGGCCCCTGGCCCATCTCCAGCCCCCAGCTGGGCAGCAGCACACATTTCCCAACACAACCCGCTGATGTGTGTGACACAGGGAGCTGCCTCCCGAGCAGAGGGACACCGGGCAGGACCCTCCCCCCTTCACTCACCCCAGAACTGCAGGAATTTGTGGCCTGCTGGGCCAAGTGAGATAAAAGATGTGCCAACCCCATCCGCGGCTGGGAGGATGCTGGGACTGCAGAGATGGGGTTTTTTTGGCTGAACTGGGAGAAGGAGTCGGGCTGGGGGATCACAGTCAGCCCAGGGGCAGATTGGGGTGGAAGGGACTGGGCTGCCCAGTATTAGGTGTGAGCAGAGGGAGAAGGGGTCTGGAAACCACAACCACGCACGCGTCTCACGGATCCTGACCATTCCTCCCGGCTGCTCTCATCAGGAATACCTTTAATCTCGATTAATCCCTTCTTTCCACAGGCTGTTAGCACACAACACGCCTCAAGGAGGACTCCTCCACCTCCCACCTCATCCCAGTAAAGCCCCTCACGGAGCTGCTCTACCCAGAGCTGGGCTGGTCCTTCTCCTGATGTAAGGGTGACCCGTGCCACGTGCTGCACTGGCTCCTTGCAGGGTTAATCCTACAGGAACACGGCTTGGACACCCCTGTGGGATGTGATGGGAGCGGGTCTGGGCTCTGAGGAGGAGGCCAAAGTCAGCAGTGATACTGGGAGAGGAGCTCAGGCACTGGCTGGGAGAACAAGGATCGCATCACGATGGATCTGAAAACGTGGCACATTTGCCTGGAGCTGTCAAGGGAAATAAATTTATGGGGTGTCAGGGTGGTGGCAGAGAAGAACGAGGGAAACAACAAGAGGGTGTAGCAGGTTCTCTCAATGCTTTGCTCCACTCCAATCCCACCCTTGGGTGGATTTGGGTCTCTTTGGGCGGAAGAGCAGAAATTTGAGTGAAGGCAGGATCAAAGCCTCAGGAAGTTGCTGGCACTGATACAGTGCGAGAAATAGATGCATAATACAACATTTCCCTGTCATCCCAGTCCATTTTCCACGTATCTGGTGGGAGCCCTGACTCTTCCCTCCCACCAGCTCCATGAGATACAAGTGCTGTGCCTTTAAGTGCTGATCTAAGGGAAACCCGAGAGCTCGATGCTGTTCCCATGTGATAGATCGCCAGGAACGGTCTCTCCTCCATGATACTGCGGGCCCCAACCCGTGATCTTGGGAAGAATTCAAAGTCTGGCTTATCAGCAAAAAAATAATCGAGTTAAACTTAAAACGGCAAGACTCAACTCAGGCTAGAGGATGATTTATTAAGAATCGTGGACTTTGGAGACAGAGAGAGGGAAAGGCAGCCACAAACCCCACAGAGAGCCTGTAAAAGTTCCAGTTTATAATCCAACGTGAGCGGCTGGACAGCTCAGGCTGGAAAATCAGCCGGGATTCATCACAAGGTGGAGATGAGACCGCACTGAGCTCAGGGGCAGCAGCGTCGCTCCCGCGGGCACGAGGCAGAATCCGACTGCTGCCCCCTCCCCGGGCACCCCCATCTCCTGCACTGCCCAGGCCCGGGGTGACCAGGGGGATGTGGCAGCTCTCACGTGCTCAGTTTGGGCACAGCCTGGCTCCCCGAGGAGCTCACAGCAAACTCCCTTTCAGTTACAAATAGCTGCACTTTTTCCTCTCTTAACCAGGCAGAAATATTTCATTTAATTAATTAATAATTTGTTTCAAGCAGGCATCTCTGCTATAAATACACATCTAAATATACACCTGGCAAGTTTTTTTAAAGGAGCAAGACAAAAAGCTGGGAATAAAGTGAAAAGCATTTATCAGAAACAAGGTGTCATCTTTGCAAAACCTTCTGATTTGGAAATAATCCCTTTTTCCACTGGGAAGCTGTTACATCCCGAAGCTTTGGCTCGTGCTTGCAGAAAGCACTGCAGGCATTATTAATGATCACTGAGATCTGAGCACGAGAACATCCAAGATCACACCTCCCTCTCTGCAGAAGTGTTCTGTTCATTCATACGAGGGGAAAAAACCCACGCCCACCAACCCGATACCATCAGCTGGGATGAAAATATTCAGGGAACAAAGCAGCGAGGCTGGATCTCTTCCCTGTATCGTTCTCATTAAGGCCTTCTATTTGAATAAAGACCCTGAAAACAGGCAAAAACCTGAGATTCTCTCAAGGGCAAAGTCACAGCCTGGCTTCCAGTTGGGTCCCAGACAGGGAAAATGGATTAATAAAGCCAGAAATTATGATGGGAGAATCGACAGGGGAGGGAAAGCTCCCCTTCCCTGCTGACTGCCCCGAAGGGGTCTGGCTGGGGAGGGGGTTACAGGGACACGTCAGGGGGTCTGTGGGGATGGGAATGTGCTTGGTAGGGCTGTCAAAGGCTGAGCTTTAATTCCTCCCCGGGCCCAAGCCTGGCAGAACAGCTGAGCACTGCTGGCATTTAATACCCCAGATGTGTGTCCTGCAGGACTGTGGGATGGGGACAGATGTGGGATGGGGACAGATGTGGGATGGGGACAGATGTGGGTGGCAGGAGGCTGCTCCCAAACACCTCCTGGGTGCTGCTCCCGGAGGGGGCAGCTGCTCTCGGGAGAGGCAGCCCTGAGCAGCCCCAAATGAGGACGTCAGTGCCCAGCTCTGGAAAGAGCCGGATCATTCCAGGGAGAAATGGAGAGGCACTGCACATGAATTCCTGCTGATTTCTCTCTCCTCTTTCTTATCAGGTCAGGAAACCCAAATTGAGTCTTGGGTTAAAGTGGGTTAAATAAATGCTAGATACATAAAAACCAGGTTTCTTTCCCCTGGTTTAATCCTTATGACCCTGTGGCGGGCAAAATATGCTTCCCCCTTAAAACCAGGCCTCTTAACGCCCAAAATGGTGATTTGGAACCCATCCTCAGCCCTTTAAATATCAGTTTTTGCTTTTTTGGTGGCTCTTCATCTTGCTTTGATAAAACATCCGCTGCCGAGGCTCATGTGGGATTTACATTTGTGAGGGAGGGCTTCAAGTCAGCTGAATGCACCAAGGAAACAAGAGCCCCCCCAGCCCCAGAACCTGTTCTGCCTCCTGAGTTCCCAAATCCCTGCCAGTGGGAAGCACGAGGCTCCAGCAGCACCAGGGGCTCAGCACCAGGAGCAGAGGGCAGAGGCTTCAGTCCCCACGTCCTGCACAGGGCTGACATCAGTTCCTCCTGCTTTTATTGACGTGGTCCCAGCTCTGGCCTGATTTTTTTTTTTAATTACCTCATAATTCCTGCAGCACTCAGAGTTTTTATAAGCCTCCTGCTTTCCTCCAGGTCAAGAATGAGTGGCCCCAGCTGCCCTGTTTTTTAATCACCCAATAGCAGTGAGCAGTAAAAGAGGAACGCAGATGAATTTCCTTGCGCTGATGAGAGGACTCACGGTGGGGTTTAAAGGAGGAAAAATTACTCACATTTTAAGCAGTTTTGGGGCCTTTCTTGCCCCCCTCCATCTCTTGGTGCCAGGAGGTACCCAGAGAGGTGGAGATGCCCTAAAGCCACAGACCTCCTCCATGCCCTGAGAGCTCCAGGCTCCAGGCTCAGGGAGGTTTGTGGGTGTATTTTTGTCAGCCACTGGAGCAACCAGAGGTGAGTTGGGACCTGGGAAGTGGAGGAGTGGGCCTGGTGGGCTGCCTGTGGGTGGTAGGAAGCAGGTGGGGCTTGGCTCGTTTTCTGGCAATTAGGAACGGATCGAAGCTATACGAGAGCAGGGAGTGAGGGCTGGTTTGAGCTGCAGCCAGGCAGGGCTTTGAGGGAAGGTTTCCCATTAAAACCCCCACCGTGCAACAAACCTGAGCGTGGCTGAGTGCAGGGATGGAGACAGTCCCATCCCGCCCTGGTGACATTCCCACTGCACACAAAGAAGCACACAGCTCTGCTCTGTCATCTGGCCAAGACAGAGAGAAGATATTTTCTTCCCCAACCGACCAGGCAGATCCCCTGGGGCCTGGAGCCACCCTCTTCTCAGGGCACAGAAATTCCTCTGCAGCAGACACCCAGCAGGCAGCAGCCGTCAGGAGAAGATTGTATTATAATGCAATATAAAATATGTTACTGGGTCACTCGCTGCTGTTTGGGTTGGCTGGGGGACACGGGGACAGCACATCTGCCAGCGTGGCCCCGTTCACAGCACGGCCGTGCTCTGCAGCCCTGGGAAACCACAGGGAGAGGGCTGAGGGAGGGCAGGAGCCCACGGATTTATCTGTGTGAGATACTCGAGCTGCTGGTTTCGTGCAGCTCGTGAAAGTGGCACAAGCTGTGCTGCAACCCCCACCTGAGGCTCTCCAGGGCGGCTCCCAAAGGCAGGAAAGAGCTGCTTTTTGGGGAAAAACACAGAGAAGGGCTAAAAGTGACCGTGTTTGGAGGGGGGCAGGTGTCAGAGGGTATTTCCTGGCGTGGGCTCCGTGGGGTGGAGCTGGCTCTGTCCCTCAGCAGTCACGTGTGAGCCTGCACAGAGACAGACCCTGCTCGTTCCCACGTGAAGCCAACACAACAAACTCCTGCAAATGCAAGAGCTGCTGCTGGTTGCAGCATTTTCACTCCAACACCACGAGCCCGGAGATGTCACCTCCTGCCATCCTCCCTCCCTTTGGGAAGCGCAGCCCCGCCACAGAACCCTTCCCTGTGCCACAGGCGAGCAGAGGAGAAGGGCAGTGCTCAGGGTGTCCACACTGACCCCATTCCTTCCCCTGGAGGGAAGCTGGAGGGAGGGTGAGCAATAAAACATCCCCTGAAAACATCCACTAGAGAGAGACAACTCCTTCTGACCCGCCAGTCAGACCAGTAGCCTGGGCTGGGAAAGAGGGCCAGCCACGTGAATCCTCTGCTGGGGCACTGGAACAGCTGGCAGCAACTGATGGTGTTTGTTCAGATGAGAACAATTTTCCTTTGCTTGTGCTCTTGACAAATCCAACCTGGAGGCCTCCAAGCCCGCCTGCCAACAACAACACCAGGGCGGGATGGGACCGTATCTATTTCCAGCAGAGCTGTCAGCTGCACTGGGGGCTCTGGGGTTCACTGGGCACTTCAGTCCTGCAAGCCTCTGAGGGGAAATGTGAAATCCCACACCCTCCAGTGCACTGCCAGACCCCCCCTTCCTTCCTCATCACCCACCTTGGAGGGCTCCCACCCATCCCCAAGGCCACGGGGATGGACAGCAGGGGCTTGGCCAGGGCCAGCGTTTGCCATGGGGGAAGAGATGTGAGGATCACACGCACAAAGGCACACAGGCAGGGGTCACTTGGACGGACCAAGTCTGTTCTTCCCATGAGAAAGTCAGCCTGGAGCTTGCAGTGAGACCAGCTGATACAGAAATACCTCCTTATCCCTCACCAAGCCCTCTGGGAAGGGCCAGAGCTCCTCCTGACCCCGGCATTCCCTGGGTACCAGGACGAACAGAAATAACACAGGAAACACAGAATGGAATCACAGAATATCCTGGGCTGGAAGGGACCCACAAGGACCATCGAGCTCCAATCCTGGCCCTGCACAGGACAATTCCAAAAATCCCCCCATGTGCCTGAGAGACAGGGACTGATGCAGAAATGTCCCAAGTGACACCCTCAAGTCCCAGGAGGTGAGGCAGGAGCTGCTTCCCTGCACACGACTGTCTCCATCCCTTTGCATGCTTCCCAGGAGCGCCGTGTGCTGAGAGCATCACCAAACACCCTATCCCTACTCTATCCCTACCCTATCCCTA
>VZTA01003510.1:73928-160283 GCA_013398855.1 Mohoua ochrocephala
TCCCTATCCCCATCCCTATCCCCATCCCTATCCCCATCCCCATCCCCATCCCCATCCCCATCCCCATCCCCATCCCCATCCCTATCTCTATCCCAGTTTTTCCCTAGCCCTGAATTTTCAGACATCTCTAATGGCACTTTATTTCACGTGCTGAATAATTCCAGCAGCACCTTCAGTGCCAGATAAGAAAACGCGTTTCTGCTTCCGAAACTCACTGAGAAGCTCCGAGACACCCGAGAGTGAATCGAACCACGGCAGGAACAGAAGCAATTGAAATGAAATTTAAAGGAGAGGCAAATCATGATTTGTGGGCGCCTTGAGATGGAGAAGTGGAGCCCGTCTCAGAAAGGACTGCAGAAATAAGACTTTGTATGAGGTCTAGACAGAGAACTTCAAGGGGAAAGCTAGACGGTGCTTTTCCAGCTGAACAGAGTTTTACCAGACAGCATTTTGCAGGCCCAGTTTGGCTTGATGAAAACCTCTTCAGAGAACACCTCCTCGGGGTTCTGAAAGCACTGTGCTTCGGGAGGGTCGCTGCCTTGTGCTGTGCCTTGCTCCCCTCCTGCATTCAGTTTTACTCGTAAAGACAAGAGGAGATTTTTCCTCTTGTGAGCATTTCTCTGGAGGTGAAATTCCAAACTTCTGTATTTAAAGACGATCCCCACAGTCAGAAACGTTTGAATTTTTGACAGGATGGAAATTCCTTATTTCTTTAGCACCGTCTGTGTTCTGCCGGTGGGACTGAGGGATCGTGGAGCAGGAGGATCCTCTGGGAACCTCTGGGAACCTCCTGCCTCAGTTTCCCCCAGCACCAAGCAAGGATACGTTGGGAAGGGGTGAATACGTCCCTGGCACGTGCATTGCTGCAGGGCTGACAGTCCTCGTGGTTTCTCTTCCTGATGGAGATCCCGACGACTCCCAGGCTTTGGGAATGCTGTTGGGAAGCTGGATGGAGCAGAGAGGGTCCGGGGAGGGCGTCCCTCAGTGCTCACAGACAGCCCCTTCCTCCTCCCCAGACATCCTGGCTGACGCTCGCCGCTCCTCTGGTGGGAGAAGCGCCAGCTCTGTCTCCTGGCACACGGCGGGGTGGTGATGGAGGGATGGAGGGGTGGAGGGGGAGCCGGGCTGAGCTGCAGCTCTGCCTCCCAAATCGCATCTCCAGCACGAGGCCGCCCGGCCCGCGCCGCTGCCGACAGCTTTATTGCTGCTGAGACAGGCCCCCGGGGAGAGCTGGCCCTGCACCATCCCTGCGCACAGCTGCGCACGCGGGGAGAAGGGCTTTGGAGAAAACGGGGAGAAATCCCCTGGAAAGCGGTGGTGGAAAGTCGGCCACCCTCAGGGAAGTTCCCGCTCGCGCAGAGGAAGGCTGGTGGGAAAAACTCTTGAGACGAGGTTTGGCTCTGGGTAAAAAAGGGAAAAAATCCCAGAGGTTTTGCCCATCAGCTGCTCTCGGCCCTCCTAACCCTGACCCAGGTCCTCCCACAGACGGGGTCTCACCTGCCCCAGGCAGAGCCCAGCGCTAGCCCAAAGACAGTGTTTGATAGCCCCGAGCAGCAGGGGGACATTAATCCCCCCCAGCCCTGCTTTCCTCAGACTCCCCCCCTTCCCCAGACCTTGTTCCTGCTGGGATTTGAGCCACGCAAAATGCACATTTCAACCTTTTAACAGTAAAGATGTCACCTCACGGAGGAAAGGTCTGCATGGATGGAGAGAACTCCATCCTGGGCTGGGCTTAGTGGCTTTTTCTCCCTCTTCTTTCCACGTTGTCCACAGCAACTGCTGGGCATCCTCATTGCTCCTGCAACCACCTGCATCCTCCCCAGGCTCCGGGTACCCAGCACACTCCGTGCCAGGGTCATTGGGGAGCATTTCAGAGCTCTTTACCTTGCAGAAGATCCATGAAGGGCAGGGCAATATCTCATGGAAAAGGAGAGTGGAAACAGCCGTGCTTGGAAGGGATCACGGGGAGANTCCCCCCCCGGCTTCTCGTACCCCCCTGCATCCTTCCCAGGCTCCGGGTACCCATCTGCATCCTCCCCAGGCTCCTGGTACCCACCTGCATCCTTCCCAGGCTCTGGGTACCCATCTGCATCCTCCCCAGGCTCTGGGTACCCCCCTGCATCCTCCCCAGGCTCTGGGTACCCCCCTGCATCCTCCCCAGGCTCTGGGTACCCCCCTGCATCCTCCCCAGGCTCTGGGTACCCCCCTGCATCCTCCCCAGGCTCTGGGTACCCCCCTGCATCCTCCCCAGGCTCTGGGTACCCCCCTGCATCCTCCCCAGGCTCTGGGTACCCAGCACACTCCATGCCAGGGTCATTGGGGTGCATTTCAGAGCTCGTTACCTTGCAGAAGATCCATGAAGGGCAGGGCAATATCTCATGGAAAAGGAGAGTGGAAACAGCCGTGCTTGGAAGGGATCACGGGGAGAGGGAGAGGGAGGGGAGGTCTCGCCCAGCATCCCACCCACGCACCAACATCCACCACCGTGGGGAGGTCAGGCATGGATCAGCACCTGGCCACGAGAATATTTGGCTGTGCCACAGCCCGAGGAGCTGCTGGGTGTGATGAGGGCCGGGAATGGGGGAGTTTGGAAGGTGGACTGAGGAAAACCATCCGGCAGCTCTGCAGACAAAGCCTCCCTCACTCCAAAACAAACAGCACACGGGGCTGGGGGGCTCCCCCACGACATGGGGTGCCAGTGGGACACTGCAAAGCCAGCTGGGAATAGCTCAGGCCCTTAAGGGCTGCCTGGGATGCTCCTGGGCTTGCAGCGCTGCTGGAGAAGGGTCCAGTGGGATGTCACCTCTCCCTGGCTGCTGCCCACTATCCCCGAGCACTGACCCCATCTCCTCATCCTCCCTCTGTGCTCAGCTCACTTGTGGTGCCCCAGACGGTCCCAAAAATGCCAGGGCCCGCCGTGACCCAGGTGTGGAGGGCAGTGTGGGCGATGGCCGTGAGCCGGCTGCCCTGCCATGAGATCTCCCACTGTTCTCCAAAGAATGTCCCCTTGTCCTCCCCGACAGCTCCTCTTGGCCAAGGGGCTGGGGGCAGTGGGGCAGGGTGGTGGTGGGGACAAAACCCATCAGTGTGGAGTCCCAGACACAAAAGGGCCACAAAAGGGGTCGGACGGGGCTCCGGGCAGTGGCAGAGTGACGTCTCCGTGCCAGGGCGCTCCAAAGGCAAAGGCTGCTGCCCCTTCCCTGTTGGGGCACTGGGAACACGAGGAATGAGCGGCACACTGGGGACAGGGCAAGGGGTTGCCGGGGGCTGAGGGGGTCCCACACATCCGCATTTCCTCGGCTCAGCACGGAGCAGCCCGGATGGCAGGGAGCCCTCCTGCTGCACGGCAGCACCTCCCGCTCGGCTGCGGAGGCACCAGGCAGGCACCGGCTTCAAGTTGTGGCAAGAGTTTATTTTTCCAGCTAAAATAATTTAATCCAGTGGAAATTCTTTCTTTTCTCAACCTGTCTTCTCCTGTAAGCAGCCCATCGTGGGGAATGGCTGATGAGCTGGATGGGAACCAGGCTGGATGGCGAGGCACAGGAAAAGCCAGCCTTTATGTCATTTATTTTCCTACCAAGCATAGCTGAGCTGGGGGGGGGAGGGCTTGTTTTCTTCTCACCTGCAGAAACCTAAAGCCCAAAGTGATTCCATTTCTGATGGAATTTATTATCCCTGATGTCACAGCGGGGGGGGGGTATGTTGTACTTCCAGCTTCTTACAGCCCCAACAGGCAGCATGGCAAAGCTGGAACACGGTGCACTGAGATATGGTAAAAATAATCAGGGGACGGGTCCATCGATGCAGCAAAATCCACTCACCTGCTCGGGGCTCGGCAAATCCCTCTCCCTGTGGAGATCCTTGTACAGCAAACGCACCAGCTGGGATCCCTGTGGGATGTGGAAGGGTTGGATAGCAGAGCTGGGCCATCCACTTGTGGTTTTGTTAATGTCTCCTGAGCAGCAGAAGTTAATGAGCCTGTGGGAAAAAAAAAATCGCTTGAATTGGAATTCTTTATACCGAAGTTGCCAGCTTTACATTACATTGACTAGGACAGTTATCGTGTGGGAAACACTGGCGTGATTAAATCCACATTTGTAAAGGATTAACTGCTCTAGAACAGCTCCACGTCTGCTCTGAGGTGGTAAAATCTCCCCAAATATGTCTCTAATCATCTGTGCAATAACCACGTCAATAAATCAGAATAAAGACGCATTGGGGTGAGCGTGGATTCCAGACCGCACCTGGTGGGTTGGTGCAGAGGGAAATGGGGAGGGGAAAAACCCCAACAGGAATGAGAGGTCTGAAGGTAAAACAACTGTGGTTTGAGGAAAGCCAGTGGTGAGTGAACACGGAGAACATCTGATGGAGACACGAGCGCCACTTCCCTGGATCACTGACTGTGATCTGGGGAAGAATCACGAGTGCCACTTTCCCGGATCACAGGCTGTGATTCCAAGGACTCAATCCTGCCCGAGCCCCAGCCCGCTGCTGCCCTTCCCACCTGCTGAAACCCAAGGGAACCAAGAGAGAAACCCTTCAGGTCGCAGTTAAAGCATAAAAGCACCCAGGGCAGTCACGGTGGCTGCTCCAGGGTTTTTCCTGCGCTCTGTTTGGTGCATTCCTCACCCAGCACCCCGAGTCCCTGCCCCAGCACTGCGCCAGGGGATGGGTTTGGGGCAGTGGCACCTCGCTGTGAGCAGAACACCCGGGTGCAGAGAAGGCATTCAGCAAAAATAAACGCCGAGACAGAGCTTGAAATGTTTATTTTCCAGCTCCAGGCCATTCATCCAGTGACACCGCTGTGTTCCAGTGAGTCTCCCTCTGTTTATATCAGATGATTAATGAGACACAGATTGTCTGTAACCCTGATGGATGTCACAGTCACCAGGGTATGAATTTGGGCTCGGTGTCCCATTTCTCCTCCCACCTCTGCCTGCAGCCACCACTCCATCCTCATCGACCCTCATTCTTCCCATTTCACGCAACCAAAATCAAGATTTTATTACAATATTTGTTTTCAGGCCTCTTCATCTGCCCTCAGCAGTCAGCACTCCTGAGGCTGGAACCTCTGATAATGCGGGAAGGGGTCTGAGCTGCGGGAGAAATGAAGGGACAGATCCAACAACAAAAAGGGAAAGATCAGGGACAAGCCAAGTTGGGGTTTACCTGCCCAGATCACAAAAGGGGACAGAGATCTGCCAGGACACCCAGGCTGATGCTGCGTTTGCAGCAACCACCAGACACCACGACCAGGTATAAAAAACCAGCCTAAAGCCAGGGTGGTGCCACCTCCTGAGGACACGGGGCTGGCCCTGCTCCAGGAAATGTGCTGCACCTTCAGCATCCCCCACATATTTTATGCTGCTGGGCTGCTGCCCTGCTCAATCAACACACAGAACCCCAGAATGGTTTGGGAGGGAATTAAAGCTCATCCAGTTCCACCCCCTCCATGGGCAGGGACACCTTCCACTGTCCCAGGCTGCTCCAAGCCCTGTCCAACCTGGCCTTGGACACTTCCAGGGATCCAGAGGCAGCCACAGCTGCTCTGGGCACCCTGTGCTGGGGTCTCAGCACTCTCACAGGGAACAATTCCTTCTCAACATCCCTCCTGAACTTGCTCTCTGGCAGTGGGAAGCCATTCCCTGTGTCCTGGCAGGAATGGGATGGCCTGTGTGGCACCAGGATCACTGGCATCGGGCGGGATTCACCTTTCTCCAAGGAGAAGAACTTTAAACTGGACCTGAAGGAGGGAGGGGAACAATCCCAGGTTTGCCCACGGCCGTGTCTGACCCCCCCAGGGTTAGGAGGATGTGCTGGGTATGCTGCCCCACACCTGGAGTTTTACAGAGACGAGCCAGAGGTAGCAGGAGCCAGCAGGGAAACCCCAGAGCAAGACCTCAAAGAATTAAGGGATGTTCCTCGAAGAATGTGACCTCTAAAGGTCCCTTCCAATAAACTCCTCTGTATTTCTGAATGGGGCTGGATTGAAACCAGATTGAACGTGTCACTGCAACAATGCCTCTGCATCCCCCTGAGCACAGCTCCGGGCAGCAGCACTGGACACATTTCTCCAGCACTCAAAGCTCAAATTGAAAAGCTGCCATTAACATTAAAAGGAAAAAATGGCTTTTTAAGAACTCCATACGTTTCTATTTCTTTCCCCTTCCTTTCCTTCTTTCTGATTCACCCTTCTGATATTTTGCTTGGACTCCAGTCCTAATGCATTCATCCTTCTTAGCACATTTTTGGGCTCTTTCCACCATTGTTCTTGGAAACCTTTTTTTTTTTTTTAAGGACATATATTTAGATATACAACCTGGTCTCCCACGTTAAAAAAATCCTACCTCGGGCTGGGAAGGGAAGAGCACAGAGGAAAGGGAGTTGGGGCCAAGGATGACAGGGTGACGGGGCCTCCAGGTGCCAGCAGGGGAGGTGGCATTGCCACGGGGACGTTTGTCTGTGCCCTAGCATTCGGTGGCATGGAATGTGTCCCAAAAGCTTCACTGGCACCAGTGCAGGGCACCAGTGTTGGTCACTGCAGCTGCCCCCACAGCCCCCAGCAGGGGAGGAGATGGAGTGACCACGGCCCCGTGGCTCCTCAGCGTCCCTTTGCAGCTCGCTCCAGCCCTGACCCACCTGGGGGAACAGAAGCACGCCCCGAAATCGTGTAACACACTCAAATACATTTACATCAAGGTTTTGGGGTTGCAGTGGCCACGGTCACCCCATGCTGGTTCCCTGTTTGACCAAACTGGGACCATCCAGTTTCCTACAGATCCCACCTGGAGCCAGTGGAGCGGGTGGGTTTGGCCAGCCTGGTTTTAATAACCCCCGAGCACTCAGCCCGCACCCAAACATGTCATTCTGAAAGGCAGCCTGGAGTCCAAGAAGCACTCGCAGGCTTTTCATAAACACGCTTTAATAATCTTCATCAAGAATTTTAATACAGAGCGAGCTGGCTGCCAGGAAATGCATTTACACTGTCAGCTGCCGAGAGAAATAGCCCTGCACTGCTGCTCAATACCAGAAACACCCTCTCTCCCTCCCAGCTTTTCCTCTCTTCCTCTTTGGATGAAGTGTGGTGCTTTGGAAACCGGAGGGGCTAAAAACCTTGGCAGGGAGCCAGGCAGCTCCCTGGAGCATCCCCTGAATTGGGGGCAGCCCCTTTGCCTTGCCCAGTGCCATCCTGGTCCCACCTCCTGCCGAGCTGGCCTCGTACTTCACCTCTATTCTTATTTTGGGGGGGTTTTAAGACTGAAACCAGCAGTTTTTTCCTCTCCCACTGACCTGCTGAAGGTGACGGCGAGGGAAGGGTGTGTTTTGAGGCTATGGGAAGAACAGGGGTTTGTGAGCTACGGATACAATTACAAAAGCTTTTCTTTCACAGCGGAGATTAACGGGATCAGGACACATTTCCTTGCTGGCTGTGGTATTAAGCAATTAAAGGGATTAAGCGAGGGCTTTACCATCCTCTGGCGCATCAGGTTTTGGTTTGTGCCAGAGGCAAAATACCCAATTTGATGTAGTCCGAGCCCAGAGGGCTGGAATGGTGGGAATCACATTTTACAGCCTTTTTCCCAACAGCTGAAAACGCTCTGGCTGTAACCACCCTCCAGATGCTGCTCCGAGGCATCCGCACCCCGCTAAGCCCGTTCTGCCTAAGGGTGGCTGGACAGACCCCTCCATGCCCCAAAGCCAAGTGTCACCTGTCAGAAAGGGCCCAGAGACCTGAGAGGGGAAGGGGGAGGTTGGAGAAATACCCCAGGGGGACTTCAGCACCAGCAACTCCTTCCCCACACTCACTGAATCCCGTACCACATGGGAGGAGGGTTTTTGAACACCGATTCCTGGCACAGCGGGCACTTTGTCTATTTATAAGTCTGTTCTCAAGTGATTGACGAAAAAGGACGAAAAAACCAACCTCGATGCAGTGCAATCAAAGGATGGGATTAGAAATGCACATACCAGACGTCCTCTCTGAACCTCATTTAGCAGAGGTGGGGAATGCCAGTTTTCCACCAGGAATGGCACTGCCACTTCCGCTGCTTCCCTTTTCCTTGTGAAGTTCTTGCCTTATTTATTTGCTCGAGATGAAAAAAGCCGGGGGAAGCGGCCCAGCAGAAATACCAACCTTCTGCCAAGCGTTTTGAAGTCGCAGCACCAATCGCCTGTTACTGGCGGGGGTGCGCAGGGGGAGAGGTAGAGAAAAGGTCAGTTCTGCTGGAGGAAACCCCCAAAATGCTTTGAAGCTCTGAAGGGGCTTTTTCATCCTCCACACAGTCCATGGAGGGTCAAAGTGCCAGAGGGACTGGGGGAAAAGAGCGGTGGGAAGGATGGATGGGAGGTGCCAGTGTGGTTACGGCTCCGGCTCTGTCCCTGCCAGGGCAATTCAGGCTGCAGAGTAGAATCTCAAAATAGTTTGGGTTGGGAGCGACTTTAAAGCCCATCCAGTCCCTGGGCAGGGACACCTTCCACTATCCCAGGTTGCTCCAAGCCTCATCCAACCCGGCCTTGGACACTTCCAGGGGTGGGGCAGCCAGAGCTTCTCTGGGCACCCTGTGCCAGGGCCTCCCCACCCTCACAGTATTACAAATAAACCCTAAAATCAGTAAGAATTTAAAAGGCGCAATCCCCAAAGACCTTTCTGGAGCAGGCAGGAAGCTTCTGTGACTTTCTGAGCGGCGCAGAGTGCCTGAACATAGAGAAACTAATTATTCTCAATAATGTCCTTCTTCAGCTCTCCAAGGCACCCACAGAACTGCTCCCGTGTCCCCCAGCGTTCGCTCCCTTTCCCCGCCCAAGGGATGCTCCAAATCTGGGGCAGTGTTCACCTTTCTGCCCCTACCTGCAAACACCAGACCGTGGTGGCACAGCGGCAGCGAGATCTGTGGGGAAACGATGCCCCCCAGACCTGGGAGAAAAAGAAACTTCTAAGAACCTTCAGTTGTGCCACAGGACTCTCAAGGTTGCAGCCAGGAGCTCCCTTGGCACGAGGAGCGACGTGCAGCGTTTTTCCAGGTGATCCTTGCGGGGGCTTCTCCCTGTGCCTGAGGCATCCTAAAAAAAACAAGAGCCCTGGAGCTGCAGACATGCCACTGAGTGGCCGTGGGGACAATGCAAGTGTCCAGGTGCCTCCCATCAGGCTGGGAGCAGCAGGCTGCACTTCCACAGAGCTGCTGCCCCCCGGGGGCTCAGCTTTCCACTGGCCCGAGCGAGATGTTGTACCTTGTTTGTGTTTCTATGGAACTACCCTCCCTGCTGGCTCCCATCCTGCAGCCCCCACCGGCTACATCTCCACGAGGTTAATTTCAACATGAAAAACAGCCTCCCAAGAGCAACTGCGGTTGATTTAAAATAATAAAACCCGAAAATCTCAGGTTTGATGACTAATCCCGGGAGAGCGGTTTAAATTAGCGCTAGCCAATCGGCCACAATGTCATGGGGAAAACTCCTGCTGGACTTCTCTCCTCAGTCCACTCCCTGGCTTCATTTTCCATCCCCAGATCCTTCCAGCCTGCAAACATATACAGCGTTGCCTCGGCAACTGGGAGACGAGATATACGTACCCGAAGAAATGAGACAATCTCTCCCCTCCGCGATTGCCTGGAAGGTGGAAAATGGAAACCTCTCCTGGTCTTAAAGCTACGTCAGCTTGTACCAGACACGCTCACAGCTCTACCTGCTCTTAAATATGCCACCTCCAGCCCCCACGTGAAGGTAAATGCCCTTCCTCTCACGGGTATCTGTAGCACCCGCTCTCATCCCGTGGGATGCTCAGGACTCGCAGACTCACCAAAAAATGTGCTTTGCCCAAACGTGTTTTCTCTCCCGCACACACCGACTGGCTGACCCCTCCAAGGAAGCCCCCTTGCTTCCAGTCCCACCAGCATTTCTTCCAATAAAGTTCCTCATCTGGTATTTCATCGATTTCCAGAATGGTTTGGGTTGAAAGGGACTGTAAAGAGCATCCAGTGGAACACCTTCCACTGTCCCAGGCTGCTCCAAGCCCCGTCCAACCTGACCTTGGACACTTCCAGGGATCCAGGGGCAGCCACAGCTGCTCTGGGCACCCTGTGCCAGGGCCTCCCACCCTCACAGTCCATTTGCCCCACCAAACAAAAGCTATTCCTGTTAAACCCCACTGTTCCCTGTGCCAGGGGCATAACCAGATCCAGCCTTACCTCGTTTCACATTGGGACTCTCATTTGCAGAACCAGCACAGCGGCATCACCACCCCCCTGAGCACTCGGAAACATCCCTCGGGAGCGACTTGGAAATGCAAAACTGGGATGGCAGAGGACAGCACATCGTTACTCACAAAGACAGGGTGAAACATGCTTCTCCAAGGTGTGAAAAATATTTATATCCAAATACAAAGTGTCCCTCGAATTTACAGTTCCCTGCACGCTCTGGAACCTGAGCTATATTTGTGGGAACGGCTGTGAAGGTAAACTGATTCCTGCCATTAAAATGTGCCCGTGCTGGGGTGCAGAGAAGATGAAGTGAAAAAAAAAGGGTGGGAAAATGGGATTTGATCTGCTTTTTAAAGCAATAATGGTTTTACTGAAAAGCCTCACAATCTGTAACATGCAGGGTGGAGCAGGATTAGGATCATAAATAACTCCAGGGAAGAAAAATGACGCCTTTTCACACGCTGGTACTGTGTGATCTTTAAAACCAAAGAAAGATAAAATAAATGTCTTCAAATGTTCCCATTTTCCATCCAGAAGGACTGCTTTTAACTTGTTTTACAGGGATCACTTTATTCTGGGGATGCAGTGTGGCCACCTCTGGGCTGGAATGCAGCAGTGCCTGTGCCACGCTGGATCCTGCTGCAGGAGGGGATGGATATTTACCCCATTAGAATGATGAGCTGTTAGAGATAACAGCCTCTGGAAGGGTAATTAAATACTGTTTTGGCAGTGAGGCCAGTCCTGAGCAGACGTGAGGGTCCAAGAGAATTTTCCACGTTAGGAACCGTTCTGGGATGTGCCCGGAGTGGGGATGCTGGATCCTCCCAGCGCCGCTGGTTCCTCTCCTCCTCTAGTTTTGATAACGAAGCATCCCAGGTTTCCACCCCGAGACCTGTTCCACCTCTGAACAAGCCTAAAGATAAAGGCTTGAGATACAAACCACAAATCCCACCCCAAAAGCAAGGGGTTTGCTCGCCCCAGCAGGAGGAATGGCAGATTCCCAGCTGAATCAGCTGCATCCTGGAGCTTTGGCTGTTTTCTCACTGGTGAAGGGCAGAGAAATTCAGACCTATTGATCCATGGCTGGCAATACAGGCCCAGTAAAAACGCAGGTGGAACTTTAGGTAGTTGGGATGCATTTCCTTAAACTGGAATTTAGGCAGGAATCCAAGACTAACACCCTCCACCTTCCCTCTTGCAAATAGTGCCGAGGGCTCTTTAACAACCACAGTGGTCGAGGCCTGGGTTAATGTCTTATCCATAAGTTATTCAGTATTTCCTTTTAAAGACAAAATAGTTGGAATACCACTCTTTCTCTCTTTAAATTACAGTTGTAGCTGTTACAAAACCCCCTCTGCACTATTTCCAGAGCTGGGAAGTGTCCGTTTCTCGGGAGTCCCACCTCAGTTTTATGGGAACTGCAGCGTTAGGGAGTTTATAGTGGCGTTAATACCCACAGAGATAAAAGCAGATCCTCGTTACCATCCGAGCTCGGTGGAGCTGGGAAAAGAGGCTTCCCAGGCTTCTGCTCACGTCCCAGTGAATCCTGGGTGGGTTTTTGGGGCAGGCACGTCTCCTGGCCCTTCCATGAGGTGACATCAGGGGCTGTGATGTCCTGGGGGGCTCTCTGAGGAATAGGAGCTGCTCCTGCTGTCCCAACCCAAAACCTGAGAACCAGGCAGCCGTGACAACCTGATTTTCACACCAAAACAACTCCATAGAATCCCAGAATGGTTTGGATTGGAAGGGATCTTAAAGATCATTCAGTACCAAGCCCCTGCCATGGGCAGGGACACCTTCCACTATCGCAGGTCCTCGTACATGCAGTCAGTGACCTGAATATATCCTGGTCCCAAACACCTTGGAAAACCGGGAAAGGTTAACCACAGGTCTGGATCCACCCAACGCCTCCAGCCTGCTCAGGAAATTCTATCCCATGACAAAGTTTGATTCACATTTTTCCCTCTTCTTCTTTTGAGTTTTTCAGACCTGTGTTGAAAAAACGAACAGAGAAAAGCTCAAACTATTTTGTTTTCTGGCATCAGAGCTCCTCCTTGGAAGTTAATTCCCACGTAATGGATCACTGCTGGGAGATACAGCTTCAGATAGAGACCAATGGAACAGGCAGAGCACCTCAGTGCCCAGAGCAGACAGGGTTTGGCTGGAAGGATGACGAAGGGAATCCTTTGCTAAGATTGGAGGATGCAGCCTAAAATCACGGCTCTTTTTGGCTCCCAAAGGGTAACATTTTCCCAAATGCCTCAGAGCCTTTAATCCTAACGGGATTTAGGGCTTAGTTTCTTAAACAATTTGGAAACTTGTCCCAGGAATGATCCTCACATGTCGCTGCAAGGCTTTGTGAACTGGTGTGGGTTCAAGGACCACTACCCAGCACCTCCTCCTCTCCTGCAAGAATTATTCCACGTGGACACACGCAGGTAGGGATTAGGTCTTTCCTTAGATGCTCCCGTCCTTCTTTGATACGAGCTGCTAAGGGCTCCCAAAATGTTCCAGCCACCACCGAGGAGCTGGAAAGGCCATCGACAGGAGAAGTTTTCCATCCATCCACAGCACAGACATCGGCAGCATTCTTGGAATAGCTCAAAAAATCAGGACTCCAGAGAGATGCCATTAGGAGGGGGAAAAAAATGATGTGGGTTTGATGTCCTGAGCCACAGTCAATAATATAAATAATAGATAATATACATGTGCATGCATACACACCCCCCCACACATATATATACACACATATATATATTTATATACACACAAATAAAATAAAGGAGATTCCGTACTCTGGAAAAAGCGCTCAGTAAACCCAGCTCCCCTTTCAGTACTTGGTAAAAACATCAGGCACAAAATCAGGCAAATTATAGCAAATAAGACTTGACACAAATTCCTGACTGGCTGTTTCTCCCCTAAAAGAGAACCCTTTTCTGGGCTTTCTAATCTCGTTGGTGTGAAAAAGTAAAACTGACAAGAAATGGGTACTCTGGAATGAAAATCCCTGTGATTTTCAGGACAACCTCTGCCTAATCCTTATCAGACACAGCAAAGATGATTCAGCATCGACTTGGAGCTCAGCTTAAAAGGAATGGGGCAAACGTGGCCGATGAGGAGCTGCAGAAGACAATCCCTGGGAAGGAAGGAGGGATATTTTATTGCTGATGTTTCTCTGCAGGTGTGCTGAGAGAGGATTTACAGGCTGTCCCCATTCCACAGAGCACAAACCTTCCCTGCTACAGCCTCAGGTGCACTTGGAGTCACTCAGAATAAACCCCTACACTGTGCTTTAAGTCTCTGCTTCAGTTACTCCCGAGTCACAGCATCCCTCTGACAAATAGTGGGGGTTAAGGGGGAAAACACTGTCCGAGAGCGCAGTATTTCCATGATTTTTCAGGAAAGCTGATCAGATATTCATTTTGCTGCCTGTGGGTGGCACGTGGCAGCCTGGATGGGTCTCCTCCATCTCCTCCTCCAGGACAGCATTCCTGAAGCCAACCCCCTTCCAGCAATTTGGGACATTTTGCTGTCACTTTGCTTGTCCTTCCCCACCCTGCTCTGGTGCTGGTTTTCCTGGGATATGGGATTGCCCGTGGTGCAATGCAAACCCGGCAGGGCTTCCCACCCCATCTTCCTCAACACCCTCAGAGAGAGTTTTCCAAAGGCTCCCAAAAGAAAAAAACACCCACATCACAGCCAGAGCCTTTCCTGAGCCCAGCCATTCCAGCCAGCAAATAAACTCAGAAAAGGGAATGTAGAGCAGCTCTTCCAAAGCATTAGCACCAAAAAAACCACACCAGGAGTCATTTTCCCTGCTCTATTTTCACATTTCTTGACAGGAATGGCAGCAGCTGCAGTGGAAGTAAAAAGAAAGGCCTGGCCCAGAGCTCTTTGATATGTTGGTAAGTGCTCCTAAACTCCCATTTGCATTTGGATGGAGGATCTGGATCACTTTGTAGTCTGTCAAGGAATATATTTCAGTTTTGTCAAAAATGTCAGTGAAAGAAAAAAAAAAGTGTTTCCTTTGATATTTCTCTTTAAAAGGTTTCAGGCTTCCTTTTGAAAAGGATCTGCCAGAACCTCGCAAGAGGAGAAATACCCAGTTTGGACATTTCTAACAGAAAAAGTCCATTTGAAAATAATTTCTCCCTCCTGCCTTAGGATCCCTCTCATCTTGTCTTCCCCCTCCCTGTGCTCGAATGGCAAATTGTTCCCATCTCCAGACTAATTCCTTCATTCCTGCCAGGTGCAGCTTTAGCCACGCTGCAGAACCCAGCGGATCTAAAGGAAGATCCCACTGCAGATGTGCCACGGTTCCATTCGGTGCCAAAGGTGCCTGGGGCTTTCCCAAGTCGCCTCCTCCCTTGTTTTTTAGGCTGGTAAAGAGACAGATAATTCTAAATCCAAGGTGGCACATTCTGGGATAGGGTCAGAATGGACAGAACGTGGTTCTGAGTGAGGCCTAACATGGGGCTGGTGATAATTGGCATTATAAATCAGCTAAAATGGAGCCAATGCTCCTGTCAGGGGGTTGGTGGGATCCAGCTCTCCCTCCACCTGACTCCAGCCAAGGAGCTGAATATTGGGAGGATTTTGCCTGGCAGATAATCTCACCTGGAGGCTGCTCTGTGCAGGACTTCTTTCCAGCCGGGCTGTTTGACTGGTGGCAATCGGGTGTTTTTCCATCTCTGTTGTCCTACGGAGCCCAAACTCAAATCCTGGCTTTATTATCATGGAATGGTTTGGGTTGGAAGGGACCTTAAAGCTCATCCAGTGCCACCCCCTGCCCTGGCAGGGACACCTTCCACTATCCCAGGGTGCTTCAAGTCCCATTCAGCCTGGCCTTGGGCACTGCCAGGGATCCAGGGGCAGCCACAGCTTCTCTGGGCACCCTGTGCCAGGGCCTCCCCACCCTCCCAGGGAACAATTCCTGCCCAATATCCCATCCAGCCCTGCCCTCTGGCAGTGGGAGGCCATTCCCCCTCGTCCTGGCACTCCACCCCTTGGAAAAGGTACCCAACTCCCTGCAAGGCCTTCACCCACACAGGCAGAGAGGTAAAACAGTAAAACACCTCCTCTGCTTCGGAGTTGATCCAGCTTTAACCTTATTTTGCTCGACTCCCACAGCCCAGGGATTGAAGTGTTCCCTCCCTGCACACCTGGCAGGCTCTGGCTCAGTTTCCCTCCTCCCAGGCTGCTCCAACACCCGAGCAGAGGGCAGAGATAAAGCAGGAGTGAGAGCAGGGCTGTTCCTCGGCTGTGCCAGCTCCAGCTCCCCTCCGAGAACCCCGGAGCCCTTCCCTGCCCCGGGCTTTGGGCTCCCGGATGAATGCACCCATTGAGCCGCCGTTATTAAACACGCTCCGGCTCCAAATCACGACACAAATGATTTTCTTTGGATGCCTCGAGCCACCAGTAAAAGTTTCCCTTGTTTTCACCTTCCCAGCCCCAGCAGAATGCTCTTCTCCTGCCAACCTAGCCAGAAAAACAGGAAAGGCCAGAAAAATCACCCGAAAAATGGGTGTCACACCACTCACAGACGCCCTTCCACACGGGGTTTGCTGCATCCACTGGAATATCACTGATCCCTGGAGACTGAAAGGAGAAATAAAGGCGGGCTGGACTTACCTTGGCTACACCTAGGTGCCATTTTCCCCTGAAACATTCTGAAAGATTCATAAATAGCTCAAGCTCAGGCTGGTTTTGCAAATTGTTCCAAAAGGAAACAATTTTGAGGGAGTAAAAATAGGCCCCTTGAACTTTTTCGCCAACCTAGGCACCGGGCTGGTTCCTCTCATGCCTATGATTTTCCAGTTCCAAGTAGATTGCCACTTCTAAATTTTCACCTTTTAAATTTAGTTTGAAAGAATGGGAATAGAAACGGGGAAAAAAAAAAATTCCCTACGGACCAAAACAAGTCTTGATTTGATAAGAAACACTTCAGATTTTTTACTAGCTGAGAAAAATCAACAGAATTATTTGGACTGAGCCACAAGCACTTTCTTAATTATTAAGCTTTTAGGAGCTGCTTGTAAACCACAGAAACCATTATTCACACAGGTCAGGCTTTGTGTACCTGACCTGGGAAACCTCGCAGAGGGCGGAATTTAAGACTTCCTGAAAATTCTGTCGAGCCCAGGTTTTCCCGATGGGTCCTCGCAGTTGGAAAAGGAGCTGAAACCTCCCTCAAAGAGCTGCAGACGCCGCGGGAGGGGTTTGGTCTGGAAGTGCCTCAGAGCAGAGGTTGATGTTTCACGAGATGACAGCATCAGCCCCGGTTTGCAACGCGATCTTTCAGCTGTTTTCAGGAGAAGTTTGGAAATGTGGGAAGAACAGATGGGCTGGGGACTGAGGTTTGCTCATCCCAGCTCGGGGTGGGGGGACACGGCCAGGCCCACGTTCGCCCCTCGCGTCCGAGCCCCGGCTGTGGGAATTGGCAGGGGAGGAGCTGGAGAGGGGAAATTTGGGTGGACAGGAGGCTCTGCAGGGCTGACATCACCCCCCTTCCGTGGGCTGGGGATGATTTAAAGCAGGCGTGGGGCTGGGTGGGCCCGGGGGGAATTTTGGGGGCTGCAGCCTAAAGGAAACCTGCCCAAAATTCCACGCTGGAGGTTGGGGATGAAATGCTCCGACAGCCTCCAAACCAGCCCTGGAGCAAGCAGGGAGCCAGGGAGGCAAATCCTAGAATCCCTCAAGGGTTTGGGTTAGGAAGGACCTTTCCAGTCCCACCCCCTGCCACGAGCAGTGTGTAAAATGGACCTTCCACTGCATCAGGTTGCTCCAAGCCTCATCCCAAATATTTGGGAAACATCCAGAACTCCACTAATTCAGAGGTGGCACCTACAACCAGGAGTCATTTTTAATTATTACAATTTTTTTTTTTAACATTATTGCCATCAAAATGGGTTTGCCCAGTCAAAAAAGAAGTTAAAAAGTGTAGGTGTGAGCAAGCTGGCTTCCCTTGGAGAAATCAGACAGCAAAGAGTTCATGACTATAATTTGAGAGGAGCTTTTTTGCTGAACATAATAGTTTTGTGACCTCGGTGGTTTTAAGCAGAAGAAGAAAAAAAAAAATAAAGCAGGAGAAACTTGCAGTTTGGGTCAAAAGTAATTGGCTCTTGGGAGAGTTTTCAGGAAAAAAATCCAAATATAAATAAAACTGGGTCAACTTAATATTTTCACTGATTTAAAACAGCATTCTGTTTCACTTTGATTCATTCTTTTCATTTGGTAGTTTATTCTTTTCATTTAGTAGAACATTTTATTCTCTTAATTTGGTCACTTCTTGAAAATGCTCCATACAAAAAGAAGGGTCAAAAGGGTTTATTTTGAAAAATGTCAAAGCAAAACATTTCTACATCAAAAAAGAAAAAAAAAAAAAACCCAAACCTCTTTCTGGCTAAAATGTACTTGCCAAATGAGACTGGTATTTGTGAGTCATTTCTCCACCACATTTTTTAGTGAATTTATTATTTGTCAGAAAGAAAAAAGCCAAGTTAAACCTGACTCTAACGAGAGCACGTATAGGTTGGGTTCACATAAACAAACTCATGAAGGAGAGAAAGGGATTGGAAAGATCTTCCACTTACTGAGCATTTATTGCAGCATCTGTCCCTGCACAAACTGGGTGTAAAATAGAGGCACACAGATAAAACCCAGACACAGCCACCCCCCCTTCTCCCTTCCTACACCTATTTCCCCATCAAGACCTGGGGAGCTGCAAGCCAGCCCGTGGAGAAAAGTAATTTAAGTAATAGATTTCACCAAATAGGCTTTTAGGTTTATTTAAAATTCCGAGTGGGGCACAGTGAGTGGGATTGTTCAGGAAGAAGAGCCACTGGCAGTGCTGGCATCTCTCGCCCAAGCACGAGCAGGATCTCCATCCATGTTTTTCCCCTCCTTTCCTTTACATTGCCCCAAAAGGCCCCTCTATTTTAGGGAAGCTTTCTCCTCCTGCAAATGGTTTTCAAGATTTCAATAAAACCAGCACAGGGTTGATGCCTTAGTTTTTAACTTTAATATTTCCCAAGCCCTGCCCTGCCTGGTGTGTGACTCTGCAGTTCCTTGTGCCCTGGGAGCTGCTGTTCTCTCCTGCTGCTCACACACAACAAACCTCTGCAGGCTTCCACTCCAAGGACACCGGGCCCCAAATGTGTCAACTCAAAGCCTCTCAAGGGGGGGCAAACTTGGGGTAATTCCATCATGAGCTGAGGTGATCATTGGAGAATGAACCTTGATATGCAAATGAACCAAACTTATCAAAGGGTGAAGAACCCGTGAGCCAGGGTCCATCTGGGGTGGAGCCTCTGGACTGCCCAGGGTGAGCCTTTGAAGGCCTTCAAATAAATCCCTCCTTTTATTCTCTTAATTCTTGTCTGGCCTCTGTGTTTTAGGTGGCCACTCAAGGCGTCAGGGTGCCCAGAGAAGCTGTGGCTGCTCCATCCCTGGAAGTGTCCAAGGCAAAGTTGGAACAACCAGATTTAGTGGGAAGTCCCTTGCCCACGGCAGGGGATTGGAAGGAGATGATCTTTGAGTTCCCTTCCAACCCAAACCATCCTGGGATTCTGTGATTAAACTTTCCAATTATCTAAATTAAAGAAATAAACTGCGAGTCCTTCCAGGTGAGCGGCCGAGTGCCTCCCCTTGGTCCCTTCCACAAGAGGTTTCCTGAAGCTTTTGCTTCTGAAGGAGGAGAAAAAATAATGGTGAAAACAACAACAACCGAGGTCCAGCTATCAGCGTGGAAAATTTAAGCTTCCAGAATTAATAAAGCCCAAGTTTTTACGCTTGTCATCTCCAAATGGCTCTGGGCAGCTGCAGAGGATGAGATCAGCCCGTGCTCCTGTGCAGGGGAGAGCTGCAGACCCACATTCCAGTGTGGAAACGGCCCTTCCCGCTCCATTCCCATGCCCTGTGCACCCACCCCACTGCACAGCCCTGCTGTGCCCACCTTCACCTCCAGGCATCACCCACCCTGCACACAAAGCCCCGAGGCACACAGGAGGCACTGGCAAAGCCGCCGCTTCCCCAGGCTGGGGTGTGCCCCTGGGATTTACAGTCTGAGCCCTCCAGAAACACCAGCACTGGGACAACTCGACATGAAATGCAAGAGCTGTGGTTCCAGTCTCCGGGAATGTTGGAGTTCCCGAGCTCTGCTTTGTTCCATGAACTTCCACCCTTCAGGCTGAACTGCAAAAATCCCTGCTAGGACAGCTTGAAAAACGTCCATTGAACCATTTTTCCAAGGGAAGATTGTGCTTTCATTTAACTAGGAAAAGCTCACCAGAGCCATCTGATTTCCTTGAAAGTGTTGGGCTTGTTTTATTGGAAAATAAAATGACCAAAACCTGAAAATGGAGAAACACCACTTTGAGCAGTGAATGATAATGAAGTTTGGGTCATGAATCCTTTATTTTTATTACCCAACAAGTGTTAACACTTCCCTTTCTTCCCTGGACACATCACAAATGAATATTTTTCCTGGACAGGAGCACTTTCACTTCGCCTTCAGGCATCAGACACCCAAGATTGTGGTTTTCATCTGCCTGGCCAAGCATCCAAGTGCAATTCTGCAGCGTGGCTGTGCCCATGAGACCACCAGAGTGCCCAAAGTTTGTCCCCACAGGACATTCCAGCAGCTGTGCTCTGGAAGGCAGTGAGAGAGGGAGCACCCGGCCGTGTGGGCTGACACCCCGCAGACCAGGCAGCTCTTTAAGGCTTTGTTAAAGCTTCCTTGGGTTTATCCCACACCTTTAACCCTTCCTTGGGTTTATCCCACACCTTCTGCCCGCAGACTGGGCAGAAAGCAGCTCAGAGGAGGGAGGACGAGACCGCTGTGCCTCCAGAGACAGCACTCCCCTCCTGCTCTCCAACTCCTTTGCTCTCACCTCCACTAACCCACCACAGAATATAAACACAAAACCTTCCTCCAAATCCCCTTCCTAGCGTTCTCCTGGGAGACAGGAGCCTCTCTTCGCTAAGATTGACTCAACCACCCACATTTGCAGGGTTAATGGCCTAAAAAGCTTTAGATTTAGCTGTTCTGAAAAGCAATTTCCATCTCCCCATGCTCCCCCAACTCGAGCAGCCCTTTGGTCTCCACTGAATAATTCATGGCGTTTCCCAAGGTTGTTGTTTTTCTTTTTTCCATGAAGGCAGGCTATGAATACACCTGCTTGTTCTTGATTTTTCTAATGAATAATCCTGAATTATCCATGAAATGCTAAATGGCACCATGATCTCATCAGGCATTAACCATGCATGAGACAAGCTTAGCAACCAGGCAAAACACAGCAGCCCAAGCTGGAGACCACTGCAGGCAGGGATGGACTTTCCAAGCACTTAACAAGGCAGGAAACAAGAATATCTTTCCTGGAGATAAGGACATCAGCACCAGGAGAGATCAAAGAGGCTGGGATGGGGCTGGGCTGGGTCTGTCGTGCTTTGGGTTTTCACTCCCACCCTGACAAGCTCCATCAGACTTGGTTAAACCCTATTTTTCTCTTTCATTCTTATTTTTTTTCTTTCTTCTTCCTGCTTTTTGTCCCCTCTTCCCCCTTTCTGGGCTGGTCTGCTGCAGTAGAAACATCTGCAAGGGCAAGACGAACACCTTCAGCCAATGTCTTGTTAAGGGCAGTGTGAGCAGAAAAAGCCTGGATTTGAGGAAATATTTTAGTTGAGAGTCAACTAGCAGCAAATTCTGATCACTGGCCTGGGGGTAATGAGAAAAAAAAAGCAACTACAGACCTTTATTCTCCCTTTCCCTCCCCTATTCCAAAGGAAGAACAGCCCAAGAGAAATCTGGGGAGGGTCGGTGTGGTAGGGTCTGGTTTTTGCACGGAGCTGTGCTGGAGCTGGGGGCTGGAGCAGGGACCTGAGGGTCTGGTTTTTGCACGGGGGCTGGAGCAGGGACCTGAGGGTGCAGGACCACCACATTTCACCAGTGAGAAACTCACCAGCTCTGTAACCCACCCAGCATCCCTGAGAGGGGGTGCCCCAGTCCCTGCTGACTCTCTCCAGAGCAAGGCGTGAGTGAGATGCTCCAGTTACACTTCCATAGAATCCTGGAATGGTTTGGACTGGAAAGGACATTAAAGATCATCCAGTTCCAGCCCCTGTCGTGGGCAGGGACACCTTCCACTAGCCCAGGGTGCTCCAAGCCCTGTCTGACCTGGTCTTGGACGCTTCCAGGGATGGGGAAGCCACAGCTTCTCTGGGCACCCTGTGCCAGGGCCTCCCCACCCTCCCAGGGAACAATTTCTTCCCAATATCCCATCTGTCCCACTCTCTGTAAGCTTGATGCCATTCCTCCTTGTCCCATCACTCTAGGCCCTTGTAAATAGTCTCTCTTTATGTTCCTTGTTGGCTCCCTCAGGAACTGGAAGGCCACAATCAGATCACTCTGAAGCTTCTGTTCTCCAGGCTGAACAATCCCAGCTCTCCCAGCCTTTCCTCCCAGCAGAGCTGCTCCATCCCTCTGCTCATCCTGGTGCCTCCTCTGGACTCCCTCCAGCAGCTCTGGGTCCCTCCTGTGCTGGGGCAGCTCTGCAGGTGGGGGGCACTGGCAAAGCCACAGCACTGGGGAAACTGAGGCATCGGGGGAGTCAGACTTCCCCAAAGCAGAAGCAAACCCTGCAGCCAGGTCAGGTGCTTCAGCTGCAACCATCCGAGGCTTCATTTAACCACAGCCCCCTTTCTCCCTCTGCTCCAGGAGCCTGGTGTGCTTCATTCCCTTTCTGATCAAAGCCAGCGTGAGCTGTAAAATAGGGATGGTTTACAGTTATCTAATCATCAGCTTCCCAGTCCCTAGACACACTGGAGCCAGAGGTTTAAGTCCCACCAGGATTCACAGAGTTGTTTTCCTTCAGGAAGTTCCCTTCTGAGGAGAGATGTAAAGCCCAGCTCCGTGCTTGGGAGATGTTTCCTCAGAGGGATCAGAGAGGTAGAAAACTGCAGCCTGGCCCTAAATTAGATGTTTTCCTGTAATATTTGAGCTCCACAACCTCCATCCTCTGCTCAGACATCCTTACTCTCCAGGCCTGGATCCTGCAAAGCTCTCCGGCATGTTTGCAGGGGAAGGGGCTGCCGGTCTAATGTTTCAGCAGGTCCTGATCCTGATGTCCCAAGCTCCACGAGCTGGCCCAGGGGCTTGCACAACACCTCTTGATCGGGAAGAAGTTGAGTGATTCATGCTAAAGAAAACACTTCTGCAAGCTGTCACGAGAAAGTGACTGCATGAAGAAGGACTTTGAGCAACTTCTCCAGCTCAGCCTTTCTCGAGTTAACCCCGCTGTACCAGGAAACCCTGGGACAAATCCTGCCCTTTCTGAGCTAGGGATGAAATCCTCTTTACATCTGTGTCGACGAATTCCCGGGAAATGCAGAAAGCTGGAGCAGCTCTTCCTGCAGTAAGCACGGCCCTAAAGGCATGAGAGTGCTCATGAAGACCCTCTCACGAACCAGACATCCTCCCTTCCCATTATTCTGGTGCCTGGACTCATGGAGATACCTAAGGTGAGACTCTGGGTGTGTTTTCACGCCGTAGGACTGTGTCACACAGCCAGCCCCTGCCCTGGCACCCTTTGGACAGGCCCATCAGCAGGGCAGCAGCGTCTCTTCATACAGACCTGGTCACTTCTGACACCAAAACAGGGTTTCCAGGCTCAGGGTGAAACAGGAAGGTGGCTCGAGATCCCCCTTTCTCCTACCTGCTCCCTCTTCAGAGCAGGGAGAAGGATTTTGTGGTATTTGCACAGCACCCTCACAGGGGCTTTGATGTCTTTGAAGCCTCCAGCTGCTACTTCAGAGCCTCGCTAAACTCCCATCGATCCAGAATACAGTAGAAGGGGGGAAACCCCAGCCCTCAGGATGCTTTTCAGTTTGAACTCGTTACTCCTCCTCATCCTACCCATCAAACACCGAAATATTGTGCAGAAACATCTCATACGTTCCAGCCAATTCAGAGCAACACTTGGTGCTAAAACATACACAACCAGTTTCTCTGCAAAGCGGAATATTCATGGAACCAACTCAACAAATCCTGTTCATCCCTGGCGAGGAGCTGACAAATTCAGGGAGGAATGTGGTTCATTTTGTCCTGACAGATGTCAGAAGGAACAGAGAGAGCCCCTTCACTGCCCAAATCTCATCCCACAGCATCATCACTGATTTCAAAGTGTCCTCTGAGCTGGCAGAGCAATCAGAGCCAGACCTGAGCTTGGACACGTTTGTGTGACACATGTTGGGCTGGCTCAGCTCAACTCAAATTCTATTCCTAAGTACAATTTGTATTTAAAACACTGGAGACACAGTCATCCAATTATAGTCAGGAGAGGGAACTGGGAATGATGCGAATTCTCAAAAGTAAATGGAAAAAAAAATAGCAGGAGAGTAAATGAAGCAACAAAATGCAGATGGTAAAGAGAGGGCAGCAAGGGCTGGCTGGGGATACAGCTGGGACTGGGAGGGCTGTGAGGCAGCAGGACAGGAGCAGAGGGAGTTCAAGGGGTCCAGGTCAGAGGGACACAAGAAGTGGGTTTAAGGGAACAGAGCTGATGCAAGCCCCACGCTCTGGGCTCTGGGGAAGGTCTGATTCAGACCAGCGTTGAGTCTTTCCCTGGTTACCCCGAGGTCTCTGGAAGCAGAGACCAGCAATTCTGGCCTGCCTTTCTGTGAGGGGATCCTGGGCACAGCCTGCATTCAGGAGAGGCCTGAGTTTACCTGCGCTGGCCCATCTCCAAAGCCAGCTCTGTCACAGCCTCGGAGACACAACCCAAACCCTGGGTACAGCCAGGGAGGGGCATTTACGGGCTGGATATTCCCGGGGAGGATTGGAGCTGATGGCTGCAGGCTTGAAAACCAGTTTGCAAGAGCAAGCTGTGCCAGGAAGGCAGCACAAAGGGGAAAGTAACCCACCTAAGGAAGCAAACTGCAGAGCTGAGCAGTCACTGGGAGGGTGCAGGGGTGGTAAAGCTGCAGTGGGACAGGATGCAGTAAAAAGCTTTCCAATGGCTTGGGAATTTGTTCTAGGTTGTCCTGAGATTTTTCCAGCCAAACCCCTGCACTTAATGCACTTTGGATATTTGTGCCTAGGTGTTATTGTTATTTTACCATGGTTTTATCATCATCTAATAAGGAGAGGGATTCCTTTTTGGCACCCCTTGCTCCTTCCTGCTCGCTCGGGTCCCAAAGCGACGCGTGGTCCTTGGATTGTTTTCCAAGCTCACGAAATGCAAGGACAGCATGAGAGGCACCTGATCCCAGGCTTCCAACCCAGTTCCACAGACACTCAGCCCTAGGCACGAAATCCATCCCCACGATTTTGGGGGCAGGGGTTAAGCAGACAAATCAAGCGCCGTGGTTTATCGGGGCATTCAGGGAGCTGCAGCGCCCACAAGGAATAAGAGCAGCATGGAAAAAGCTGTCTCCATGCAGGGCCCACCCATGGGGACACACGGGAGAGCTCGAGACCCAAACCCTGTTCTGCAGCTCACTGCCAGGCTGGAGGAGGGAAGGAACCTCCCTTCTTGGGATGCTGAGGGGAACAGAGGGGAACAGGCACCGTTCCACTCCGTGGGCAGGACAGCAGGGCTGAAACCTCTCCCTCTGCCCAAACTCCTGCTGCAAGCAAGGCTTAGGTGATGCCTTAGGGTTTAACTTTTATGTGTTTCAAACCTTGCCCTGCCTGGTGTGTGACTCTGCAGTTCCTTGTGCCCTGGGAGCTGCTGTTCTCTCCTGCTGCTCACACACAACAAACCTCTGCAGGCTTCCACTCCAAGGACACCGGGCCCCAAATGTGTCAACTCAAAGCCTCTCAAGGGGGGCAAACTTGGGGTAATTCCATCATGAGCTGAGGGGATCATTGGAGAATGAACCCTGAGATGCAAATGAACCAAACTTATCAAAGGGTGAAGAACCCGTGAGCCAGGGTCCATCTGGGGTGGAGCCTCTGGACTGCCCAGGGTGTGCCTTTGAAGGCCCTTCAAATAAATCCCTCCTTTTATTCTCTTATTCTTGTTTAGTCTCTGTGTTTTAGGTGGCCACTCGAGGCAACACTGCAGAAACCTCAGCCAGGTTTCTTACCCTGCACCAACCACCCTCAATGGAACAGCGGCTGTGCTTCCACTGCATCCCTCCTGCTAAGGGAGCTCCAGCACCGAAAGGAGCTCCAGAGACAACAGATCCCAGGGCAGGAGCAGGCTCTGGGGAATGCATCCTCCCCCTCCCCCTGCCCTCAATGGCTTGCAAGGAGCCTTAAAAACGCCAAATTCCAGTATATTCCATTACGCCATATAATCTCAGCTTAAGGTTCTCAAGCATGCCTTTAATTTAAGCTTAATAAAGCTGTTATTGTCCACTCATTAATGACTGCTTATTAAAACCATATTTATTGCATGTGGCGCTGAGAGATCTCGCAGAGAGCCCGAGGCAGCAATCCCTCCCTCCAGCCCGTGGTGTTTAACGAGGGATCCATGTGGACGGGGCCGGGAATTCCCAGCAAATGTGTTTCTAATAAGCACGTGTCTCAGCTGAGGTGCTGGGCACATACCTGGGGGTGCACCCGCACCAGATGCAAATGAAATGCAGATTTAGGAGCTGCGTGTTCACAGCGTTAGTGCCGCTTTGGGACGGGATGAAAACACGTTACAGCGTGGCCCCTAACAGAAAAATCAAATCAGGGTTATATTAATTAATAGCAGTTCTAAAGATGTTTAGTGGGGGTGGTGGGCAGCATCCAGACCTTCCTGCATCCTCCCTGCTGCCCTGCACTGCCCCCAAATCAAACACTGGGACCACGGGCCTGAAAATTAATTTTGTCTTGAGGCTGACAGACTTGCTGAGATCCAGAGATAATATCACTACCAGAAGAAAAGCCCTGTGCAAACGCCAGGCCTTTGGCATCCCACAGCCCAAGGATAAGAAATAATCTGATTTTGGTGTGAGGCAAGCTGGCATTGCTCAGTTTTGTGAACGGGACTTGCAGAAAGCAAAAGCCTCCTGCATCCCAGAAACTGCATTTTCAGTTCCATGTCCATGGTCTGGCGCCTCCTGATTTGGGTGCTGTAATCCCAATTATTGAAACATCAAGAGTCTCAGTCACACTGCAGTAAGGAAAGTAAGAAAAGAGGGAAGGTGGGGTTACCAGGAGTCTGTCAGGAAAGGCATCCTCTGCTCATCGAAGGGAAACCAGTCCCCAGCAGAACCGTCTGGAATGGGGATTCAGAGTGACTTTAAAGAGCCCTCAGTGCCTGGGGTGCTTTGGGATCCCCAGCCATGGCAGTCACCAGCTCGTGGTGAGCGAGGGCTGTGTGTCCCTCTTTGGGATCATCTGCCCTATCAAACAGTGATATCTCGGACACACAAACGATTGACCCCCACCTGCAGCACTTGGCCCACCCAATCCCTCACCCAGGTTTGTTTGCTCAGCTCCGTGAGCCTCTCTGGGTCTCACAGAGGGGGCTTTTTTACCTCTGACTTTTGGAACGTTCAAAATTACTCCCCCTCCTTCTCATTCCTTGTTTTCCCTCCGAGCAGCTTAGCCAAAAGTTGGGGGCAGGAGGGGAAACACTGCCAGAAAAGCTCCTAACAACCCTCTTTGGAGACAGGGTTTATACACTCAGCTGTCCCTTGTAAACTAAGCCCTGTGTGAGATTTTTTTCCCAAACCTTTCAAACCCCTTCCTTGCCCTCACCCCTCCTGTTTTGCTCATGCTGCAAAAATGCAGAAAAAAAAATACTTGGGTACAAGAATGTCCTTTTGTGCTGCAGGAGAGAGGGGGCAAGAGGAAAAATAAAACAACCCAGGCTGCAAAGAGGCAGCGGGGAAGCATCAGCATTGCCTTGGCTGTCCTTTCCTGGAGGGCTCCAGCAGGATTTTGTGGATGCAGAAAGGTCCCTCTTCCAGAGCCAGGTGCCTCAGACCACAGCGTGGCTAAAAACCACCACGGCAACATCACCCCCACGATGTGGAAGTGGAAGTGACAGCACAGAGAGGTTGTGCTGGGATTGTTTTCCTGAAGTCTGTGGGCTGGGGAGGTTCAGTTATTGCCTGAGCAGACAAGGTCAAGGCCTACACACGGAGCAATCCTTGGTGGGCACTACTGATCCTGGGATGGAGCAGGAAAGGGGAGTCCCATGCGAGGTGGGAGATGCTTTTCCATGGAAGTGTGGTGCTACCTGGGTGGGATCTCACTCATTTCAGCTGGAGGAGGAACCCATCCTGCTGGCGCCGCTCTCCAAGGCCCTTGGCGTGCACAGCCCCTGTCCCTGCAGGACCTGACGTGGCCCAAATCCTTTGGAAAATGGAAACGCTGAGCACTTTCTGCCTTGGAGCGAGATTAAAAAGCCCCAACAAGCAGGATTTGCTCTGTTGTGGTGACAATGGACGTGTCAGCACAGCGAGGCTGCGGGGCGAAGGATTCCTGGCTCCGGCTGGGACAGGATCACAGTGCAGGAAAGAGGGTCCTGGAAGAGCGTGTCCCTGCTGAGCAGATGTGTGTTCTCTGCATGCCTGGGAGGAGAAACTCCAGCTAATCCGAGAAGCCAGGGAGCTGTCGCCTCCCAGGAGGGAAGAAGCGCAGGGAACGGCAGCAGGTGCCCGGGAGCAGCGGGGCCGTGCCGGGAGGCTGGCAGCAGCAGGCATTACTCAGAGCAGCCTTAGCACAGCCCTAGGATGAGCTCAGGAACAGCTCAGGGCCGGGTGATGCTGTCCCTGGAGCCATCACGTCATGGGAAGGCATTGCCACTGTCAGAGCAGGTGGGAGCCGCCACGCCGGGGTCCCGGCTCGCTGACACCCGTGATGGACGAGCACGGTGACTGCAGCGCGGCCTGGGCCCCCAGCCCGGCAGTTTCAATCCCTGACTTCATGGAAATGTTCCAGGCATGGAGCTGGCCCCCTCCCAAAGGCACTCCTGCCTCGCAGAGGGAGTCTCTCCTCACGGCGCTCTGCTCCGCAGGCGGGTGCACCCGAGGGAAGAAGGAGCCAGGGGCCATTCCCAGGCAGCAGCACATGGCGAGGAGCCCTTGCCTGTCTTCCTCGTGCAGGCTGTGTGAGGCAGGGGCAGGAAGAGAGCTGCCACAGCCTGCGTTCCAAAAAGGCTCTTTTCTGAGATGACTGTGCAAGGAGGACCCCAGGGGTCACCATCCTTCAGGCACGAGGTGCAAAAGCAGCAGGGCTCATCCCTTCCCAAGTTGTGCTGCACTGAGGTGCCAGCCAAGAGGTAAAATCCTTTAACATCCAGAAATCAGGAGAGGGTGAGGCTGGAGATCAGGGAAAGGCTCTTCCCCCAGAGGGTGCTGGGCACTGCCCAGGCTCCCCAGGGAATGGGCACGGCCCCGAGGCTGCCAGAGCTCCAGGAGGGCTTGGGCAGCGCTGCCGGGGATGCCCAGGGTGGGGTTGTTGGGGGGTCTGTGCAGGGCCAGGGGTTGGGCTGGATGATCCTGGTGGTCCTTCCCAACTCAGGATATTCTGTGACTTCATGAACATCCCACACATTCGAGGTAACATTCAAGACAGAAAAGGTCAGAAGATTTCTGCTCCCTGGTGCCTGTGGCTGTTTGCAAACCCTGTGCACTGCACGGGCCTTCCATCCCTTTACAGAGTCCAAACCCCAGGAGGGTCTTGTTTTTATTAAAATGTTTTACATCTTTTATAACCTCCCTGCCAGCTGGACGGCTGCACTCTCAGGGCAATTATGTGCATCATCTAAACATCATCTGAAATGAAAGGACTTCTTTTAATTAGGTTATTTAAATGACACGTTTGATGGAAAAAGCCAAGCAGACTTAACAGGATATTTAACGCTCACGTTCGTTTGCATGAGTGCAAAACATTATCTGAGAGCCTTGGAAATGAAGGGCAAAATTTCTGGTGACTGCAGAGGCTGCGGAGCAGATGTTGGCAAAGAAAGGATCAGAGAGATGACACGGGAGCTGCCACCTGGAGAGAGCGGCACCGCTGCCCTGCTGGAGGTTTCCGAAGGGAATTCTCCCTTTGGTCGCAAACCTGTGGTTTTTTCTCCCCTACAAAAATAGTCCTGCCCACAAGTTTAAACTGTTTTTTCCTCCTGCTTTTCTCCTGATTTCCTCTGTGTGGAAAAGAAAGCACAAAGATGTTTTAAAAATGGAAAGTACTTTCCTTTCAGCAAACCAAACCTCAAAGCACATCTGCAGTTGAAAAACAAGAAAACTGGGATTTTGTACCAAACCCAAGAGGTGCAGTTTCAACTCCTTACTCCCAATTTTGAGGAGTCTAAGCCTAAGCAGAGATTTTAAGTCTATTTTAGAGGCATGACAGAAAATACTTCCAATTTCATTGCCTTCTAAAATACACACACTGCAGGTGCCAGGGGCAGAGGAGGCACAGGGTGGAAGGTGCAGTCTCAGGCATCACACCGAGCACCACAGCACTAAAAAAACCCAGCAAAAACCCAACCAAACAACTACAACAAAAAACCAACCTCGAACCCACCACAAAAACAAGCTCCCCTTCCACTGTGCACAGACAAGCTGCATTTAACCTTTTCAGATGGTGTTATCTTCGTTCTGCTGGAACACACAGAGCTGAGACAGCTTCTCTTTCTGCGCAGACAGTGCTCAGTGCTGAGGGTTAAAAGCCAATTCCCAAATGCCATATTCAGTATTTCCCCTACTGAAACACAGGGCAGCAAATACAACAGATGAAAAAAGAGAATACAGAGAATTGTCCTTGGGAAGCAGACAGGAAAGACACATCTGTTACACTTAAATGAGGAATCACTGGGAAATTTCTGGATTTCACTGACTGCGTAGAGTGTTTTGAAACATCCTTTTCCACAGTTGCTCAGGAAGAATGAGACACGGACCTTTCATGCTTTCCTAGATGCAACTCCGAGTTATCCCGATGAGCCATGCAGTGCCTAAAACTGACTACTGGCCCCAGCTGTTCCCAGCAGCAGGCACCCTCTGTGAACCCCCTGCCCTGCAGCCCTGTGCCCAGGGCAGGGAGCATTACAAGGAGCAGCTCCGTGGCTTTTCCCTCTGCCCCTTCCAGCCCAGGAAGTGGCCAAAAATGTCAGCAAGTGAGTCACCAGCACTGGAAATGCTCGTGCAATGCTGCCGAGCCCAGCTCTTGGATCTTCCATGACACAACCACTTGGCCCTCGGCCCTCGCTCTCTCTCTAAACTGAGGATCTGTAACCCCGTCCCTCTGCTCCAGAGCTCTCTCCTCGTGTCACACACACACACTCCTTGGTCCCCAACGCTTCAGGGTGAAATAGTCCATGAGGCTGAAGGAATAAAAGCAGAGGTGTCTCTTGAAGCTGCAGGAGCTCGTCTTAAATCCTGACTCTTCTTGAGCCATGAAAAGCTTTGGAGAGGAAAAAGCTTTTGCTCGTCAGGAAGGCAGCAGGGAGAGTAATTCCCTGGGAATTTCCTGGCCATGGGCAGCCTACAGCTGTGGGAATAGCCTTTAAAAGAGGTAGGCAAGGCGGGGTGGGGTGCAGGAGGCAGCGAGAGCAAGCGAAACGGAGAATATTGCACACAGGTAATCCACGTGGGCAGGGAAGGGGAAGGGGGCAGGCACAGCGAGCCCAGACTCACAGGATGCAAATGCCCCCAGGATTTGCCTCCACGGGGGTGCATTTGGGCCCCTGATGGCTGCTGGGGTCCCACTGGGAGCGCAGCTCAGTGGGAATGGCAGTGACGCTGGGACTCCAGGCTCGCCACCCTCCCTGTACAAAGACATTCAGATTCTCACCAGCACATCTTCGAGCAATAATAATTTTCATTACGAGGCCTACAGGGTCAGGATAAGGGGGAATGGCCTTAAAATGAAGGAGGAGAGGTTTAGATTAGAGATTAGGAAGAAATTCTTCCCTGTGAGGGTGCTGAGGCCCTGGCACAGGGTGCCCTGAGAGGCTGTGGACTCTCCACCCCTGGAATTGTTCAAGGCCAGGTCGGACAGGGCTTGGAGCAACCTGGATTAATTGAAGGTGTTCTAGCATGGGCTGGAACGAGATGAGCTTTAAGGTCCCTTCCAACCCAAACCGTTCTGGGATTCCATGGTTATCCTTCAGCACTGTTGATGCTCAACCCCACCTCACCCTGCCCACCTTCCTGCAGTTTCTAAACCCCCTCCCTACCAAGGGAACAATTCCCTCACTCCAGCTGTGCTGGATCTCGCTTCAGCCCTGGCAGCCCATCTGTGAGAGCCCACATGACCTGTGAGCCCTGTGCTTTCACACCGGGCTCGAAGCAAAGGGAAAGTGCTTCCAGTGGGTTCAGGCGAGTCCAACACACCCTTCCCAACCCCGGCAGAATCCCAGGGAAACCTGTCCATGGCTCAGACCTGCACTGCGGGCACTTGGGGAGGTCTGTGGGGAGGAAAAGAGCCCTGGAAAAAAATGAAAGTCTGAGAAATTTACTGAGCTTGGCTTGGTGTGTGCTTGTGCATCAGAGCTGGGTAAATGAAGATCTCAGAAAAAGCTTGGTTTGGCTCAAGCCAGAACAAACTTTTTCCAAAAATGAATAAAGAAACTGAAAACCAGATCCCCAAATAGCTTCAGTCTTTTTCCTGCTGTTTCCAAAACTCCACTTCTTCTGGTGAATTAACTTTTTGGACCTCCTACAATGAAACAGCCACTTCTGAACACAAACAGGGCAACCCAGAGCACGTTCAAATAAACACTCTCCTTGTGTATATTTGAATCTTTCATCATGCACTGAGTTTTGTGTAGGACTTATTTGTGTTTGTAAACTTTGAGATAAAGGTACTCTGAGAGTTTACTGCAATGTAACATCACACATCCAAATAAACTGCAGCACAAATCCCGTCCAGATTTACCTTTCCCCCTAACTTCATACTTGAATTTCCTCCCGCCCTAAACCAACAACAACAAAGCCAACGAAGAAAACTGAACACAAACAGCCTTGCTCACTTGATTCCAGGCTGCAAAAAGCTCAAGGATTCAATCTACAAATCCAGCCAGCAGATTCCAAAAATGGTTGTGGGATTGGCAGCAGCAAGAGATTAATCACTTTTAATGATACTTAACATTCCCACCCCAAATTAATTTAGGTCTTCACGAACCATTTGATTTCAAAATGGGTGAAGAAAACTGGCAGCAAAATGCACCACAAAAATGGGGCTGCTGGGATCAGTGTAACCCTGAGTGTGATCCCTGTTTCCTCAGCCGGTTCAAAACAAGCAGGCAGACTGATGGAACAGGGCTTTCAGATGGAAAAAAACCCCCCAAAATCACCAAGTGGAGATGAGAGAAGGCAAAGTGCATCCGTTTCTCTCACAACAGACAGTTTGAAATGCACTATGGAGGGAGCACATCAAGGTCTCCAAATTTTTCAGGCCAGCATCCCCTGAAAGCACAGACATGACCAAAAGCACCCCCAAAGCTGTACCCAGTTATTGTTTTACCTCTCATCGACAAAATAGGGAACTTGGATTTTTTTGTCTGACAGCTGGCCCAAGACACAGTACACGTGCAGAACGATTTCTCACCACAGAAGGTGTGATTTTCATTCTTTCCACCCCACCCAGGCTCCTACCAGATGGTTTTTGGGGAAAAACTCATGGGGTGAAGGCAATGAAAGCCTTCCTGAGCAAAAGGGATGCTGAATCTCCTCCTGCAATGGACTCCCTTTCTGTTCAACAATGGAACAAGCAAAAAGAAGACAGGGAAAAACAATAACCACATTCCTTCAAAAAACTCCTCACAGAGTTTTCTTGTGAATTGTATGTCCAGAAAATCATTCGTGCGGCCTTATCTTATCAAAACCATCCCACTTCCTATGTCGACAATGGGCCATTATCCATTACATGATATTTCTGGCCTGTGACTTGATGCCTTTCCCGCGTTTCTTTGCACTGGAATAAAAAAAAACGTCTGTGAAGAACCACTCAGATAATCTGAATTTTCCAGTTGTTGGCAGCTCAGAGATTGGGGTTTTTTTCCCCTTTTCTTCACAATTGCTTGTTGACTGGTTGAAGAAAACATCCCTGCCCTCAGTAATCTCTTCTCTCCAGCAAAGCGAGCTCCCAATGTAACCCCGACATTCCACATCCCGGCCGAGTCTCCGTGGATTGCAGCAGAAGCTGTGGGCACAGAAACCCATCCAGCCCTACCCACCTGCAGGTGTTTCCAAAGACTGTCAGCAAGGAATAAAACCGGGCACTTCTCACATCCCCAGAGTGGTTTGCAAACACCTTGAACGAGGCTGAGTCCAGGGTCTGACCCTGTCTCAAGAGACCACTTCCTTCCCCTTGGATACACAAACCAGGAGGAACTTCCCACGAACCAGGGTTACAGCCATGTAGGACTGCACAGGAAGAGGGGAGACGTGCCCTGCTGCATCCCTGCTCCGAGATTCATTTTCTGACCCCTTGGGCTCTGCGATAGTTGAGTTCCACCGGTTTGCAGCAACAAACAGCTTTTATTAACTGCACTGGAACGACCTCTGCACTGATGCTGCTTTTCCTGGTGATTCCTTGGTGTCTGGGAGCTGCTGATAACGCATTTCTCTCCCAGGCTATCTGGTATCACGATCCATCCGATCCCCCTCAGCGCCTTCCCGTGCTTTCCCTGCTGACTGCGGTCCCTCCCACAGCCTTGGTAATTCTTCACCTCTGGGCATCAGCAGCGCAGAGCCTTCCTCTGACTTTCAACCAAAGCCAAACTCGTCCTTGTCCAGCTGGGTCTGCCATGGGTTCTCTTTAATTCCACATCCTTGTTCTGCCAGCTGGGGATGAGGCAGATGCTTTGCTGTGGGGCTGCAGTCGGGCAGCTCCTCTCCTTTCCTTAGGAAGCACCAAAAGCAGGACCAGATTATAAATTTCTCCTGATTGTTCTGAATTTGGAAGAAGGAAACATTACTCGCCCTAGAATCCTAGTTTTTCTGCCTCAGTTTACAGTTTGAGGGAGAAGTAAGGGCCCTTGTGTTCATTTCACAGCCCTCCAGATGCAGTTCCAGTGCTACAGTAAGTGAAAACAGATGAACTGAATCCATGAACCTCTTTGGGACACTGTCTCCAAACATGTTGGAAGTCAACATCCTTGAAGGAGCATCTGATTCCCTGAAAGGTGAGGTTATTCCTAATGAATCTCTCCAGGGGAGCCAGAAAAGGGAGGTGGAATTTGTGCACATGCAACTGAAAATCCTGGAGATGGCTTTTGGCTGCGCTGTGCTAATAAATAAGGACTAATTTTTGAGAGCATAACTCATGCTGGTGGGAGATAAGAAAGGAATGCGAGTTCCCTCCGAGAGCAGCCTAGGAGAGAGTTATCCTCCAGGACCAGAGCAGGAATCGAGTCAACAGCAGAGGCCAGTCGCCAATAATAAATCCAGCCTCGCAGAGTAGACCCCGAATCGCGGCTTCCCACCCGGCAGGCAGCAGGAGAGCAGGAAAAGTGCCAAACTCTCCTCACGGAGCAAGGGTTTGGTGTTTGCAACACAAACTCCACTTGAACAGCAGGCCCCTTATCTCAGATCTGGGGGGAACACGTTCCTCCGAGGGGAGACAACGGGAGACAGCACCAGTCCTCCCAGCAGCGGTGTCTGTGGACTCCTGTTCAGGGAATCCTCAGGGAGGAGGGAGTCAGGTCCAAGTGGTTTCAAGCTGGAGGCTGTCCCAGGCAGCCCAACACTTCTCCACACTCAAGGGAAGCAAACCTGGTTCCCTCTGCTCCTGCTCTGCCTGCTCCTCATTTCCCGAGGGGTGGAGGCTCAACCAGCACCTCAGGAATGACAGGTCACCTCCATCATCTCATGGATTTAAAGTCCCCATCCCTGAATGTTCAGCTGTTTAGACACCCTAGACAATGTGCATTAACCTTCTTGCCCTGTCCTTCACGCTCTGGCTGCCTGAATTTTCCCCTCTAACTTGCACCACAGGAAGGTTTTCACCACAACTTCACAGAACCATAAAATCATGGAGTGGGGTTTGGGTTGGAAGGGAATCACAAGGGAAAAGTTCCTTGAAAGTGAGATATTGAGGGCCTTGCAAGAGCCTTTTACATGTCAGAAAATGTGCTGTTGTGAGACAGTTACCCCAACTGGCAAAGACAGGCAATTCTGCCACAGCAGGGACTGTGAGATCCATTTCTGGACAGGGATACCTGCATCAATGACAGCAAAGGCACCCATGAAGTGAACAAACTGAGTTTTAGCATCAGCTTTCCCATTTACTGTCAGCCACAACCTCTGCTCCACACACACGGATTGCTGGCGGCTCGGGAATGGCTCATTTCAGTAGAAACCCCAATTTCAGAGCAACAGGAAAACTCAGCTCCCAGCAGTGGCTCTCTGTGGCCACATTTTGGAGGCCATTAGTGCTCACATCCCACCTGACGGGACAATCCCCTGGATCTCGCAGTGTGTGAGGCACGGCCCTCAGGAAGACAGAATAAGAAGAAGAAACTCATGCAAGAAGGGAATCACAGAATGGTCTGGGTTGGAGGGGACTTTAAAGCTCATCCCCTTCCACTCCAGGGCACCTTCCACTGTTCCAGGTTGCTCCAAGCCCCATCCAACCTGGCCTCGGACACTTCCAGGGGTGGGGCAGCCATCACTTGGGACACCTATCACTTCACACACCCCTTGGGCTCCATGGAGTGTCCTCCCAGCTTCAAACCCACCTTGTTCGTTCCAGTGGGACCGTGCCAGCGCGGCTGAGGACCCGACGCAGTCTGTTACCTGGTTTCCAGTGCCTCCAAAGTAATTCCTTCCAAAGCTCATTTTCCCTCTTCACCAACCCGTCATAAAAAAACCCGCAAACACCCAACATAAAAAACCTGCTGGGAACACACCGGGATTTGTGGCAGCAGAAGTGACAGAGACATCACCAAATAGCTATGCAAAAAGCTCTATTTTTAAACCTTCACCTTGGCTACCTATTAACTCCTTTCCTCCTGGGAAGAGGCACAGAGATTCCTCAGTTTGCAGACAGCAACAGCCCCAATTCCTGCCTTTTAACCTTTACGATTTGTTTTCATCTCCAGGAGGGAGAACTGCACCCCCTGGACTCCATCTCCAGGCCCGGCTGTGTTGGTTTTGGACAGGTCCTGAGCTGTTTCATACTTGGCACGGGCAGGGATTTGTTACACCAGCTGCTCAATAACAACACACCTGTAAGCAAAGCTGGGCTGGGGGCTGCAGGGGCACCGAGAGTTGGTTTAATGATCGCAGGGTGCCACGGCGATGCCGGCATGACCTCATGGTTTATTTTAGCCCGATGAGCCACGCGATGAAGAGCCCGTGTTTGCTCAGCTGTCTGTGCTCCCTCCAGGAGACCCAACCGACCCGCGGGCCCAGCCCCTGCTCCCGAGGTGGGCACCTGCAGGTAGGGACTGGAGCCACTCACCCATCCTTAATGAAGTTGCATCTCTTCCCCGCTGCGGTGGATAATCAATTCTCCTCTTGGAAAGCTTTACTGAAAGTGGTTTCGGGTTTGGTTTGGCTTTGCAAGCCGATGAAAAGAATTTAATTCTCTCTTTTGGAAGTCTGTGCCTTCCTACAGCGAGCCAGGAAGCTACAAACCCAATGGCATCCACATAAAGACTGGGAAAACATCTCTGTGGCAAGCTGAGGGCTTGGGCAGGAAAATGTGAGCCACATTTACGTAATAATTATAACTCACACTCGCACAGAACCTTTCAGCAGGGGATTAAAAAGCACTTTGCGAACATTATCGACCACAACTCCGCGATGAGGTAGGTACGATTCCTCCTTTCTCCACAGGAGGAGCCAAGGCAGAGAGGTGATTTTCCAGCCCAGTATTGGGAGAAGGCAGCCAGCACATTTGGGGACTTCAGTGTTGGGATGCTGAATATGAAATCACAGGAGGTCTGGTGATGCCACCGGACCCAGGGCCTGTGAGTCAGAGGTGACAGCTGGGGTTGGGATGATCAGAACCCTCACAAACCTGCTCTAAAATCACAGCATGTCCTGAGCTGGAAGAGCCACACAAGGATCGCAGAATCCCAGAATGGTTTGGGTTGGAAGGGACCTTAAAGCTCATCTCACTCCACCCCCTTGTTCTACCTTCCACAATTCCAGCTTGCTCCAAGCCCTGTCCATCCAGGCCCTGGACACTCCCAGGGATGGGGCTGCCACAGCTTCTCTGGAATCAACTCCAAATCCTATCCCTGCATAGGACAGCCCCAAAAATCCCACCACAGGTCTGATTTGAGAAAGTCGACTACGGGGCTCATCCACCCCAAAGCAGCGACCACTTTCACAAATAAAAACCTGTAATAAAACCTGAGATTAGAGCCCAGGAGTCGTAATTACCAAAGCTTTGGAATAAAGGCACTAGTTCAGCGTTATTAATATGCGAGCTAGGAGAAAAATAACATGGTTTTTATCACTCTTCATGCTTTAGGGAATAACCAGATGTACCATGGAGCACAGTTCATTCCATCCTCGTTAATTTCCGAGTTTGCAAGTAAGATTAATAGATTTTTGCTCTCCCCACAAAATTTAACTGCAGAATTGAAGGATACCAAGCCACACTGGAGACAAGAAGAATTTGGGATCAGCTCACAATGCTGAGATCACCTCTTTCCTCTCCCCTTGCAAATAGGACACAGTCAGGACAAAGGAGAAACCAGGAGCTGCCAGCATGAGAGGCAGGAGTTGTGACAACTCTCCCAAGCCATCCCCTGGAGCCACAGGCACACTGTGGCACAGGGCTTGGAAAAAATCCAGTTGAGGCCCTGGAGAAGGAATGCTGCCTGGAAATCTGGAGAGGCCATGGGAAACCCGACCTTTAGGAAAAGAGGAGAGGTGACCCTGAGCTGGCTGCAAGGGTTAATTCACGAACCCTGCTCCCAGTGCAAACATGTACAGGGCTCAATGGCTCTGCCCACGTTTTAAAAGGACCATAAAACACATATTGCATTGGCAAGACAGTCAAAAGCACCCCCGGGATGTGTGCTCTGAACTGCTGAAAGAGGCTTTGCTGGAGCTGATTTTTATTTTTTGGTTGAGTTTGGTTTGCTTTTTGCTTATCCAATCCATCTGCAGCGTTGTGAGGTATGTGCATAAGCTCTGGGAGATTAAAGAGCTTCTATCTAAGTGCTCCACTGACATAAACAGATCACAGTGGACCAAAGGGATCAGATTCCAAAATATCAGAGGATCTGTCTCCCAGTGAGCGCCAGCGCAGCTCATGCTCCTGCATCCCCAAAGCTGTGCCTGAATCCAGGCACGGGCTCCCAAATCACTGCTGCTGTCCAGGGCTTTGCCCTGCACCACTCCAGCCGCAGTGGTTTTCCCCAGCCTCAGCCCGACTGCTCCTCAGGCATGCAAAGAAGCCTTAAAATGTGGCTGCATCCAGAGAAGTAACTGCATAAAAGTGACACCTCATCACCGCAAACATCTTCCCCGCGCGTTCCTGGTGAGTCACACTCACAGAGCAGAAACACAAACACATGTTTTTACTCCTCTGACCAACACGGTGCCAGTGCAGCTCGGGAAAAGCCCAGGAGGGTCTCCCTCAGCTCATGTTGTCATCACAAAACAACCAGCTCCGCAGTCCACATGGCAACAAAACAGTCTCCTTCCCACACAACACCCTCTGCTCTGACAAATGTCTTCTGCAGGTAGGGGAAGACAGGCCCCAGGGTCCAGAAGGGGTTTTTTAAGATGAAGAATAGACTGATGAAGGTGCTTTGCAGAACGTTCAGATGCTGCTGGCTGCAGCGATCGGGGCTGCAAACCTTCAGATACTCACTGAGACCTTGGTGAATTTGCGGGCTCAGGGTGTCGCTGCTCTGGGTTTAGTGGTGTTATGGCACTAGGCTAAGCATGAAGAATATGCAAAGAGGCCTGATTAACTGTAGGAGCAGCTTTAATTGCCATCTGAGTGGGGAAACTGAGGCACGAGCTTACCATTAGCAGACACCCAGGGTAATTTAGGAGGAGCTGAGGGCTCGATGCACAGGAGCACCGAGTGATGTCAAATTACAGGCCTAAAACTACACACAGGTGATTCTGCTCGAGCAGAGGATGCAGCTGCTTCAGTTTAGGTGAAACAGGAACACGAGGAGCCCACATCCCCTGACAGAGCCACGTTCTCCTGCCCTGTGATGGAATTAAACAAGCTCGAGTGCTTTCCCACATCACAGAGTGACTGCTTAGTGGTATCAGAGACTGAACCGAGGTCCCCATCCCCTCAGTGGCTTCAAAAGGGCTCTCTGGGTAAAGCACAGCAACAAAACACAGTTTTTGTAATAAAACTCCTAATCCAGCTTTAGTCTACAGCACAGAAAGCGGCCTGGCACACACGGCCTTTGGTGAAGCTGGGAGAGCAGTAAGAGAAACACACTCAGCTTGGGACTGGAGCAATCCAGGTGTTCTTAAACCTCTCCTTAACACAAAGCCAAGGGCTGAGGTCCGACTTGCAGCAATGCAGGTATTCCACATTGGGGCCACCTCGCAGCCAAGCCTCAGGAATCGCTTCCCATGCTCACACTGCAGGGTCACAGCCAAGCAGGTGAGATTCCCATCCTTGGAAGCGTCCAAGGCCAGCTTGGACAGGGCTTGGAGCAACCTGGGCTAGTGGAAGGTGTCCCTGCCCATGGCAGGGGGTGGAAGGAGATGATCTTTAAGGTCTTTTCCAAGCCAAACCATTTCATGGTTCTGCAGTTCTGTGCGATACCCTCTGCTCGAGTTGAACCGAGTCACGCGAGTTTAGTCATCGTTAAAACCCATCCAAAGTGTCTGGTTCACTCCTAAGATGGTTTTATCTTGTAGTGCCAGGAACTACAACATCCTGGAAAAAGTCTTGAGAAAGAAGTTTTGTTTCAGCGAAATACTTTGGACTTGCAAAACCTGACAAAACAAGCCCAGTTCAGCAACAAGAACATCCCCAAGTCTGCTGAGAACAAGCCTTCGAGTCCAACTGGAGCACCAGCACGGCAGCCTTCTGTAATAGCTCTTAACAAGTGATACCTGACCTCATAGGGTGAGAGAAAACACCCCTGGTGCCCCCAAAACCCCGGGTGAAGGCTCCAAGCACAGTCCTGCCTTCCAGATCCAGAGAGAGGATCACTGAAAAGCAACTCAGAGCCAGGGCCAGGCAGTTTTTCAGGCTGAAAATGACTGAACTTGGAACTCGGGGACTCTTGTGACCTGCACTGCATGACGTGTTTCCCTTCCTCATTTTGTACCCCTCCCCTTGCCACAGAGGGTGGGCACACAACCCCTGAGCCCAGCCCAGCTCAGGCAGTGGTGTCTATTTGCAGCCCATTCCAGCCAGAAATGGCACACGGGGCACAGCTCTGCTCAGGAAAAGCTGTTTCACAGTGAAGTGCAGTTACAGGACAACTGGTGGCTTCTGCCAGGAAGAGTTCATTTTGTGCCTTTTTTTTTTTTTTCTTCAAAACTAAGCTAAAGTAGAAAAATGTGTGATTTTTATTGCTGGTGAAAGGTGCTGGATTTGTACTCAAAGGAAGCCCAGGGTTGTGAAATGAGCTCGGGAGAGTTCATTGCCCGATCTGATCAACTTTTGCAGTATCCTGACTTTCTTCACATCCACATCACAGCAGCAAGAACTCAGAAATACCATTTTAAGGATTCTCCATTAGCTTCTGACTGTAAATCACAATACCTGACCTAAGAATCATCAAAATCCAAGTGTTCGTATTCCTCCCCTAAGATTTTTCAGTAGAAAAACCTCAGTTTCCTACAGGAATTTTCGAGGACTGAAAAACATTTAACCAAAATCCCTCTAGAAGGGATTAGTAACCAGCATGGTAAGCAAACCTCAGCAGGGGTTGGATCTTAACTTTCCATCTGCAGATGAGGAACATGAGGAACAACTCACCCTTGGCTTAGATTGTTTTCCCACCTCTGGTGGTGTAAGGGTTGTGGGATTATCCCAGAAGCTCTTAAGCAAAGCTGTCTGGGTTCAAACACCCACCACCCAGCTAGTAAAAACACATCAGCTAATGCAGAACTTCGGAGAAATGGGGAAAAGGAAACATATTTGTGCACTGATAGTGGTAGAGAAGATGACCGAGAAGGAGGTGGGGTAGAGAAACTTTAAATCCAACTCCCCTTTAGCTAAAGCATCATTGACTTCAAACTAAGCCTTGGCAACAGCAGCTCCAGCTGACAGCTCTGACTAATCACAGAATCCTGGAATGGTTTGGGTGGGAAGGGACCTTAAAGCTCATCCTGTTCCACCCCATGGATGCCACGGGCAGGGACACCTTCCACTGTCCCAGGCTGCTCCAAGCCCCGTCCAACCTGGCCTTGGACACTGCCAGGGATCCAGGGGCAGCCACAGCTGCTCTGGGCACCCTGTGCCAGGGCCTCCCCACCCTCACAGGGAACAATTCCTTCCCAATATCCCATCCATCCCTGCCCTCTGGCAGTGGGAAGCCATTCCCCCTTGTCCTGTCCCTCCAGGCCCTTGTCCAAGATCATGGCATTTTACTTGCCCTTCTATCACAGAGGGAAAGAACATCTAAGCAAAGAAGAATCCCGTTCTGTGGGAAAGAAAACAAACCCGTTGTGCTGCTCTCAGCACAAATCCTGCACGTCCCCATGGCAGGGTCCCTGTGGCCCCTTGTCCAACACCCCCCGTGTCACTCAGCGCACGAGCGCGGAGCCGGCACAGGCATCTACGGTTTCAAAGCAAACACGGAGCTGGGGTTGCTTTACACCATCAGACAATGTTCTCTCCATCATTTTTCTTGGCCAGGGAAGGACTTGCACGCTTGATTGATTTTGTTTAGGGGAGAGGCGGCGAATTCCAGGCCACGGAGCTGACGGGACACGGGGATGGAAACCATCACTGCCGAGCACGCGAGCGAGCCTTCTCCAGGGAAGTCCCCAGCACTGCTGAACCCTTCCCAAGGTGCAGATGGTCGCACCAAAGCTTTACTGCTGCCCCACTGCTGCAAGAAAACAGGGCTGGGAAAGAGTTCAGGCAGCGCTAGGATACAATCGTTCCAAAGAACTCCGACCACAAAATAACTTCCCCAATCATGTACAAAAACAATCATTTTGGAAAAGCCTCCTGTGAGTACATACACTCATTTACACTCTGTTGTTATTATTATACATGTTATTCTCCATTGGTGATGAAATCCATATGTCTGCTTTTCCCTTCGTTCTTTCTACATTACTATCCGAACCTTTGATTTATTTCCTGGCTTTCCAAATTGATTATTCAGAGCCATAGAGGAGGGAAAACATGATACTGGAGGCCCAGAGACAAAGTCATAAGCAAAAACAAAGAGGGGGGGAAAAAAAAAAGCCCGCAGTGCCAAGTATCACACATCTGTAGTGTCTCTCAGCAGAGGTGGGGAAAAACACGGAGCTGTTCTCCGAAATGAAGCAGACAGGGATTTATTGGGAGAGCTACGGTAAACTAAACTTCTTGGGCAAGGGTTAAGAAACCAAGGACCCGATCTTATAAACACTAAAGCACATACTTAACTCGATTTGGACATCAAAGCTGCCTCACGTGAGGAAAGTCGTGCAGCATGTGTTTGCAGGGCACGAGGGGTTAGGGCTGCAGCCATAAAAGCCTGAGAAGGCTGGGACAGAGAGGCAAACAAGCAAGGATTAAAAATAACCAAAACAGGGAATGCTGGCAAGGAACTCTTGGCAGCTAAAATAATAATAGTAAACCCCCCACCCCCCCAGAAATTAAAACATTGTTAACATTCTATAGGCGAGGGATCCTCCATCTGTTTGTTTGCCAGACCCAACGCTGAGACGCTCTTGCTGTTGGGACCTTTGTTCTCTGTCACCCCTCTTGCTGCACGTCCAAAGCCTCGTGGATGAGAAAACAGCTTTATTTGCTTAAAACTTCTCACCCAAACGAGAGAGGCTGCAGAGCAGGATGGCTGCAGGACTGGCAGCATCTTCCCAGAGGGATCCTCTCTGTCTCGATGCTCGAACACTGCCTGATGTAGATAGAGCAAAATGTTCATGATATAATGAGAGTTTAATGGGTTATCTGCCTGTCCTGTTCCTTTTGCATCCCTGGGAGAGCTCCTGCACGGTCCCATTGTGGCTGAGGACCCCCATCAGCCCATCCCCAGGACCCTCAGCCTCAGGAAATGCGTCCACTGCAGAACAGAGCAGACCAACCTTAAATATTCCCACAGGTACCAGCACACAGCCTCTGTGAGCCACCTCACCCTTTGAGGGGCCACTTGTTGCTACCTAGAAAACCTCAGGAAAAAAATACACTGCAGAAAGTTTGCTGTGGTTCAAAATTGCACTTTTTAGTGGCGGATTTCTGCCTCCTTCTCCCGGGCAGAGAGGAAAAGCCTCGCCCGTCACTGCCCTCGTGCACCTCCTGCCAGCTCACAACAAGAGCAACACTTGGAAACATCCAGCTCAAGCTGGAAAAACTTAGAGACAGCAAAAAAGTGAGGGAAAAAACCCACTTACCCACGACTTGCAAGTTTCCTGTGGGAAAATTAGGATTTTTTTTTGTGGAAGGCTGTCAAAAGAGGGATTTTTCCCATAACTTACTTTCTTTCAAGGGAAATGCTGGAGTTGCAGCCAGTTCTATTCTAAAGCGCTTTGGTTTCCAGTATTAGGCTGGGAATATAATAAAAATAAGCTTCTTTGGAAGAGTGCTGGCATTTCTAACTCCTAACAGAGATGATTTTAGGAGCAGCACGAAGAGCGATCAGTAGTCTCTCAAGCACTGTCAATGGGAGACAGAGCAGCACTGATTAAAAGTGTCAGTAGGAGCTTTGGAGAACAGTTTAGCTCCCGTTCCCTTCCCCGAGCTATTTCCTTTGCAATATTTCTCCGAGACAAATTATTAATTACTCTCCGAGAGATGAGAGAGCCTTCACGGTGTCTCTGCTGTTCAACGTCCACGCCAAGCGTGGTCTGCCAAACTTTGGCTGAGGAGCTTGAGCACTTCTTCAGCCACCTTGGCTCAGCTATAAACACCTATCCCAGGCCAGATGTCCACGAACCCAGCTCTGACACACAAACCTTCTCTTGAGGGAAGCGGTGGGAGCCGCTCACTGTTCTGGCTGCAGGGAAGAATCCCCCTCTCCTTTTTCTTTACCTTCTTTCCGGTTGCTGGGAGGTCCCACCAGCTCCAGGTTGGACTGGGAGGGCTCTACAGAGACACCTTGGAGGGAGATGTGCAGGACAGGCAGGTCCTGCTGGTTATCACACATCAAAAATTGCTTTTTTCTGGGCCCTGCTCTTCCACCAACTCATTCTGAACAAGGCAGCAGGTCCCGTTTTTAATACTTCAGGCAGTTAAGGGACAAAGCACTCCCAGCTCTGACTAAAGGACAGTCCTTTCCATGGCTCCCGCTGGAAGAGAGCAGCAAACCAGGAGAGGATGACAAGAGATTCTCACTTCTTATACTTTAAGGAGTCTGATCGCTGTGTTAGGGATTTCACTGACTGGTTTAGAAGTTCCTCCCCACATTCAGTCACTCAAAATCAAAGACGACTCCTGTGAGTGAAGTTATGGAGCCTGGGCTTGCTCTGTACAAAAATTAAAGCGGGAGAAAGCAAAGCCGCCACGAAGGGCAGTCAAGGCTTTCTCAAAGTTGTTTTGCTGGTCTAGCTGAAGTGACAATCCCATAGCACTGCATTCCAGTAAAACCCAAGGCACGTTTACTGGAGCAGCTGATCTCAGGCAGTGGATACCAAGGGACCAAATCAGCACAAACTACAAACAACGAGGAATGTGGGGCATTTTTATCCCCGGCTTCTTCCAGCAACCATTAACTTCCTCCCTCCGCTCTTGAGCTGTCTGGGTTTCAGCCTTTGGTACCACATCCCACACTCGGAATTGGCAGGAAGGTTGCAGAAGCCTGCAGCCCTTGTCTTTACAAAGCATTGCAGAGGGATCATGTCATGGCCAATCCCTCCCCCCACACCTATCACTTATTATTACAAGAAAACTAAATCGCCTTGGAACCGGGAAAGTCCTTTTTTTTCTGCCTTAAGATTGTCTCCCCTTACAATCTCTGGCGTAACATTAAACCTCTCTGCAGCAACACGAGCCCCACTGGGCATCTGATCTCAGCAGCCAAGCGCTGTCCTGCCCGAGCCACGGAAGCGCCGGCAGACGGAAACCCAGGATCCAGTCTGGGGCAGGGACACTACCTTGTGCTCTGATAAGACACAGCAGAGGGAAGACGGAGCCTCAGGGGGTTTCAGGAGTCACTGAAGCCTTGCAGCTGGACGAGAGAGCAAGCACAAGGCTTGGTCCTGAGGAGCTATTGCAGGAGAAAACAACTTCCCTTGGAGATCCCGTCTGGGCCAGTAAACAGTAACCTGAGAGGGGCTGTGGTTACTGAGGGATGCCAGATAACACCCTCATACCGTCACCAGGACCTAGACCCACCCTTCCCCAATCACTTTCCCAGAAATTCAACCTTTTTCCAGGCTCGCTTTGTTTTCTTGCAGAAAAGCTTGTTTGCTGTTGAGATAGTTGCAAATACACTTCTGCACCCACGCTGACGACCCCATCCCCTCTGCTCCCTCATCAGCCACGGCCTCTCCCAGACCTCCTGAGAGAAGCCCTGCAGCATCCCTTAACCCAACAACACAGGGATGAAGCAGGTGGTGCCAGGAGCATTCACGTTCATCAACCCTTTCCAAGGGAAAACCTGCAACTAAATGGACTCCTCATCCCTGGAGCTGTTCAAGGCCAACTTGGATGGGGCTTCAAGCAGCCTGCTCTGGTGGAAGGTGTCCCTGCCCATGGCAGGAAGTTGGAACAAACTAATCTCTCCTGTCCTTTTCCATCTATTCTGTGACTTTATGATTCAATAAAGACAAGCTCGGGATAAACAGAGGGAATCTTTTTGTCCCCCATCACAATGCAGAGGCACGAGCAGACACCAGTGACCTCAACTCCCAGCCCTGAGGTCTGTCCAGCCTGGGAATACCAGGGATTTTGCCTGTTCCGTGGCTTCTTGCCACAAACAAAAGCGATCGTGCTTCAGGGGCTGCGCTTTCTTCCCATAGCCGAGCTGCCTGTGCACATTCCCAAACAAAGCATTACACTATGTGAAAAGAAGGCACAAGCCCTGCAAAGCCCATCCCGCTGGCTAAGACAGGAAATATCTCCCATCATCTCAGCTAATCCTCCACCAATACAATGAGAAATGATGTCCAACAGCCGCCAAAAAATTATTAAGCGAAGAACAAAAATACTGCACCGCCCATCGTGACAGAGCCAAAGGCAATAAAAGGGGAAATACAAACTGCAGCCAGTGGCTGAAGGAGGAGGGGGCCAGGAGAAGCAGCAAACAGCAGGCAGTGCTTTTGGCAAGGCCCAGAGCTGGAGCACATGTGCAGTCATGGAATAGGATCAACAGTGGTTTGGTTGTGAAGGGACCTTAAAGCCCATCCAGTGCCACCCCTGCCATGGGCAGGGACACCTCCCACTAGCCCAGGGTGCTCCAAGCCTCATCCATCCTGGCCTCAGACACTGCCAGGGATGGGGATCCAGAGTCCAGGTGGATCCAGGATGTAACAGCTTCACCTCAGCTCCTCAGGAAGCACCAGGATTGTTTTTGCTGCTCAGTTCATCTGTTTGGCGATAACAAAAGCAAACACAGGCCAGAGGTTGAGTTTATGGTACACCCCAGAACCTGCCTGCAGCTCACACAGAGCTTCTCCTAACAGGACACCTCGGGAGCAAGGTCCTACCTGGGCATCCAACCCCAGAAATTCTCTTTTGTTCCCCTTTTGCCAGCACATTCAGCTATGGGCCAGCACATTCAGATGGGCTTCAGCTGCAAATACGTGACCAGAAAAGCCATTTGCAAACGCCTTGGTGACAACATGCAGCAAGCTGATGCTGCTGAGACATTTCAGCACTGGGAGATCAAGAGTTCTTGATTACCTGTGATAATCACAGAATCCCAGAATGGTTTGGGTAAGAAGGGACCTTAAAGTTCATCTCATTCCATCCCCTGCCATGGGCAGGGACATCTTCTGCTGGACCAGGCTGCTCCAAGCCCTGTCCAGCCTGGCCTTGGACACTTCCAGGGATCCAGGGGCAGCCACAGCTGCTCTGGGCACCCTGTGCCAGGGCCTCCCCACCCTCACAGATAAGAATTTCTTCTCTATATCTAACCTAAATTTCCCTTTTTAAAGTTTAAACCCATTAGTCCCTGTCCTATCACCACATTTCCTGATGAAATAATCACCCATAATCACCCATAAATAATAATCACACATGAACCAGCACTGGCATTCCAGCCATTTTTAGGAATAAGGCATTTGGATGCTTGGGATGAAATTCTTGCAGTATCTCCCCATAGCTCTTCTCCCTGGTGCTCCAGAGAATCTGTAAAATGAAACACAGTGTTTGGATGGACAGCACGGAGGGAAACTTGGCACCTGCTTCAATACCAGCCTCCAAAATGCAGCTCCCAGGTTGAATAACTTGTTTTTAAAGGCAGCATTCCTCGAGATATTTTTGTGGTTTTTAACAAGTGCATTTGAGGCAAACAGATCTGCAGGAGCAGCAGAGATGAGCCTCCTTCCCTTTGATCCCTCTTGGAGGAGGTCTTCCAATTTTAGTGAGAGGGTTCACGTACGCTGCTGACACAGGAAATCTCAGTTTGAGGGATTTATCAGGAAGTTTTTCCCCCCCCAAGACGGTTTAGACTTGATTTATTTCTTTTCATGTGACATAACCCCTCCGATTTGGTTCTTGAATTCCCATTTTCAGTTAAAAGCAGTGCTTTGAAGTTTCACATAGAAAACACCCCCATCACCAAGCCCACCCTTAACCACTCAGATCTTCCATTCAACCTTCTCGACATCTTGCTCCATCCTCCCTGACAAACCTGGCCCAGCATCTGACCCCCGTCCCACCCTCACAGCCAAGGAGATTCCTTAGCTGCCAGTGCCAAGTGAAGAGCTGGATGATCCTTGTGGGTCCCCTGAACTCAGAACATTCTGTGAAATGAAGAGGTGCTTCAGTCCCAACCACCTGCAGAGCTCTTAAGGACAAGGAAAATTAAAAATTAAAAAAAAAAAAGATTTTTTTTTTCCAGCCTACAGCATGCAGACACCCCGGATGCCCCTGCATACCCCAAAATTCATCAGCACTTCAATAACTGCTGGTTTGCACTTCTCTGCCTCTAGGCAGCAATTCTTCCCTGGCCACGGAGCAGAGCTGTGCTCTGTCCCTTGCCAAATCCCAACAGCTGAAGCCAGGCTTAATCCCCTGGATAAACAAAGGCCTGGGAAACAAACATAATTGGGTTTAATTTGTTGTTTGCTTACATTTTTGATAAGGAGCACGGAGCTGCTGGCACCCCGCAGAGCACAGCCTCTCCTTGGTGAGCTTTCCACTCTCTCAGTTACACGCAGGGATATTCACTCATCTCCTCCCATCAGGGAAACGCTGCTCTTGTGTGCTGGGACACCCTGCCTCATCCTGCCTCACACCACCACCAGGCACTCCTGCTCTTCCCAAACAGCTGGGAACACCTACACACATCAGTTTGGGGTAAACTGAGAAATTATGGTCAGTGGAATCTGCCTGAACCCACGTGAGGTGGAAACACCTCAGTCTCAGCTGACTTCCCCAGCAGCGTTCACCCAACTAGATTTGAAGGCAAACCAGCAGATTCCATCCCACTCTGCAGTCAGAAGTGCCTGAGGAGACCCAGGGATCAATTGTTATGGAGCACAAGGAAAGCCCGACTCTCCATTTCAGCTCCTCTTCAGTCAGGTTAGAGTTGCATGTCCCCAAAAATTTGGTTGTTTCATTCCAGTTCAGCACAACACAGGAATGTACGATAAGGTTTGTGACTGTGGCACCACAATTATGCCAATAATGATAATAATAGAGGCTGTTCCTTCCCAGAAAGTTTGGAGTCTGGTGAAGCAGCCAGACAGGACTGGGGCGAAGGATTATCGTTATCACTGGTTCCTGTGACTCAGAGGGGCTCACGAGAAGTCACACACAGGCTGCAGAGTGCTGGGAAGGAGCTCAGCATCCTAATTCCCACACCCATACCTCCCACGTGTCATACTTCAGCAGCTCCTCTCCCTGCGCCTCCCCCACCGCTGGGACCATCCAGGTTTGGAGACCAAAGCCATCTTTTAGAGGGAAGAGTCCTGCAGCTGCTCATGTTATCATCACATCCTCCGGTTTCATCAATCCCCAAGGCTCCTGACAACAAAGTCTGGTTTACGACAACTCCCAGCTCAGACTTCTGAATTTCTGCACACAGGACACTGCAAATTGTTCTACAGCACATCGTTAAAGTCCCCTGGGGACACTCGAGTGGTTACACCAAAGCTGAAACACCCAGCACGTCCCAGAAAAGGTGCTTTCCTTGAACACAACAAATCCTTGCAACAGGGTGACCTATCCCAGCCCCTGGGTGTTACATTCCCTCACTGCCAAATTTCCCACATCGGTAACATTGGGTGGGTGGCACAGAGGGAACACCCATCCTCCCTTACAGCCTCTGCCACAGGCTCCAAACCGGCAGAGTGGGGCAGGGGGCCTGATTCCCGAGTCACCTGCCCTCCAAAGACATCCAGAGCAAGCTGGAGAACGTGCAAGTCCCGATGCTCCGGGTGCTACTGGGTAATTCCATGGCTTGGGTCTGCTCCGAGCTCAAATCCCACCTAACCCCAGCCTCACCTAAAAGCTGCCGTTTCTGTTAAATGGAATGATTTTCTCCTGGAAGGCTTAAGAAGAGGGTGGTTCCCAGTGGAAGCTGCTCCCCATTAAACTGTCAGAGTCACTCCAGGGTTCGCAGCACTGAGAAAAATTTGCCACTTGGGAATGGCTTTTGTTCCAAAGCCCGATGACTCCTCACCCCTTTAGCAGTTCAAAGCTCCCAGAGGAGTCCCTGGGGAGGAAAGGTGCCACGGGCACTGCTCACCTTTGTTATTCTCCATCACTCCTGAAGGTGCTCAGTAAGTGTGAGGAGAGAGGAATATGCACATATTGCTGACTTTGACACCTGAGTGTGCACACACAGAACACTTAGAGACAATCCCAGCTTCCAGCAGCTCCTCCCAGGGACAGCTGACAGCACGTGAATGTGGAGCCTGAAGGCTTGAGAGCCCTGTTTATACTTCCCAGCACGATACTTGTCTTTTTATTTGCAATACAAAAACCACAAGAGACCCAGGCCTAGGTCAGCTCCAAACCCTCCCAGGCAGAGCTTTCCCTGGCCAGCGTTTCTTCCTCCTCTGTTTGTGCACCTGGTGATTTACGTGCAGACCTTATCCGTGACAAATTACATCCAGGGCTTTGTTCCCCACCCAGAAGGGAGGGAGTTTCTCTCCCCTGCAGCAGCCACCTCCAAAGCTAATCCCATCCTCGGGCAGCACCTCCCGGACGGGCAGCACTGACACACGTATTCCCTCTCGGATCATCCACAGCCTCAGGGATTATGAAACACTTTGGGTTTGAGTGGGGGTTCTTTTCCATGCCTGGCAAAATCGCACTTTATTAAGTTTGCTGTTTTGGCAGCGAACCACCAGCAACTGTTGCGTGTCTGGTTTTCTCCTGCTCACATCCACCTTTTCACAGCAGCCTCCAGACCGCGCTTCCCGAGGCAGGGGAAGGACCCCAGCACAGTGCCAGCAACCTGCAAGCTGAACACACACGAGTTTACTCTTCCCCATCCTCATATCTGGTTACCCAGCAGGAAAGGCAATTGAGTTATCTGGCTGAGAATAAATCACCAGAGGTAGCCACCACTCCCTGACATTGACTTGTTTTCTTCTGTGTCCCAGCAAGTACTTGAGTAAACACCAGGCAAAGAACGACATCATTCAAGGATTCCATTTCAAAAGAGATCTGGAGCCATCACCAGCAACACAGGTCACGGGGGTAGAGTTTCTTTGCACTGACACGTGTTTATTTGCGAGACGTTCACAGAGCAGTTTGATGGGAGTTTGGGTACTATTTATGCTGAACTTGCCCAAAATTTTTAACTCTGGATCGATTAAACGGGCTAAACCCTGAGGCAGCACATATTCAATGAATGTGGGATCAGAAAAGCCAACAGAAGCATGCATGGAAGCTTTGGAAATTTTTTATTCCTGAACAGCTCACCTTTTGCAATATAAAGCTTAAAATCTCTGTACAGGTCTTCAGGAACACGGAGTTGGCACACAGGCTAATTTTAAACTGTCTGAAGCAGAGAAAAGCACAATTGTAGGAACTTGGGAGCCACCTCTGCTTATTGCTGATGGTTCTTGAGCTCCCATTCTGTGCTCAGTTGCTTCTCCCTCACCAAGAGCAGCAAAAAAATCTCCCACGTCGTATATGGCACTTTATTTCCAGAGATTCAGAACACGGCTGTGATAAAGCAGAAGCAGCAGCAACAGAAGTGATCCCACAGCTGCTTCTCTGTGACACTTTTCCAAAACAAAGCTCATCTTTAAACAGCCACCTACGTACGGAGCACTCATCCTGCTCCCCACTGTGGCCAGGCACCATCACACACCAGTTAATATTCTACTTCCCCTTTCGAGCAGGAAACATTGAGCTGTCCAGTACTAACAGAGACCTAAACACCCACATTGTACCATCCTGCCCACATTGTACCATCCTGCCCACTCCCTGTCTGTGGTCAGGGATTTCCTGCCTTCCACTTCTGCAACCCTTCCCAGCCCAGCCTGGGCGAAACTCCTGCTTCAGAGGTGCAATGCCAGATCTTCCACGGCTTTTCCAGGCTCTTGCATCCATGTGGCAGCAGTCAAAGGATGACTTCCACTCGGCCCCTCTTTTACTGTCACCCCCCTGGCTCACTGCTAGACCACTGCTCCTTTGCTCCCCTACTCGCCCTTTTATTTCCATGTGAGCAGCATCTCTCCAAGGAGACTCCCCAGGAGACCCCAGCTAAGCCTGGTTTTCTCTCTGGTTACCCCTTCATGCAGATGTGTTCTTGTGCCAGTAATGCCATGGATGTCCCCTCAGTGCCAACCCAGATGGCCTTTTCCCACTTTCTGCCTTCACCCCATCATCATCCTGCTGTGATCCAAGAGCCCCCTCTCCAAGGGCACACGGCCCCTGTTCCACCCTAACGTGCCCCAGAGGTTTCTATAGAACAAGGGGGAAAGGCTTTAAACTGAAAGAGAAGTGGTTTAGATTGGATACTGGGGAGAAATTCTTGGCTCTGAGGGTGGGGCGCAGGGTGCCCAGAGAAGCTGGGGCTGCCCCTGGATCCCTGGAAGTGTCCAAGGCCAGGCTGGACGGGGCTTGGAGCACCCTGGGACAGTGGAAGGTGTCCCTGCCCATGGCAGGGGGTGGAACAGGATGAGCTTTAAGGTCCCTTCCAACCCAAACCTTTCTGGGATTCTCTCATTCCTGAGTCTGGACATGAATGCACTCTCCACCCTCCCCCAGGACAATCTCCACTGCACAAAAGCTTTCTCGCCCCTCTTTCCTTTTGTCCCTGTCCCTGGACTGATGTTTGTGCCACGTACAGTTCCTCACCCCACGGTGATGATCTCCCTGCCTGGAAACGGCAAATTTCTGCATCATTCCCTTTGGGACAAACACCTCAAACGGCTCCAGAGGAACAAAACCCCTCACAGTGGCACTGACTCGACAAAAGGAGCACAATCACACTGAGCCAAGGGGTGTTTCCACAGCTCCGAGGGATTCCAGCCACACGAGCAGCCACTCGGGGTTTGAGAGGAAGCCCTGGGATTTGCTTGTGTCACGCAATGATGAAACAGCTCCTAATCCAACAGTAACTAAGGAGGATGTTAAGCCACAGCTAGTAAATGAGGTCTTTTGAAATCAGCAAGCGCAGAGAACTCGTATTTAAAAGGGACCTGGCCAGAGAGTGCTCTGGATCGTTAATGTTGACTTTTAATAAGTCTTTGGAACACTGAGGGCTGGAAGAAAGCTCATGTTGTGCCAGAGTTTTAAGAGGATAGAAACAGGATGACCCACATAATTATCCACCTGTGACCCTGACTCTTATCCCAGGTGAAATAATGGAACAGCTGTAAAAGAACTTCATTAATAAAGCATTAAAGGAGCGTAAGAGCAAATGCCAACAGCTTGGGTTTATAGGAAGCAGATTTGTCACTAAGTTGAGAAATTGTTTTGGAGTTGAATACGTTCCCTGGGTTTGCAGGCTGGATGTAAAAAGAGTACGAAGTTTATACAATTTAAAGCCAACTGAGGCCTTACAAAAACCTCAGCCTTCCTATCCCTGTAGAAGGACTACCAAAAGAGTTACAGAACCCCAGCAAGCCGAGAAACCACGGGCTGGGATGGGCAAGCGATCCCTGAGTCTCCGTGGGCTGCAGGAGGGCACAATCGGATGAGCAAAGGGAAAGGAGCGGCCACAGCAGGAGTTTCCCCGGAGAGAAGCACAGGACAGTGTCACTCCCTGCTCTGGATTTTCTTGCCTCGACACTTCCATGACCAAGAAGCCCGCTGGCTTCTAATTAGCTTTGTTTTCAGTACAACCTCAACATGGCATTCATAACAAGTTCATTTATTTGAATCTGAATCCACGGACTGCAGCACAAGGATGGACACTGGAGATGTTTCCAGGCACACGCCAAAAGCTGTGACGCTCTGAAACAGCAACGAGAACCGGGACAGAACAACATCCCACTGGTGAGGGACCAGTAAATCCATTACACATCAGGAAGGGTTTGGGTCCTTGCCCAAGGGCAAGAAGGGAAATGCGAGGGGAAAGAGTTGCCGTTTGTGTCATCTTCCGGAATGAAGCAATGGGTTTTGAGCAGCCAAACTTCCCGATGCTTTGGAGTTCCACGTTACCCAGAGGATGCACCTCAGCTCCAGCAGCACCGCTGCCCTGCCCAAGGCGCAGCAGCAGCCCGGGAGGTCAGCTCTGGTGTGACCTTCACGAGCAAGCCAGTTTTCCAACCCAAAAATCTTCAGCCACAGCCCTGTCGTCTTGGGCCTGCTTGGGAGGCCCTGCCAGCTCCAAGTGGGGCAGCAGCAAGTTGAGCAGAAAAGCCACTCTTCAGTCCGAAATCGCCAGTACTTAGCAATGCACTCCCCTCTGCCAGACAGCTGGGGTACCCTGGGCATCCCAGGGACAGCGAGAAGGTCTGGGAGTGATTTCAAAATCCCCCTGATGGTCATTGCAGAGCTCTTATGACTTCATCTCAGTCACTGCTATGTTTTTGAGAGTCAAGAATAACATGAATTTTTCCATATCTTGTGGTTTTTGGAGGGTGTGAATAAATTCTCATGCTGTGAGTTATTTAGGTATCAGCAAACCCAACCCAGCAGCGGTGCAGCCATTGAGCAACACAAAAACCCCGTGGAGGAGATGTGGCAGGCAAAGACTCCCCAGCATGACACACCATGAGGTCCTAAGTGTCCAGAGCCACCAAGAAGAATTGCAGATACTCCTTGTGGTCATGGTAAGTCTACTCAGAGATGTCACCTAAACTCAGAACATGTGGAAAATGACTTGACCTTCCCTTTCTACGCTTGGTTTCATACCTTGTACGCATGCACGGATATAAAATGCCAAAAGGCAACGGACTTGTGTCCTTTTGGACCATCAGGGATCGAGCAATCCTCCAAACCCCTCAGAAAAACAGCTCGTTGGCATGTCAACAAGAAGAGCAGTGCCACGGTCACTTCCTAAAGATGGATCTTGGCAGGAGCTTTAAGCTGAAGGCCAGGAGTTGGAATTGATGATCGTTGTGGGCCCAACTCAGTTCACGGAGTTATAGAATCACGGAATATCCTGATTCTCATGGGTACTCAGGGTCGGAAGGAGCAGGGAGGGCACAATGAATGGTGGACCCCGAAGCCTGAACGTTTCCCAAAGACAAAATTCTACCTCTGATGGTGAAGGCTACTGTCCTCCCAAAATATCTATTTTTAAATGTGTGCTCCTCAGCTGTGCTAAAGCCGACGAAAAGGTGTTGGCTTGCTGGAGTGAGTCCAGAGGAGGCCATGGAGGTGCTCCAGGGCTGGAGCCCCTCTGCTCTGGAGCCAGGCTGGGAGAGCTGGGGGTGTTCACCTGGAGAAGAGAAGGCTCCAGGGAGACCTCAGAGCCCCTTCCAGTGCCTAAAGGGGCTCCAGGAGAGCTGGAGAGGGACTTGGGACAAGGGCCTGGAGTGACAGGACAAGAGGGAATAGCTTCCCAGTGCCAGAGGGCAGGGATGGATGGGATATTGGGAAGAAATTGTTCCCTGGGAGGGTGGGGAGGCCCTGGCACAGGGTGCCCAGAGCAGCTGTGGCTGCCCCATCCCTGGAAGTGCCCAAGGCCAGGTTGGATGGAGCTTGGAGCAACCTGGGACAGTGGAAGGTGTCCCTGCCCATGGCAGGGGGTGGAACAAGACAATCTTTAAGGTCCCTTCCAATCCAAACCATTCCAGGACTCCATGATTCCACAAACCCCCCTCCAAAACCAGACAAAAAGCCTCCATTTTGCTCCCTGGCTTTTTGAATCCAGCTCCTACATGAACAAGTGCAGGAAGAACAGGAGGAGAAGGAGAGACCTCATTTAAAACTGTATGAGGGGAAATTGCAAAAAATTACCTAAACCTTTAGGAACATATTTATATTTTGATTTCATGTAATATTACTTCCTGGTTTCCAGCACATATTCCCTGGGCGTCCCCTATCAAATATCAGGCAGTATTAAATCACTGATCCCTGATCCCCGTAGCTCTCAGAAAAACATCTGTACTAATTTGTTGGTTTTCCTTAACACGAGGGCCAGCTGAACTCCTCCAGGGCTGAGCCAAGTGAGATCGCTGACAGATGCAGAATAAAAGCGCAAAGATTTTTCCTTTATTAAAAATAAGGTTCCACACTCCAAGCCCCGGGCTTGTCGCTTGCCAGAGTGATGAAATGACACGCGGCAACCTTGATGCAACACTGTTGTGGATACAAACCCAGGGCTTTACCTAACGCTGCTCCCCAGCAAGCGGCTCCTGACGGCCCAGCCCCACTGGCACAGCCCAGCAAGGTGAGGGGTCTGCCAGGGGGGCCAGCCCTGCTCTGCTGAGGGTCTCTGAGCGTCTCAAAGGGAAAGAGTTATTGGAGTTCATTGCCCTGGGAACACAGCAGATCTGGCACCCTGCTCCCCGCTAAGGATCTCTCTCTGTTTTGGACAAACTCTGCTGCAGCAGCTCAGCACAAAGCAGGGAGCGGGGACAGCAGCAGGTAAAGGCAGAATTTGTCCCTGTTGTACATAAGGGACATCAACCCAGACCATCAAGGACTGCTGGGACAAACTCCAAAGCCCCCGAGGGACGAGGCAGCACATTCGGTGGGCAGTCCCCAACACTCCCAAGGCTTTTGCACAGACAAGGCACCTGAAACTCGTGCCACAGGTGTGCCAGGTACCCTGCAAAAGCACACAGGAATTGAGAACAGCTTCCCTTTGCAACCAAGAGCCATTTTCCTAAGGAAAAAACTCCCTTCCAAGTTCACGAGAGTCCCAAGTAACAGCACAAGACCTTGGTTTGCTCTTTGCCTGGTGGGCTCTGTGAGAGGGATGCTCCTCTCGTGCAGAGACCTCACACACCTCACACGCGACGCATCCATGGGAACATTATCCAAGGGCAATGCAGCTGCCAGGGAAAGACCTCCTGGCACGAATAACCTCGGCCGTGTGTTTCACCCCAAAGACTCACCACAGAGCTTGTCAGCACCACATCTTTGCACAGAACTGACTCACACCCTGCGCCAGGGCCGGTGCTTCCCAGCGGGCATTTCCCTGCAGGAAATTCTCCCTCGGGATGGCCCAGCCAAAGCGCAGAAAATGCCACAAACCCACATCCCTTCTCCAGCAGCCGGGGGATGAATCCCAGCCAGGGGCACTGGTTGGCCCATTGGCAGGCTGTATCTGCTTCCAATAAACTTTTACAGCCTGTCAATGGGCTGGATCCTGTGCAATAAAATTGGTGTCATATAAAAGGTCTTCCCGTGCCAGTGTCTTTTTTTTTAATTTGAGGACATATGGGAGGGGCCGATTCAGAAGCCAAGTTTGTAATGTTTTTGGGGGGGGTGGAGGAGGGGGAAAATGACTTTAAATTACAATGGGAATTTTCAGAGCCTCCTTCTGGGGAGAGCAGCCATTTTCAAAAGTGACTTCATTTCCAGAGCTGGCTTCCCTCCCAGCATTTGAACAAGCAAGCAAAGAAGAGTTCAGAAAGTAAATGGGTTTCAAGTTTGGCTTGATTGGTTTTGAATTTAACAGCCATAAACCAGACTTTGGAATTCCAGGCAAATTTTCGGCTGGTTTATTTTATCAGGCTGCCAGTCCTGAACCTCAGCTCGCTGGGCAGAGATGACCCCGCACAGCTTTGCCTTCAGGAGACAGCTTCACACACAAACCTGGCACAGACAGAGAACCTGGGCAACCTCAGCTGGCCGATGTGAAGATTTAACACAAGGCTTTTGGACTTTTACAAGGGTTAAAGTGTTTTTCATCCCTTCCCTGGGATGCACTTTTGTGGCAGTCCTTAAGGGCCATATTCAGTCATCTTAAATCCCTTTCCAGTCCCTGGACCCAGCGATATGGGGAGCAAGGGGACATTTGAGAGCAATTCAGACTCCAGTGAAGCACCAGCTGGAGACACTGGGACCGAGGAGACTCGAGGGCAGCAACAGTCTCTTTATTCCCCGCTCTAAGATGCAGATAACATTGTTTTCTTCATGAGCACTTTAGGAAGATAAAGAGGCTGCCAGCGGTTAAGAGGCTCCACGACTCTCGGGATCTGCAACCCAATTCCCAATCCCACTGAGGGCTGTTTGGGGCACTTTCCACCCTGCTTGCACTGCCTGGTTCTCAGGAAAAGCTTTCCCTGGGAGGAGCAGGGCTGTGATAAAGCTGGGAGCAAGCAGGAGGAAGTTCTCTGCTCGGACTGTCAGTCACCCCAAACTGTGCTCCGAGCAATCCGCGAGCCTTGGAGGGAGCTGGAAATCCCACGTCCCGGCCAGTGGCTGAGGGAAGGAGGTTCCCCACGTAGGGTGCAAACAGCTGGAGCTGCAGACAGATGTTCAGCCCAGCAGTGACCGATGGGGTCTCTCCCTGTCAGCTCTCGCTGGTGCTTCAGCAGAGATAAGTCACTAACGACGTTGTTTAAATGGTTCTTGGCAGGGAGAACAACACCGGGGGCCTTTCTGAAGAGTTGCTCTTTATGTGTCAGAGCAGCAGAGCCAGTTAATTTGTTTTATTTCCGTGCTCTTGCTGTCTCTGGGGTGGGTTGAGGGATGCACGGAGGGGAAGAAGGGCTGTCCAGGCCTTCTAGGCGAGATGTTCATGTCCAAGGCCTGATGGAGTTCCACAGCTCCATCTCCCAGCACATCCTCAATTTTAAAGGGATTTTTTTAATGTTCCTGGTGAAAAGGGGGGATTGACAGCCATCAGTCTGAACAGCCACAGGAGAGCAGGAAAGCTGCCCTGCTTTGACACGGGGGGACTGGCCCACTCCCAGGAGGGGAATTGAGGCTGCTGGGAGGCCTCTGCTCAGACTGGTTTCCCACAGCATCCCAAACAGCAGCTCCTTGGAGAGCTCTGCCAGCAATCCTGCTGGCCAGAAGTCAAACTCAATAACAGAATCAATGCCTGGTCTCCAGGTGGCATCACAAGAAGAGGAAGCAAAGGCAACAACCCATCCCCCAGTGACAGAAACCTCACTCCAAACTTCACACGACTTCAGGAGTTGCTCATTGCTGCTTTCCTGTTTACCCTGGGTGTCTCCTGCTTCTCTGGATTTCAATCTCCGCAGAGCACGAGCTTTTTGCACTGCACCAAACTCCAGCTCTGTGCTTTTGGATCCAAAATAAGAACACAGAGACAGCAGTTGCCAGATCCCTTTGTAAGGAGTGCGAGGGGTTCCTACGAGGCCATGGTACGGCGGTGGAAGGGCACTGGAACTGCAATGGGGAGAGCAGGTTCTGGGCAATCTGGGGCTAATTCCTTCCTGTTTGACCTCACAAAGGTCACCCTTTCCCCCTCAGCCTCCGCATCTGCACGGAGATCGTGGAATCGCGGATGATGGATTGCCAGCCTGCCCCAGCAAATGGTGAGAATTAAGTGGTGCCTGTAAAGCATGTTGGGAGACTGGGCTGACAGGCAGTACATAACTGCAGACTCTATTATATCACTGCACCATCCCCCGGGCCAAAAATCTGCCTTTGCAGAAGAGATCCAGACACGAAATATGTTATTAAGTGAGGACGTCTGACAGTAGTTCAGCTGCACGGAGATGTTAAATAGTAATAATAATGAAACAAAGCTCGGCGTTTGAGGATGCTGTACATCTTCAAAGCACTTCACCACAACGTTAACTGATTGTACCCAAAATAAATTGCTCGCAGCTGCTGGAGATCCATGAGGTATTCAGAAGAAATGGATGGAACCTCATCCATCCTGGATCCTGTGCTAGAGCGTAATCAAGAGCTCAGAGGAAATAACTCGCAGGGAGCTGGGATTTAGAGCCCTTCTGCACACCTCAGAATAGGGTTCATTGTCAGAGAAGGCAGCAGAGGCCTGAGCTCCCTCCTCTCAGTGCAGCAAAAAACTGTGACAGAGCCAAAGCCTTTATTCAGAGTTCAATGTCACCCCCTGAAAACTCCTATTTCAGCTCAATCGTGGCAGAAACAGCCCCGTGCCAGGCAGCCTGAGGCATCCACGGTGCTGAGACACAACCAAGAGAACACAGATTTGGCTCTTGTGCTGAACACAGCAAACTCCTCCAACAGCTCCTTCCGCACTCATCTGTCTTAATTTAATGTGGATTTCACTACTGCAGTTCCACATTATGTCAAAGAATTAAGAGTGTCTCCCCCAACCAGTTCCCATCCGTGGCTTAGAAAGCATCCCAGCCCTCCTCTCCCAGCTTCAAAAGCCCTTTCAGGTGAACAGCAAAAAATTCGTAGCTTCGAGTGCCAGGTAACAAACGCCCTCAAAAGAGCAGCAAGGCACTGGTATCTAAATAAACCCAAAGTGTTCTTTCCACCATTGCTGGCTGGCTTCCCAACCCTGGAGCCCATTGCTGGCCTGTTCCCTGCCCGAGCCTGGCACCTGCCTAGGCAGAGGTCTGGAAAGACACACGAGGGACCTGGCAGGAAGCACGGAGGCAGAAAAGGTTGATGGTTCCCTCACTCACAGGCACGGATGATCCCAGCCCTGTGCTCACCACTGCCCCACTCTGCGGTCCCTGAGGGCAGAGGTTGGAGGAAAACAAGCCTGAGAAGCCCAAAACCAACCAACCCCCTTGGCCTGGTGCCATGATCCGATTGTTAAAGCTCTCAGAAATGCCCCTGCCCGAATTAAGGTGCAAACGAGACCTTATGCCAGTGACAATAATTTGGGTTTTATTTGACAGTAAATATGAGAGGGAGAGGAATAGAAAATAGGTGGGGACGGGGACAGAAAGAGGTTGACAGAGACAGAATAAGGAAAATGTCACCACTCTGTGGATCCCAACGATGCTCTGCTGATATCAACGTTTGAGGCATGAACTGTTTCAGTGTCTGACACCTGTTCAGTCTGTCCCTTCCAAAAGCACAAACACCTGACCCTGACCTCACAGCAGGGCAGCTGTGCTGTGAAATAACAGGAGCAAGGATGGGGCATGCCCAAGGGTGACTGGCACACAGAGCATCATCCTCGATAAAACCTGCAGAAACCAGCCCAAACCTGAACTGAGAGGTCCAGCAAGCGTTTTGGGGGATGACCCCAGCAGATTGTCACCACGGAGAGACGAGATGCAGGCCAGGAATAACACAAGTCAGGAGCTTTCCAGATGCCAATGGATAAGATCCAGGCAGATCCCTGCATCCACAGGGAGCTTCTATCAGACTCTGGAGAAGCCAAGGCTTGGTAGGAAAGGGGAACAGCAGAGCGAGAGTGAGAACACACTGACCCAGGCCATATCTAGGGAAGAGCAAAGCAGTCCCTTATTTTCTTTCATCCTAAAGCTCAGAGCAGGCAGAGTCTCACAGGGGCTTTGGATTCAGCCTTCCCCACCACTTGCTGGAGATCATCCTGCCACACATCATCACCATGTCCACAAATCCTGAGTGACTGCCTGGCAAAGGGAACCCCCAGTGGCCTCCAGGACTGCCCTCGGTAATGGAGGCAGCAAAGCATTAAAGATGAGCTGTTTAAAGGCAGGAGCTGCCTGGGGTGCTTTGCCCAACTCTTCTCACCCGAAGAAAGCACCACAAGACATTTCTCTGCTTTGCCCTCACTTCACACACACCCACTCAGAAAGTGGGATTTTGCTTTGCAAGCCACATTTTAGAGAGGGGTCGCCATGTTCACGGAGTGTTTTAGGCTCCACGGGAAGGGAATCACACCCTTACACCGTGCTGCAACTTCACTGGGTCTGTCAGGAGTATTTTAAGGAAACTTTAAGCACAGCCCACGTCATTTTGAAACATGGGCTTGAGGGCATGAGCATGAAATAGGGGCTGAAACTCTCATCCCTACCTGTGCGTGGTATAAAATACCCTCAGAATCTCCCACCAGTTGAGCTATTAGGTCTGGTCCCAAGGGACAGTGCTGCACTGGACAGAAGGATGCTGCAAGGGGCACTGAGGATCTTGCTCAAAACCCTTTTTTTAAGCAGCTGTGGCACTTGGGATTTGCAGCATAAAACCTCCGGCAGGCTGTCAGCAGGTTGCATTCAAGCCTGAAACAGAGCTTAAAAACCAGATCTGTGTGGGGCATCAGAGCAGAAAGAGCCAAGACCAGCTGGGAACCAGCGCTGGAAGAGACTGGCAGAACTACACGGGAGCTCCCGGGGCAGGGGTGAGCAGTGCCCAGAGCCTGGTGCTGCAGGGAGGGTCAGACAGGCCAGTCTGAGGGCTTCTTGTGGCCGTCCCTCGCCCCAAGTGCTCCAGAAGGGCCCAGGCACGGACAAGGGAGGAGAAACACAGGAGGGCAAAGCACACACACAGCACCTGCTCAGGCTGTGCCTGGATCCAGTCAGCTCTGTCAGCCTCTCGCTTGGAAAAAAAGCCACCACTAATACACTTTCTCCCATCCAAGCCTCTCTCCTTCCCCTCTGAGCTCATTCATGGCTCAGGCTCTGGGACAGCTGCCGGGTTGCCAAGTCCCCCCAGCTCAGCGAAGCACAGAGCAACACGATCGGGATGATGGCCGGGCCAGCTGTTGGAAACCACTGCAGGACTCCAAACGACCGAAGGCAGAGCAGGGGAAAACAATAAACCAGCAGAAAGCCCCTCATTCCTTCGCCTCTGCCTGCACATTGTGGTCTCATTGTTACCACCAGCCCTAAATGGCCAAGTGAGCCCTGGCCAAAATGACAGCTCATTATGAATATTTTAAAAATACACTGGGTGGGGACTGAGGAGCCCTGGGAACAGGCAGTGGATTTTTTCACACCTAAGTGATTGTTTTGAACGCAGCTCAGGTCAATAGGAGTGACCTCCATCCTGACTGGGACCAGCGCCAGGCGACTCCAGCGTGAAGCTCCCCCCTCCGAGCGCCGTCAGAGCCACGCTGAAGTTCATGGAATTACGAGAAGGTTTAGGAGGGCTCATACACATTTTTATACAGGCTCTGCTTGTAAGAGCTGCCCGACTCAGCAGCCTCGACTCAGAGGCAGAATCCCTTCTCCACAAAAAAACCCAACCCTTTTTAACAGCAGAGTTACTGCCTTCTGCAACAAACCCCACCAAACTCATTTAAAAACGCCGTTTCGTTTAAATTAAAGCACTTCAAAGCAGGGAACAATGCCCCTGTGTAAATTACAGGGGAAATGTTGTCTTCCCACGGTGGCTTGCGCAGTGGGCTACCAAACGTCCTCAGCTAACACCAAACATCAGCCAAGGGCCACGGAGAGGATGGAGAAGAACAGGATGTCTGCTCCCTGAATCAGTGGGGGCCAGAAACAACAAAATTCAACAGCTCAGAAAGGAAAATGGGATTTCGGGACACAAATACCCACAGGACCCCCACTGACAGCAGCTGGGTTCTGGCTCTGGCTTGTTCTTCCCAATAAAACAAAGGAAGGGGAGAAAACTGACTAAAAATGTCCATGGCAGTGCCCAAGTACCATGAGATGGTACCACCATGAGGGGACACAGGACAGGCTGGGATGCCATGACCACTGGAGATGGTCACAGGGGATGTCGTGGGAAGCTGAGGAAGAGCAGCAGCACTCAGACAGGGAAAACCACAATATTTTCTCAGCACATCACCTTCCTGCAGCTCCACAGCCTTCGAGGCAGGACTTCCCAGCCCCTCTGTTTCCAGCAGGGAGGACAAGGACTTGAAGCAGACCCGAGTTTGAAGCCTGCACCAGGGATGATTTTGCTGTCCCCCTTCCCCTCTGCTCTGTCTGGCAGGGCTGTCCAGGGGCAGAGCAAGGCCACTCTCCCTCTCCACCCCACTGCTTCCACAGCGCCCATGCCAAGGCACAGAAGCCTGGGAATTTCCCTCGAGATTTTTAGCGCCTCTGGGATGGGGAGGGGGCCATGGATGGATGCAGACGCCACTGCACCACCATCAGCAGCCCCACAGGTGCCCTGATGCACCCTGAGGAGCAGCAGCACTCTCAGGAGGAATCCCCACACCCCTCCGTGCTGTGCCAGCCCCGTGGAGACTGCGGAGCCCCGAGCTGCCAGCTCTGCTCAAAGCAGCTCTGATGGGGCAAAGCCAAAGGTGATGCCTCCCTTTGCCATCTGGAAACAAGGTTGGAAGGACAATAAACCAGAGGGGCTGGAGTTCTAGACTGTGCCCACCACTGAGACGCCTCCTGAACTGTCTCCACCACCGTCTCCCCAGGGCACAGCAGAGTTCCTGTGCAGTTTCTCCAGTACTGAGCCCTCCCTGGTTTTACTCCTCTTTCCAGGGCAGCCCGTTCGCCCCGGTGCGTGACAGCCCCAAAGAGCCTGTTCCTGGTGTTCCACAGGGGAGAGGAAGGGTCTGCACCTCTGCTCATCAGGAGACTCTTGGCTCTTCAGAGGAGCAATCACTGCTCACAGAGTCCAGCAAATCCATGGGCTGCCACATCCTCTCAGCATATTAACAGCTGACGAGTTCATTATCAGAGAGTCTGGTCCAGCTGAGCTCCTCCCTTCCTGTCCTCTGCCTTCCAGAAAGAGAGGCTCTCCCTTTGGAGAAGTCTCTCACCTACAGCAAAGGCTCTGCCTGGAGAGCCCAAGGGTTTGTTGTTTTTGGTGGGAACAGGAGCCACTACAACCTCTCCGCTGCTTTTCTTCCCCCGGCCTCCAGCAGAAGCCTCCTGGCAGCTTTTTACCCTCATTACAGCCCCAGCCCCCCACTCCAGGCCCACCCCCACTGCTCCAGGTGCAAGTCACAAGCATGTCCTGCCTGAACACCCCTCCTGGGCGAGTGGCTTCTCTCTCTTCCATTCCTGTATCCTCGGAGGCTTTGCTGCATGCACAGAAGACAGGACAGATGGAGAGGCTGCTGCAGCCCAGGGTGCCCTGAGGGACAGTAATTGCAGGATGAGGTAAGGCAGGAGGAAGTGGGTGCTCTGGGCTGAAGGGAAGGACAGCTGTGGCTGTTCCCAGGATCTGGAGGAAGTTAATTGATAAATACCAGAGCTGAACCTGAAGGAAAACTGGGCATTTACAGCCAAGAAAGCGGAGTTGCTTTAGAAGAAGCCCTGGCCTTTGTTGCACAATGTCCATGGAAAGCACTCACTGTACTCACAGAGCAAGAGGCAAAGTAGGGATCAGCGAGCTCACACCCCCTCACTCAGGCGTGCACAGCCCAGAACACAGCTCAGCACAGGCCTCCAGCTTCCCACCTCCCAAAAACCACCCCCTCCAACAGCCAGCACCGCAGCCTATCCCGTGCAGCTGCCCTTGAGGAACGCAGTGTGAGAAACTGCGAGATTCCAGCCTTTCCAGGGCTCAGAGAGGTCCAAGGCACACACCATCCTGTACAGCCAGGGCCTGTAACTCTCAGTGCCTGACAGCCTTTCAGCCCTCAGGGGAGGGTCAGCAGCAACCAGGACCTCAAGCTCTCTTTACAAAACAATATTAAATACCCAGCCAACTGCGTGGTAAATAAAACCCACGAACCTTTCAGCTGGAAACCTCATAACATTCAGCAACACAACCTTGTGCTTCTCTGGACACTTGCAGCTAAAATGCGATAAAAGAGAACTTCACTGGTTCCCACCACTCCTAAGTTCAGCTAAACTCTGCCTTATCACACAAGCAGAACTCAGATGCAGCCAGAACATCCCCTGCTGACATGTGGTAGCTCAGGATGCTCTGTTACAGAAAGGACCTGGAAACAGGGACAAAGAAAAGTGCAAGCCTTCAGAAAAGTCAGGGTATAACACACTCACATTCTCCTCGCTGCTCCTCAAGCCTTTCATCTCTGAGGTCACTGCAAGCTTCTTGCCACAGAAAGGACATCAAACGGGCCAAGAGAGCTGCCTCTCTCAATCCTTCCCAAGAAAACTCTGCCTCTCCTGGGCCTGATTTATATAACCTCGTGCCCTCACACACCTGTGAGGCCAGGTTAATTGGAGCCATAGGGTCAACCCTCCTCCTCTTCCGCAGGTGGTACAGTTTACTTTGTTCGCCCTCCTCCTCCTCCTTCTCCTTTCCCAAAGGGATGGCCCAGGGCACTGCCTTTGAGGTGCACTTTAAAGCCTCTCTGTGACTGATGCTGGAAGATTCGGGAAGTTCTGTATTTTTCCACTTTATCTCAAAACCTTCATAAGGCTTAGCGAGAACCCAGGGAATTACTGAGCAAGAGAACTTCTCCGAGCCTCACTCACGCTCCTTAGCTCACCTGTGCCTCCCCAGAAGGGCACGTTTCGTTACCCCAGATCACTGACGTGCAGCTCCAGGTGCAGCAGCGGGACACGACCCTGGCCCGTGTGTGCTCACACACGCACAAACCCCACGTGCACACCCCTGTGTGCAAACGATCTGCGTTCCCTCTGTGTTTGCCTTGGCTGCACAGCCTGCTCTCGGCGGGCCTGGCCAGGAGATATCCAGGCGAAGATAAACACCAGACAGCTGCTGGGAGCCAGAGATATTTGGTGATTAACAGCTGTGTGGAGCTACACAGCAGAGACCCCCGACCTCCGCGAGCCCTCCAGAACAGCCTGCTTCGTTTCAGATTCCTGCTTGTCAGGCGGAGGCTGGGACTGATCGGAGGAGACTCTGTGGAAGTCGCAGGTGGGAAACCTGATGAGGAGAAGCCGTTGCCCAAAACCCCATCCCTTTCCCAGCACTCTGGCTTTGCCCAAAACCCCGTCCCTTTCCCAGCACTCTGGCTTTGCCCAAAACCCCGTCCCTTTCCCCGCACTTTGCCCAAAACCCCGTCCCTTTCCCAGCACTCTGGCTTTGCCCAAAACCCCGTCCCTTTCCCAGCACTCTGGCTTTGCCCAGCACCTCACGCATAGCCATGATTAATTACTTCAGCGCTTCTCGAATTTATTTGTTTATGAAGGAATAGCAAAAAGCCTGTTCTCTCCTGGTTTAACAGGACCAAATACTCCAGGAGAAGGTGCTGGAAGTGTTTCACTTGGAGCTCTTGGCGAATGGGCTCTTCTCCCCCAGTACAGGCACCCAGCGAGCGACAGCCTTGTCCTGGGAGAGGAGAAGCTGGGAAAAGGGGCTTTGGAATAAGAATGGGGCTGATTCACAGGGAAGACAAAAAAAAATATTATTATCCCTTCATACCGAGAGGGAACAGAATCCCAGAATGGTTTGGGTTGGAAGGGACCTTAAAGCTCATCCTGTTCCATTTGGGCAAGGGCACCTCCCACAGTCCCAGGTTGCTCCAAGCCCCGTCCAGCCTGGCCTTGGAACACATCTTAGGCCTCGATGCCTAGGGACTGCAGCTGATCTTGTCCAAAGAGCACCAGGAAGTTCCCAGTCTGACTTTCCCAGTTAGAAAGAGGATTCAGTGGGATTCGGCAGGATTGCTGAATGGAAATTCACCCCCCGCAGCAGCAGCCTGGATGCCTTACACACCACCCCAGAGCCAGAGTGTTCTGATGGAGAAAAGGGGCGAGAAGTGGGAAGTTGTTCACAATGCGACTGTAAAAACAAAGTCTGGGGATTAGTTAATAATGTGTGGCCTGAGAAAACAAACACATCTCCCCATAAAGACCCCGGTTCAAATAAACTGGTGCTGTTGTCATTAAACCCCATCATCTGCATGTCTGTTTTCCGCAGGGTCTGGTGTGAATTTAAAGGGACCACTGTGTGGAGAAATAGCCCCCCAACATCATCCTTTGGGACACTCGGAAATCCAGATGTGGCTGAAAGATGCCATGGCTTAGACTCATCCCTGCATCTGTAGAGAAGCTGAACATACGGAACTGCAATTCCTTAAGTTTTTATGCAGGAAAGCCTGCACTGAAGGCAACGGCTTCTTGTCTTCAAAATGCTGAAGCCTGAAGATTCTAAAAGGCCAGAAAACGTGAAAAGGCCTCTGGATCTCTCCTCCTTTCCCCTTTCCTTGCTCTCAGCTCTCTCCCTGCAATAGGTAAAGCTCAGACCTGAAAAACCAGGTCTAGTCCTAAACCCCCCGAGCTCCGTGAGGGAGTGGAGACCTCCACAGGCTCAGGTTGCCCTTTCACGCCTGACTGCAGCTCATCAAGGCCCAGAGTCTAATAATGAAACAAGGAGGCCAAGAGCTCCCTCTGACAGCTTAACTGATGGCTGTAATTAGGGACTGGCCCACACAGCTCTTCATTAGTGCACAGCCCAAGACTTATTACGGCTGTTGTGGAGAGACGGTGCTTCGTGGCCAGGAAAAAGCCATCGAGGCCCCCAGCCTGCAGGGGAAAGGGGAGCAGAGCAGCTTGGAGTGACCAGGGAGCCCTCTGTGCTCTCCTGGACTCCCACCTGGCCATCAGGGTGTGTGTGTTTTCAGTTGCATCCTGGGTACACCCAAGCACATCCTGATTTCGCTGCATGTGGCACAGTGGTAATTTTTAAAACTTCTGTGGTGCCCTGGTCATTCCCTGGATGTTGGTGACTGCACTCACCAGTGTCTGAGTGAGTCTTGAGGCTCTGCTTCCTCCTCTCCAGACATGCTGCGTGCCCCTAGAAGAGCCTGAGCCTCTCTTTCCTCAGCCCAGGGCTCGCTGGTTTTGGCTGAGAGTCACTCACCACCCTCCCTGAGTGCTGAGGTGTCCCCCCCAGCTGTGGCAATGCTGGTACCACAGCTGTCTGTAGCACTTCCTCTCTCTTCTGGCCCGAAAAATCAAAACTATTTACTTACCTAGCAAAACCTAGGCATACTAAGAAATGCACTCATTTTCTAGGTGACAGAACAGAGTCCTCGGGGCTCCCTTCCCTCCTCTGCCTTTCCAAGCAGGACCTGCTTCTCCTACATTTCAAGCAAGATTTTGGGTTTTGTTAGTTTGATTCTGCAGCTTCAAGTTTCCTCCCTCCAGGGTAATGTGTGCTCTTCTCGTAGCTGTTTTATAGAAGAACTTGTGATTCTAAATGGCAAAGTGAAGGAAAAGGAAGTAAACTGGTTATTGTGCCAGAAACACTCCTGGCACTCCTCCCATTTCTATTTTCCCTTCCATTATAAAGCTGGAATAAATCAAAGTGAGCAATACACTGGCGGACTGATGAAAGGGGAGCAGAATCAGCACTCTGGTCCCTTGTACTGATATAAAAAAGGTGTAGTCCCATGCAGGCAACAGTTTGCCTGAATTACCAGTGGTGGGGACGGAGAATAGCCCTGGAGTGTTTATTAGCAGTCATAACCTTAATCAAATAACACTCAAGGATATGTAAAGAAATCTGTTCCACTGCAGCCTCCCAAGCCAAATAAAGGAGTAAATGGGACTTCTATCAAAAATCCCTTTTAAAACTCATGCACGCTGGGTTCTAAAAAAAATATCTCCCTATTTCTTGGGGAACGGCCAAAGCTCCAGAGGAGCTGCCCTAGATCAAACCAGCAGCCCGGCGTGCCAGGCATTCAGCCCGTGCTGGAAGCAGCTCCAGTGCTGGGGAGAGGGGATGCTCCAGGGGGAACCTGCCCACTCGGGATACGTGGGAGAGGAGGAGGCTGAAGAGGATGCTCTCCCAAAGCATCCAGCCGGGTTGGATGGGGCTCTGAACAGCCTGGTCTAGTGGAAGGTGTCCCTGCCTGGGGCAGGGGGACGGAATGAGATGATTTTTAAGGTCCCTTCCAGTCCAGACAACTCTGGGATTCCATAATCGGCCCTACAGGCGTCTCCCAGTTCAGAGCTCTCCATGTGCCCGTTCCACTTTGCACGGCAGGAGCCTCATTCGCCCCCTCTCCCCCATCTATGGGGCTGCTTCAATCAAGGTTTGCATATTATGTGGAATTACTTGGGGGAAAAAGAAAGGAAAGAAAAGAAACAGACTCCGTGTAATAGAGGTGCATGTAAATAATCACTGCCCTAATCCCCTCTGACAATGAAAGATATCCAACCAGAAATTGTTCGAGCCTGTAACTCAACCTGAAATTTAAGCACAAGGAAGTCGTGTCAAAAGGGGACTTGGGTTCCCATAAAAGCCTCTCTACTTCCAGACCCTGGGCCCCTTAGCCAAAAAAACAGAGCAAACTTCCAGACATAACATCTGAGAAGTGCAGGCCTCTCAGAGGGACTTGCTGGAGAGACAACCACCAGGAAAACGAGTGAAGGAAAGGAAGCCTCGGAGCCCAGATGAAGTACCTGCCACGGAGCAGAGGCACGGTTTCCATCAGAGCTGCAGCAGGCCGTGGTACATTATCCCAGGAGGGCTGGAGAAAGCCCTCTCAGGGAAGGCATTCCAAACCAGGCTGGACAAAGCCCCGGGGAAATTCGTGGCTGGAGTCTGTTCTCCTTCGCTGTTGTGCAACAGCCCTGAAGTTGATGCATGACAGAAGAATCCAGCGTGGCGCAGGAAGAGGAGACCCTGGGCAGAGAGGGGGGATTGGGGACCTCTTTGTGGTTTCAGTTCTCTGGCTCCATCACTTCTGTCCCACTAAGGACTCACAGAGTGTGAGGCCCTGCACGGCGTGGGCAGGGCTGGGAACCCTCCTGAAAGCAGCACATGGCACCTGGGGAGCGGGGGAACCTCCCGTGGAGTGAGTCCTCCTCCCCGTGTGAGGACACCTGAGGTGAGCACCTCTCTGGCAGCCAGTGATGATATCAAAGAGAAGCACCAAGAGCCAAATTTTGGGCTACTTTTAAGAGTAGAGGGTCAGGTCATGATCCAGCTTCTGGATTTTCACAGAGGGAGAGCACCCCTAGGAGGGCACTGTCTTTTCCAGGGCCAGCAGCCAGCCTGCCCCATTCCCCGTCTCCGGGCACCTCGCCTTGCCTGCCCCCCTACCTCAGCAACTCCTCATGGACTGCCAGAAACCCAGGTCGTTCTTCCAGCCACAGAGCACAGAGGTGAGCCCAGGGTGTTTCAGTTTCCTCACAGCAACGTCCTGTGGTCTCTCAGAAAGGTCCCTTGGGGGTGCAAGAACCTGTTATTGCTCTACAGGAATCCCAAACTTAAAAAAAGGAGCTGCCTCCATAGCACACCCAGAAATCTCCTCCACAGCTGAGCCACAGGACTGGGGAGTGGTGGGGATGTGGAAGCAGCATCACTGAACAATCAGAGCTGTTTGAGAGCAGCTCATAGAGACATGGGATGGTTAGGGTTGGAAGGGACCTTAAAGCCCATCCAGTGCCACCCCCTGCCATGGGCAGGGACACCTTCCACTGTCCCAGGTTGTTCCAGGCCCTGCCCAACCTGGCTTTGGACACGTCTTAGGCTTCGATGCCCAATGTCTGTAGCTGACCTTGTCCAAACCTGGCCTCAGACACCTCCAGAAATGGGACAGCCACGACTTCTCTGGGCAACACGTGCCTCACCATCCTCACCGTAAAGAACTTCCTCCTAATACCTAAACTTGCTAATATCTGACTTGGTTCTCCCATTATTTCAAATTTTATGGACCCTCTTTAGCTTCGGACCCCCTCCAAAGCATCAGCTTGTGCTCCCAGTGCCTCCACGGCCCCAGCTGCTCCTGCCTCTGGTCTGTGCTGCCCGCACTCTGCACCCTCTGCCTTGGAGCAACGCAGCATCACCCTGATGGCAGAGGAATTTCTAGAGGAAAGTGTTTGGAAAACAAGGAGCAGCCCGTGGAGAGCAAAGCTGTTCAACTGCAGGGCTCCACAGCTTCCCTGGGCTGGGAGCAGTGCTGGCTGCACTCATCCCTCTTTGCCCGGAGCCTCCGGACACAGGATTCCGCTGGTGTTGAATTCCCGCTGCGTGCGGCAGGATGCCTCCCCTGACACACCAGGGAGCTCCTCCCTGCTGGTTGGGAATTTCCAATGGGATGGTTTCTCATCGGAAAATGCCAATACACTGAAATCAAAGCCCGTTGTGGGAACGTACCAGTTTCAGGGAATCTTTCATGGGAAACTTTTCCTCCAGGCCAGGCTGGAGCTTTCCCCTTGGGAAGCGTGAGCAAGGGCTCTCCACACCCCACATCCCCGTCACTTGGCAGAGCTGGTGGTCCTCAGGGATGGGGACATCCTCACCCCCTCTGTATTTTCCGTCCCCCATGTCTCCACCCCCAGGACCCCTTTCCGTGAGGTTCGTGGCTCCACAGATCGATTTTACCCCTTATAAAAGCTGTAACCCCAGGGACACAGACCCTTCACCCTGAGGGCAGGACGTTATCTCAGGACATGGGAAGTGCAGGTTGGATGTGAAGCCACGCTTGCTGACACGTTTCTCTTCCAGATCACTGCTCCACCAGCTTTTCCTGAGAAAAACCAGGCAGAGCCTTGGGATCACCCTGAAGGAGGGCTGGAAACGGGCTCAAATTTGGGAGAAGCTCCCATCCGGGAGCTGGGCTCTGTCCTGCACGGAGCTCGCAAGGCGGTGTGGTGGCACGGTGGGGTTCCCGAGGGTCCCCTGGCCACAGGGGCTTTCCCTTGTCCCTCACAGGCCCTGCGATGGCCGAGACAACAGCACCATCTTGTGACTCGGCTTGGCCCGGGAAAGGATTTTAGGGATGACCCCGAAGCTCCCTCTCGTGGATCTGCAGCCAGCGGGTCACACCAGCCCAGATGTTCCTCTGCATGTCAAGGCCAGGTTGGACGGGGCTTGGAGCAACCTGGGCTAGTGGAAGGTGTCCCTGCCCATGGCAGGGGGTGGAACGAGATGAGCTTTAAGGTGCCTTCCCACTTAAACAGTTCTGTTATTCCACGATTGGAGGGTTCTGTTATTCCCTTGAATTGGAGGGTTGTGAGGAGGCGTGAGGGCAAACCAAACTTTGCAGCTTGCCTGCTCCCCAGAACAAAAAACTTTGGAGAAACCACTCCTGGGCATGGCAGGACACGGCACGTTCACCCCTGAGTCCATCCACAACACCCAGGGTCCACACGGGGACACGGTGCAGGCAAAGGTTTATCCTTGGGGTGGGCAAGGCTGGATCTGACGGCTCAGACCTGTGGAGCACGACACACGGATTGAGGAGCTACCAGCTCCCACTACACTTGTTCCCCAAAAAATGGGAAGAGCTCGGGTCCTTCTTGAGGTGCTCAAAGCCAAGGGAGGTGCCTCCACCTGCCCCTGCGGTGCTGGGGCCCACAAGCACAAATCTTACAGGCAGCAGAACTTAAACTGACAAGTTTTTGGCAGTTTGAGGCTGTTTCAGGAGGATGCTCCCTGCGAACACCCTGTTGCAATGCTGCCCGTGCCTGCCAGGCTTTCCACACCTGCAGGATCAGCGCTGGCACTTTAATGGGATTTGGGACGGCGCTAGAGGGGATTTACTCGTATGAAGCTTTTCCTTTTCTTTCCCATGTGATTTCTCCCCCTACTGCAACCATTTTCTAATTTTGCATCATGATGAAATCGGGTCCTTCTGAAGTTTCCCCCCAGAAGGATCCAGAGGGCTCAGAGATTGCAAAACCTCCCGGTGCCACCTTATCTGCCAGTGCCTGTGCTGCACTCCAGGCCAAACACAGCTGCTGCCAAGCACAAGAGATGAACTTTCCTTGAGGACAATACAAGCATAAGGAGCTTTTTAAAGGGTATTAGGAGCTTTAGATGTAGCTGTAGTTCCGTGTTTGCCACCCCAGAGGAGGACTGTAAGCCCCGTTCTCTCACGCTGACCTCACACCCGGATGTTTCAGGGTACCTGTTGTGTGCTCCTCTCCCGTGGCCATATAATTTTCCTCTCAAGCCACAGCAAAGAAGTGCAGATTTCACATAAACTCACAGAACCATCACCGTTGGAAGAGACCTTCAAGATCATCGAGTCCAACCACCAAGCCAGCAACATCATAAAAACTCCTAAACCATGTCCCCCAGTGCCACATCCACACCACCACCTTCCTGGGCAACTTACTCCAACGCCTGACCACTTTTTCAGTGAACCTTTTTTCAGCTATCCAGTCTGAACCTCCTCTGATGCAACTTGAGGCTGTTTCCTCTGGTCCTTTCACTTGAGACATGGCAGAAGAGCCTGACCACCACCTCCCTACACCCTCCTGTCAGGGAGCTGTAGAGAGAAATGAGGTGTCCCCTGAGCGGCCTCTTCTCTGGACTGAACGAGCCCAGTTTCCCCAGCTACTCCAGAGATTCCAGTCCCGTTCCCCTCCTTCCCTCCATGCGATCTGACTTTTTCATTCCTGATCACTGTGCTGTGGAACTGTTCTCAGCCCTCCCGCATCCTCTGCCTCCCTGGCCTACGCTGCTCTCCAGCTCCGTTGGAGATACTTTTCCGAGGCTGCCAGGACCTTTCCACGCTGGAGTTAAGGTGTCCCTCGCCACGTGTCCCTCGCCACGTGCGCTGACCCTTCCAGGGAATATCCTGCCTGATGGCGTGCCAGCCTTGTTGTTGTCCACTATCGATGAGATAATGTCTCTCAAATCTGGATCTCTGACACGAGGGCATTCAACCCTCTTTTGCTTGTGGCTGCATTCCAATTTCAGGACAGAAATGACCAGGAGAAATATGAGAAGTTAGTGGCATTCTTGGCTCGGGAATCGTGGGCCTGGCGTGGAAAGGAATGTGATCAAAAGAGATCGGTGTTATTTTCAAGGCCTTGTTTTGTGATGCACTTTCATATCCGCCGTTCCAAAGAGGCTTTTGGGCTCCAGGTGAACCTTGCTGAGGCGGGAGGAACAGGTTATTTTTGTTGATGGAGCGCACTGGGACAAGAACAGCCTTTAAAAAAGAATCGTGGTGCATTGTGGCTGTTTATTCCCTGGACGCTGTTTGACAGAAGAGCCAAGGGATGGACAGGAATGCATCCTGCTTTTCCAGGCAATCTTGCCAAAAACCATTGTGAGTGCCTGCCTCACAGGAGAGGGGGATTTTCAGCTGCTGCTCTGGAGATGCACAGGAATCTGGGATAAAGCTCTCGGAACATGCAAGGATGTGTTTGAAAGCGTGGTGAGAGCGGCGGCCAGAAAAGCCAGTTTATAGAATTCACGTGCATGGGTGAAAGGAAAAGCTTAATGGTCTTGATGGAGTGTCGGGAGCCCAGAGCAGCCCTGGCACAATCAAGGCACGTTGGCTTTTGAGACAGTGACGAGGTGCAGTGCTGAGAACCACTTGCCAGTCACGCCAGCAAAGCTCTGGTGTCTTCATCACTTTGTCACAAAAGCAGCAACAAGAAGCCATCTCCATCCTCTCACAGTCACTCGTTCCAACTTCCTCTCCCAAGGCTGCATCCAGAGGGGCATGGGAAGCAATCTGGGTGAGGAATGAGTGTGCACTTTGGGTGCTGGTGTTTGCAGCACGTGCAGGCTCGTGATGAGGGAGGAATCCAAGACTTTTTGTTGGCCTAATCAGACAAAAATCTTGCTGAAATCCCTACCCAGCACAGGAACACGCTCCTGTCGCACAGACAGATTCCTCCAGTGGCCCTGATTGTACAGGAGGCAGAAAAGCACCAGAGCATCTGCTGAGGAGAGGAGATTACCCAGCGCTAATGCTCTAAAAGTGGCTGCTAACATGAGCAAACTGAAGGATACTTCACAGACAGAGCATTCAGCAGCATTTTTGCAGTAAACAAGTCACAAGAGCTCTCGGCCATCGCAGGGAGGGGAGCTCAGCTCTGTTTGCTGTGCCAGGACTTGTGTCCTGCCTCCTGTGCCAGCCAGGCTCAGAGAGGATGAGCCCCTGACCTGCCAACCTGACCTCAAGTAACCCCAGCTCACCTCCCGTGCCTCTTTCTCCCCATCCTGTACCGCGAGAGCGCCTGGGACGCCCAGAAATGGCATCCCTTATCCCAGAATCCCAGAGTGGTTGGGGTTGGAAGGCATCTTAAAGATGATCTCGTTCCCAGCTCCCCGCCATGGGCAGGGACAGCTTCCATTAGCCCAGGGAAGCGGAATTCTGGTCCTTCTAGTGGAAGCCCAGTGGATGTCTCTGAGGGCCCAAAGCTGCCCTCGGGGCGCTGTGCATGTCACAACCTCACAGCAATCAAGTGAAGCTATTAAATATCAATCACTTCCCATGAAGTTGACGTTTTTAATCCCCACGCTGCCTTCTCTTTTCACACACTGGTGACTGGGGCCTTTCCCCACTGTGAGGGCTTTTCCCCCCTCGCCTCATTGCTCCCTCCCACTCGCAGCCGAGAATTAAAAGACATAATAAAGAGCCCTTGGAGCGGATGGGGGGGGTGGGAGTGGTGCGTAAAACAAAAAGCAGGTCCCTTGTTGGAGCCAGGGATTCATCTGCCTCTCCCCGTGGAGATGAAGAGGCCCTTTCACCCCAGCAACCAGAAGGTTGAAGCTGGATATGTGCTCACCAGCATGGCCGGGGCTGGGAGCTGCCAGCCCGGGGTGTGACGGCGGTGACATTTCTCCCTCAGATTAGAGGGCACGGTGCAAAACCGCATTACAGTTGCTGGGGAGACTGTCCCTTCATGAGGCTGCACGCTTGGGAGCGAGCTGGGGTAGCTATGAAACGGGGCCCAGCGTGGCTTCGAGCCCTCTCTCTTCGAGCAGATGAAGGTTAATAAGAGCTGCCCAGCCCGCCGTGCCCACCGCGCTGTCCCAGCACAGAGCAGCCCGGCCGCAGGTGGGAGCCCAGCGCCTCCAATATCCCCACCCAGTGCCCCCGCTTTGTTCTCCGCTCCTGCCCAGTGATTTTCATTACAAATATCCTCTTATTGTGAGCTCGCCGAGGGAGAGGGAGGCGGGAGAGGGCCCACACAAAGAGAAAGAAAAGGCTGCTTGCTAGAAAACCAGTAATTACAGGGCTGGGGCTTTCCTGCAGGAGGATTCATATGGATTCGACATGGCAGTGGTTCACACGTACAGACCCTCCAGGGGCAAGCTCCTGGTTTGATTTCATTATCAGCAAGCTGGGCTGCCGGGGGACTTCTGCCCCGAAATGAGTTCCCAAAAAGGGAAAGTTGCACTTCTTTTATGAGTGGCTTTGAAAGCAGTTTTGCTGCTGCCCCCAGAAGCCTCTGCCTTTGCTCAGGCACTGGATGGGAGAGCACAAGTGCCACGAGCTGGGCTGCCAGCGCAGCCTGTCGAGGCCAGTTAGTGTGGGAAAACGCCTTACAGAATCATCCCAGAATGGCTTGGGGTGGAAGGGACCCTAAAGCCCATCCAGTGCCACCCCCTGCCATGGGCAGGGACACCTTCCACTATCCCAGGCTGCTCCAAGCCCCGTCCAACCTGGCCTTAAACTTCCAGGGATGGGAATCCACATCTCTCTGGTCTATTATTTATAGGTGATCACCACCTATTTTAGCAAAATCTGGTTGACTCAACCCTTCCAACATCTCCTAACCCCAGATATGTGAAGACTCTGCTCTCACAGATAAGTCAAATCTCTGTCCTTTCACAGGGGAGGTAAAACATGATCCAGGTGTAAATGGATGCCGGTGAAGTCTCACAGGAACCAAACTTGGCCTTTATGTACTCACTTGTCACAGGTATTGGGCGGTTTTCCCCAGCTCAGGCTAGGTGGGGCAGCTCAGCACCCAGAGCAGGGCAGTGTCGGGATGTTTGCCCAGCTCTGGGTCAGGTACAAACCCCATCTGGGTGAAACGATGGCTCAGATTAACCAGGCCAAGTCCATGCAGGAGCTCTGAGAGAAGCCAGCCTGTCCCCTCCCTGCTCAGAAAGCGTGTCAGACACCTCTCCCCTTCCCTAATGCCTCCTCATATATTGGACACAGACCTGAAAGGGGGCCTGTTTGGGGTCACTTCACACCATTTCTCTGGGAAATGCATCTCGGGACCAGATTTTCACCTTCCTTGGTGCTTTGCCAACAACTCTGGGACATTTGTAGGACACCTTGCAGTGGCAGGGCTGATGACGAGACGGAAACCTAGAGGGAAGATGTTTCTGCCATCAGAACACACGGTTTTAGGCAAGCTACCTCGATCCTTTGTGGTTTTATGATGTGCACAAGACAAGGACCAGCACATCAATGCACTCTGCAGTCTCGGGGGCGAGTACACTCGTTTGATGACAAACAGTAAGAGATCTGCTGCCATGGACACAGCCCCCGGGAGCAGAAGTCACTTCACTCCCTGTAAGATCACAAACAGCATCTACCTCTGTACTTGTGGCTGTCTGGATCCATTATTCTTGGAACAAATGCAAACTGGAGTCTGGGTTTCGGGTAACCCCAATCTGCTACTAAAAATAATCCCAGAATGGTTTGGGTTGGGAGGGACCTTAAAGCTCACCCCATCCCACCCCCGGCCATGGGCAGGGACACCTTCCAACTATCCCAGGGTGCTCCAAGCCCTGTCTGACCTGGCCTTGGACACTGCCAGGGATCCAGGGACAGCCACAGCTTCTCTGGGCACCCTGTGCCAGGGCCTCCCCACCCTCCCAGGGAAGAATTTCTTCCCAATGTTTACTCTAATCCTATCCTTCAGCTTAAGGCCATTCCCCCTTATCCTATCCCTACACGTCCTTGTGAGAAGTCCTTCTCCAGCCTTCTTGGGAGCTCCCTTAGGTACTGGAAGGTGAATACTGGAAAGGAGTCCCAGGTTAATGGTTTGGCTCCTCATAGAGACAGGCTGACTCACAAACTCAGACCCCAGCCCAGCATTTGGTTTCCAAACACGCTGAACGTTGCTTTGGTTCTCTCTCTTAATTCCCATCGTCTTTTCTTTCTCTCTTTATTTACTTCTTAATTTCCATGGGTCTTAATTTCCTGCACCCCGAGCCCCGCTGAGCCCAGGCACTGCCTACATGGGATTGCACTCCACAGCCTTTCCCTCCTCAGGGAAAGGTCAGCGATGGAGGTTAGTGTGGCGAGAAGAAAGGCAGCAGCAGACAGACAGAGAGCTCTCATAAAGGTCTGGCTGTGAGCCTCTCTGAGAAAATGTCAGCTCGGGGAGGCTGTAACAGCTTTAATCTGCAGTACAAGGGGATTAAAAGACTCGTTCTCACAGGACAAAAGGGAACGGAGGGAGCGGAAGGAGCGGAACAAGGGCAAAATGGAGCCCGCAAGGGGAGGAAGGGAGAAAGTTAAAGAGCTCAGCTCTAAAGAGCATCAGGGCTTAAAGAGCTCCGGCTCTGAGTGTAATAAATGTGAAGTGGCCTGCACAGAAAAGGGGCTTTGGCCAATGGCTCGGCTTTGCTCTTTCACACTAAGCACACACACTTCAGGCTGCTTCAGGCAAGGCAACTTGTTATGTTTGGCTTTGTTGATTTTCAGGGGCAAAGGAGTAGGAGGGGGAAGCAGAAGGTTAATGAGGCTCTGCCAGATGCGACACTCAAGAGGAGCAGTGGGCACTCTGTGTTTTAAACAGTGGTTTAGGGGCTTTGATCCTCACCCCTGCTGTCCCTCAAACCCTCCTTGTCCTCGAGGGCCGGGGAAGAGCGGAGGGGCCTGGGAACAGGAAGGAAGGACGTGGAATTGCGGGACGCCGTCCTCAAGTACCGCTTGAGCAACCTTTTCACCCGCTCAGCAAGGCCGGGAGAGGAAGAGTGGGATTGAAAGAGTAGGGAAAGAAGGAGACTTTAAATACTTTTCAAAAGGGAGAAAAAAAACCACCCAACTCAATGCATCAGTTGCAGGAGATGTAAAGGCCAAGGAGCCACCAACACACACACACAAGCAGCTGCGCTCCAACAGGGAAACCAGGCACTCCAAACCAGCTCAGGTACTGCAGGAAATGGGGGCTCTCAGGGCTGGACCTCAAACCAAGGCAGGGCTGCTTTGCCTGACTGGTTTGGACATAGCAAATATTCCCATAGGCAGGAGGGCTTTTCCCTCATCAAGGACATACGTTAATCTTCCAAACTCTTTGAGGAAATGACAGGAGAGGAAGGTAGGACACCACCCACGAGTCCTGAGTTTCTCCCACGAGCACACTCACTCACCAGCCTCAGGAACTGGCAGAGGAGAAAAGCAGGTTTCCAGCAGCCACTGAATTCAACAGGACTGTAACATGTTCTCTCATCTTCCACGTCACCCACCTTCCCAGCTCCACAGCCAAACAAGCCAGGAGGGACGCTCCAGGACAACACGAAGGCACAGTCGAATGTCCAAGGCAGCTTTCCCCTGTTTTAGCAGCTCAGCACAGTGCTGGGGCCTGGCTGCTGCTCTGTGCACCAATTCTACTGAGAGGGGGAAAAAAAAAAAGACTTTGTAACATAATAAGCAAGTTCCAGACAGGAATTAGAGTGCTGCATATCCAGCAGAGACAGGGGCTGCAGTGGCATTAAGGTAGGAAGAATATAATTACCTGACCTGGACTGCGGCCAGGATAATGGTGTTCATTTATTTCAACAAAGCCAGAAGTGCCAAAACTTGGATTTTCCATTTAAACCCAGAAGATGGCAAATCACAGTGCCCTGATTTCATGCTTCCAAGTTTCGGCTGGAAGGAACAGTCTTCCTGATAGGGGTGAAAAATTAACACCCACCTCGTGTGGCCACGATGGCAGAGCTCACCCTCGCTTCACGTGGGAAGCCCGATGCCATCCCAGTGCCATTCCCGTGGATCCTGAGGCAATGCCTGCCTCTTGCAGCTCCCAGGACATCCTCCCACTCCCCACCACTCGGCCGCGGGCGGCGAAACCGCGCTCGGGCACAAATTCAGCCACGGGCTCGGAGCGCGGCCCCGAGTTCGATCTGGTATTAATTATCCTGTTCTGCAGAGATAAATGCTTAATCCTCTGGCTGTTGACACTGGAAATGGCCCAATCTACCCTGGGGTGGATATGATCCCGGGGAACTTGGCTTCGGCCGTGGTCCCACATCATGTGCTGTACAAATGTTCGCTGGCTCGCAGGGAATGGATTTCACAGGGTGCACGGGCTCCTTCCGTGGCACAGCTAATCCAGAAAAATACATGACCCAAGCGTTCCTTGTATCAGGTTTTTCTTCCTCCCTCTTATTTTTTTTCTCCTTTGACATAATACTGTGAATTTCACGTGGAATTCCTCATTTTCAGACGTTCCCAATTTCCTTACAGCTTACCAGCTTTCCTACTCCAGCACTGATAGCAAGGAAAGCTTCCGAAGCAGCGCTGCCCAAGGGACGTGGGGATGGGTCTGCACAATCCCTGCTTCTAGGGGAGCCTTTCCCTGTTTTCCAGAAGAAAAGCAAATGATCCACATTGCTTCCCTGGTTTTAGACTCCCTGGAAAGCCCAAATCAAGGAGTTTGTGTCAGGGAGAAAGCAGCAATGCTGGTGAGGTGGGAAACTGTTCCGATTCCTGACCAAGCTTGAAGGACTTCGGTCTTTCCCACGCCTGAGCAGTCCCACTGTGTGCCAGGAGGGAAAACCAGCGTCCCACACCCAGTGCCACCCGCCCTGCTGGCCCAGCCATGCCTCTGTGACACCTGGGAGACACCTCCCCCCCTCTCCCACTCACACCTGGCCTCTTCCCCACTTGCTCTTCTCTTCCCAAGGGCTGCCTTAGAAACCACAGGCAAATTTTAAACTCTGACAGAGAAATGAGTTTGAAATAAAGTATTATTGCACACAAGTACTTGGGAGTGAAGGTTTGCTCCCCATTTAACGATTAAACAGGTTTTCCAGACAGCACAATTCCCCACAGACTCCAACAGCAGCACCACGAACAGCTGATACAAAGGGTTGAGTACAGGAAACAGGACAGGGAGTCAGTGCACGGTGGGACTTTTCCCCCTAAAAACACAGTTAAACAGTTCTTTAGCTTAGAGTGGTGCCTTGGAGCTCTACACCACTGCACTCAGTCGTACACAGGATCAATCCCTGCTTCCGAGAAGCTTCCAGTCAACGGCAGGAAACCAAGGCAGTGGGAAAAGAAACGCTTTTCCACAAAATCAGCGAGTGGAGGGCTGGAGGCAGGACACACACAGCCAGAAGGACCTGGAGAGGCAGAGCTGAGCACCCACCTGAGGCAGGAACTGCTCTTTACCTAACATGACACCAGGCTGCAACTCTTTATCGAGATCAAATCTGGCTGCCCTCACCACCTGCCCTTCAGAGAGGTGGCTGGAGCCTTCTGCAAATTCCTTCTGCAAATTCCTGCAGAAAAAAAGGAGCTTGCTGGGAATATGACACACGCAGAGCGAGCTAAAGTTTTTTTGTCAACCTTGTTTGTTTTACCAAAGCAGTTTTTCTAGTCTTAGTCCAATGGAAATAAACTCTCAGCCCACCTGAATGCAGAAGTTTGCATTTGTCACCATTGTGCTCAATTTAGTCCCAAAAATACAGTGAGGCAAAGGACTCAACAGTAGAAAAAAAAGCTGAGCTTTTTATTGGATTTGTTTTTCTCCTTAACAACACGATGCAGAGAGGGGCTCTTTGCTCCTGGGCAGCTCCATCTCAGCTGTAAGGCTGTACTAAGATCTCCCAAGGAGAGGAGGGGAATTTGAAGCCCAGCCAGTGAGAGCATGAGAAAGGGCTCAAACCTCTCGTATCTGAGACAAGGAAGGGGGTTCTGGAGAGTAAAACAACCATTCTGCAGTTCAAACTCCTTAGGTCTGTTCCCAACTCCCACACTGGCTCTCAGTGCACGGAACTAAATCTCCTTTCTCTCTCTCTGCCCCAGCTCTTTGTATCTTACTTAACCCAGAGGGGGACGGTGCTGCTGCAACAACCCCAAATCACTGCTGCAGCATCCCAGCAAAGCACCAGCTCCCAAACTGGCAGTGATCACAAATTATTTCCATCAGAAGGACTGAATATTCAGTCATTTGCATAATTTCAGAGGTGAGGGTTAAAAGCAGGGAGAACTTGGGCTTCCTGGCAAAGGAGAAGTGTCAGCTCGTCCTTCCAGTGCCACATCCAGTGCGTGTAGGGGCTGCCTTTGGCTTTTGCCCTCACCTGGAGCTGGCAATGGATAATTTGCACTCCATCACTCTCTTCAGCAAAGCCTCTTAATATTATCCCTAATCAAAGACAGACTCCAGTCCTGGAGCCCCAAACCCACACGATTAATTAGGAAGCAACAGCAAACGAGCACCCCAGGAGCATCTGGGAGGCCATCAGGCACAACAGGGCTCTGCTGCATCATCTCTGGCTGGTGGCTCCTTCTCCCCCTCCTGACAGCTGGGGTGGTAAATGGAAGCAGGAGAAAGAGGGAAACGGGAGCCTGGCAGTGAAAGACAAGGTGAAGCAGCTGCTCCGAGCAGATATTTAAGGATAGAATATCTGAGTCCTGCTTCCTAAACTGCTGCTTGGCCATTTGGGATTATCCCAAAGCATTGTCCACCTAGTCTACTCTCAACACACACCTCCCTTCTTCTCCAAGCAGGTGGCCAATCTATCATCTCCTGCTGAGAAACGGCTCCAACAGTGATGCAGAACTGCTTTGCTTCATGACATTGGACATTGGATTCTGCCTGGTGCTGGGATGTCCTTAGAGCTCCCTAAAAATCTCTTTGCTGGCAGCAAGATGATCCCTCCCAGAAGCACAGAGCAGCTCACACTGTGGTGAGTCCCTCATTAAGCAGCTCCTTGGGAAAGAGCAGAATAGGCATGGTGGAGTTACACTGCCTTCTCTCCAAACACGCCATGGAGCATCCAGCTCCCAGAAACAGCAGGCAGGCTCTTCCAGCCTGGCATTCCATGGTTCTGTGAGATGAAACCATCACAGACACTACAGTGATCCTGCACGGTTCCCTCGTGTGGATTCCCTCCTTTGATCTGTACAGGACACCTTGACCAGCCAAGTCCAGCACTGGTCAGTCCATATTTCTCCCAGAAAATACACCAAAGGTCACCAAACTGGCCTGTTGGTGCATGTTCTGAGTCCTTCTGCACTCCCAGGAACCTGACTGCTGGGCAACATTAGCTCAAAAAACCACTCAAGCCTTGGACAACCTGGAGAAGCAGCAGCCAAAGCAAACCAGAGCCCAGTGCCACAGCACTGAACAGCAGAGCTCAGTGCTCGCAGGCCCTCTGCTGGGGTCTCACCCACTGGCTGTCCATGACACACATCCAGGATTCCCTCCAGGCTCCAAGGGACTCATTTCTCTTCCAGAGCTTCCTGTGACCAGCACGTTTGTGTGGGAGCTGATTTACTGCTGTGTCCCACACGGCTCAGCTCCTTTTGTCCTGTGCCTTCCAGGTGACTGTCCCAGGGACTAAAAGGTGACTCAGAAAGCACAATACAAGGGAATCCTAAAGTCCAGCCTGAGGAGAGTCTCATCCCCAGGATCACAGTCCACCCTGCTGCATCCTAGAGCAGTGGCAGGGAGAAGCAGCTGATCTTTGTCCCTAAGGCAGGGCAGCACCTTTGACCCCTGCTCTCACCTCCCAGGTATTTGGGCAGTTGGACGCTGGTTTCGGGACCACCACATCTCCAGGCTCCATCCTTTCCCCATCTTCCTCCTGTGACACGGATTGTGCAGCGCAGGCACGGGGCAGGCTGCTCAGAAAGCAGGGACAGCACTGCACCTCCCTTCCCCTGCACTGCAGGAACATCCATCAGCAAGGTCCCATCACCCCAACTCTCTCAGTGCCACGTGGACCCTGAAGCCACAAAAGCAAATCTCTTGTGCTCTCTGCCTGTAGATGTTAGAGATGTTCAGGAAGGTGGGGCAAGACCACAGGGTTTGTGGCTCCTTCTCCAACTGGACAAGGTGGTTCATTCCAGGCTCTCCATCGGGTCAGCAATGGAACAGACGCTGCACAGCATCTTCAGCCCCTCACTCTGGGTTTGATCCACCACCCAGCTGAAACAGAGAAGCCTGGAAGCAGCTTCATTTAGCACTGGCTGGAGAAATTCCTTACAAGAAGCTCCCAGGCACACTCAGTAAAGGCTGAAAATCCAATCATTCCATGCCTGTGGCTGCTTCCCTCCTCCACTGCTGGGGGCACCAGCCCTGGTTAAAGTGCTGGGACACCTTTGTCCGGGCCACTGCAGGCACACGGTGTGGCAGCTGCGGCCTCGGGCTCCTTGCTGGAGCCCTTCAGAACCAAGAACTCCAGCACAATGTCCAGGAGGCAGAACACCAGGTGCCTGGAATGGAGAAAAGATGAAGCTTAGGCTGGGCAGGGCAGGGGAGGCAAAGCTCAGCACAAGGAAGGAACACTCCAATGCTCCAGGGGAGAGAGGAGCAATATCGGGGCCCCAGAAGAAATGTTTTCAGGGGTGGTTCAGCTTTTTTTCACCTCCCCCAAACCAGTGGGCGTTGAAGCTGCTGAGCAGCACAGAAAACACAAATGCATCTTGTGTTTAACAGGATCACAGGATCACTGAAGGCAGAAGAGACCTCTGAGGTCATCGAGTCCAACCTGTGCCCACCTTGCCCACCAGACCAGAGCACTCAGTGCCATGTCCAGTTGTTCCCTGGACGCCTCAGAAGATGGGGACTCCAACACCTCCCTAGGCAGCTCCTTCCAATGTTTAACAACCCCTTCGGTGAAGAAATACCTCCTGATGTCCAGTCTGACCCTCATTCCTCTGCTGTCCATCACCAAATCCTTTTTTCCAGACTCGCAGCACTGGGAATAGACAAAACCACTCCCTCCACAGAGCCGCAGCTCCTCCCAAACCAAACTAAACCAGGATTTGTCTTACTTCCCTGAAATCCACTAACTAAGCAGGCCAAACAACATAATTAACATGACTGGCTCAGTAATCTGCAGCCAGACTGAGGCCCTGGACATGCAGATGCCCCCTGATACTGCAAGTCTGGAATAACAAGCTGGACGTGTTCGGTGCCAAGCAGCGGGAATCACACGGCAAAACCCCGGGCACAGCTCTCAGACCCCATCAGAGGCACCAGGGTAAAGAACACAATCCCATACCTGTTGATCACAGGCTGGCTCAGCGACTCCAGCACCAGGTTCCAGCTCATCCGACACTTACTGGTCCCAAGGATTTCTTGGATCACATCTGTAGGTGTTGGAGACAAAGCTTTAGGAGCTGCATATTCCCACAGGTCATTCTTCTCCTGGTGGGTGCTGAATCAAAGCTCATGATGGTGCTCTGAGCCTGGGACAGGAGGGAGTGCCAGGAAAGCATTCCTGGCTAGAAGGGCACGTACCAGCAGTGCTTTTTCACTCCCACAGGACAGTGAGGGCCCTTTACGCCACATCAAGGAGTTAAAAGTTCACACTGCACTCACACGGATTAGGCAGCAGCTGCTTTAATGCCAAAGGTCCCCGTGTCAAACTTCAAGAGAGGGAAATCCAGTGCAGCTGGGCTCGGGATTTCAGTCCAGTGGGAAAGCCACAGGCTTTGCATGGTGACTTTCCTCACCATGGGACCCTTTGGCAGCAGGTGGGGGCAGAGCTGTCCTGAGCCCTGCCTTGGTGAGGCGGCTCAGCAGGGACTGTGAGCACTGAATCACGGCCTGGCTACATCCGGGAATTGCCAAGACACACATCCCTTCCCTCCGAGCTGGGCTGCTTCCCAAATCCTTACACAAACTATCCAGAACTGGAAAACTCCGGGTTTTGCTTGCAGGAAACCATCAAACCTCAAGGGTCACGAAGGTTTCCCAGTGCCTTGGCACGAGCAGACTCCATCTCTGCATTTAACCACATTTCCAGAGATTCCGGTGCACTGGACGGTTCCCCAGCCACTTTCCTATCCCCAGGGCAGCTGACAGGTCTCTGGGACACACTTACTGGGCAAGATCCCCATCAGGCTCTGCAGGGCCTGCTCTGCTGTTGCCTTCTTCTGCTCCTCTGTCCTGGGGGGTTTAGGCACTGCCGGTAAAACTCCTCCAGGCCAGATGGATTCCTGGAGCAACTGCAGGTACTGGACCCAGCGCTGGGTGCAGGTCAGGGTAACCATCTGCACTTCCAGCCACCTGCAGGAACAGGGAGAGAGAGAAAGGTCAGGAAAAGTCCGGC
>VZTA01003513.1:0-59787 GCA_013398855.1 Mohoua ochrocephala
AAGACTCACCCTGTCTCTCACTGTTGGCTGCGTGGTGTTTTTTCTCCGATTCGATGCAAGCCACGCTGGCTGCGTGGAAGGGCCCGCCGGCCCCGTGTGGGCTGCGGTGGCCTCAGATGAATCTTGGCCACGCGGTCTCAGCTCAGCTGGGGGGGTTTTCTGGCCACGCGGCTGCTTGTGGCTCTGGGTGGCTTTCTCCTGGTGGCCCAGCCCCACGCTGCCATGCTGGGGGCCCGGGCCCGGGCCCGCTCTGAGAGGAGGCCCGAGGGCCCCCCGCCCCCTCGCCACCCCTCGGCAGGGAAGCAGGAATAGAGGAACTTTTCGCGTTTCCTCCTTCTTTAAATATGTACATCACGGAGGCGTTACCAGCTTATTTAACTGGCCTAACAATCTGTCTATCAACTATGGGTTCTGTGCCCGTCACAGAAGTTTTTCCAAACTGCTAAAACCATCACAGCACATTAGGAGAAAACATAACACAAAGGAAACTAAACAGTAAATAACTGCATGTTTTCTGGGACACTGGCATTAAAGACATTTGAAAAGCACATAACATGTCATGGCTCAGTTTCCCTGTCTCTTTCTCCTCATATTTTCACATGTTCTTTTTCCTTTTATTTCAATACTTACGTTGAAAATACAAATCGATGGAAATACTCTATAACAGCTAAAATACTCTAACAATTAACTCTTTAAACGCGCCTAGCGCAGGTTCTGAGGTGCTGGGTGAGACAGCTGCTGCGTGTTCCGCAGAACCCCTTCTCTGAGGAGTCCCGGGCGGGGCCAGACCCCTGCTAGCCAGCTGTTCTCCACCGAGAGACCAGGCACCTCCCTGCGCATGTTGGATCAGGCGCCCCCAGAGGTGGAGAGGTGGCTCCTGGACTGGGCAACCGTAGATTTTATTATGTAGACCCCCAGGGAGGAGAAAGGGCCCACATGGTGTCCCAGGAACCGAGAGGGCGAACTTCCGTTCAGCTGGGGGTTATAAGGGGATCCCGAAGGGGCGGGGGGATACAAAACAGCCAATGGGGAGAGAGGGGGAAAGGGGCGGGGGAGACAAAACAACCAATGGGAGCAGAGGGACAGGCATGGGGGGTTTGGTTACATGTTGCAGGGGTACACGAATATGCATAAGAGTGGATGGGTGAGACTTCCTCTGACAAACCTAGAGGGGCTTTCTTGGACCAAACCATGGTCTCTTGATCTTTTTGACCTCCCCACTCCCAGTTCATTGCAACAATTAACTATCTAGAATTTGGAGTGCATTATTTCAAATGTTAATCAAAGTTATTGTGGTATGACAAGGGAAGGAGATGAAGCAATGAATTCAGAGCAATGCTGCCTGCACGAGATACAGTCACAGTGACTGCACAGTAAAGGAAGATGCCCAGTCTCCCACTCTATATAAGAATATGTGTCTGGTAGGCCTGTGCTAATGCTGAATTTCCTCTTTAGACCTTTAGATACCTTAAAAAATTGGTTTCCTAAACCCACGTCATTTTCAGAATTTGCAAAAGCCAACAATTCCCTAATTGGCAACAAGAAGAGGAGCAAATCATTTCATGGCAGGTATTTTAAGGAACCTTTATTCATTCCTGTTTTTCTCCCATCTATTTGTTTTGCTTTTTTTTTTTTTTCCCAGTCCCTCCTTCCCCCTGCAAACATATTTCTGTTCTAAACTGTCTGGTTTTACACACAAAAAAACTTGTGTACATGGAACTGACCCCATGAGTAGAAGACTGAGTGGCAAATAATTCACTTCTGTCTGGCTGTGATTTCATACTTATAAATAAAGTGGCAGGGCTTTGTTCTGATTTTTTTTTTTAATAGCACCATCTCAGAGGTACAATTCTACAATCCATATTTAATATACCAAATAGTGAAAAAGATAGTTTACAAATCAGTTTATTGAACCATTTCCTTTTATTTTTTGACTGAAGGTTCTCAACTCTTACCTCCTTTTCTAATGATAATTATTTTGCTAGTGCTATGAATCCATAGTTCCATTAGAGTACAAAATAACTGTGGGAGGTAAAGTCCCAGTTCTCTCTTACACTTAATAATTTTTTTCAGTCTTTTCAGTTACTCTCAGAACATTATGAAAATTGACAAGTTTCCTATTTCTGATGATACTTATACTAGTAATCTAATTACTTCTTCCTGTTCTGTGACTGTTATGCAATTATATTATGCGATGAAAACAGCATGTTCTGTCAAATTGTTCTTTTTGTTTCTTCATGAAGTTTTAGTACATTAAAAATAAGAGAAAAAACATTCTCTGTAACAAAGCCATAGAAAAACTGCCAGCAATTTTTTTTTTTAACATTTCTAGAACTCTTACTAATTAAGGAGACCTTCAATTTACTGGAAGATATTGAGTGTATGAAAATAAAATCTTACATCTCAAAACACAATCTCTGAAATGTTCTGTCCCAATCATATCAGATTTTTCTGATTGACTCAATCAGGCAAAATTTAATCAGAAATAAATTGGATGTCCTCTATTGGAGTAAAAATGCACACTTGATTCTTATTCATTCTCTTATCATATTTCTAGTATCCACAACTGTATAAGTATTAAGGAGCTCAATGATGCATTTTCAGATGATCCTTTGGTCTGTTCTCCTACATACCCAACATACAAGACATGATGTGTGATAATGGATGCCTTTATGGCTGATGGCACTGGGATTGTATGAAATGACAAGCTGATAACATCTCTTTCACTCGAGCTAAAAGTCAGTTCCTTGTTTTAGCTAACCATAGCTAAAATGAGGGCCATTTTCTGGGTTGAACTACATCTTTAGCCTAAGTAAGAATAGAAGGTTTCCTCAATAAAAGAAATGAGTTTGGCAAGAGAATATCTCTGTATAAAAACACAAGATGATGCAGTGTGGGTAACTTTCAAAATTAAAACTGAATAAAGCACTAGGAAACTATTTCGAAAAAAAAGAAAAATCTCGAACCAGAAAGGAAGCAACTTTCAGTGAAGAAAGAGATGAATTACATTTTATAGGAATATCTAAATGTCATATGTGTGTGGGCAAAGTCTTCAGGCTCACCAAGCCTGAGTCACCACTGGAGGTGTTCAAGAAATGACTGGACATGGTACTCAGTGCCGTGGTCTGGTTGACAAGGTGGTGATTGGTCAAAGTTGATGATCCTGAAGGTCTTTTCCAACCTAAATGATCCTATGATGATGTTTTTGCCTTTGTCCAGCCTCAGCTAACGCCACATTTGGCCTAAGATTATAAAAAACGACTACCCAATACATGACACCTTTTCCTTGTGCCTAAGGCTCTTAAAGTAAGACATCACCAAACCAACAGTGTAACCCATGAAAACAAGGTGGAGCTGAGAATCAAGACTGTCATGCTCTCAGATGAAACATGCAGCTGCATCAGGTCTCACAGGATATTGGTCACAGCAATCTGCATTGGGATTACAAAAAAAAAGCACCAAAGAGGGGCATCCTCAGATGTGATTAAAGAAAACACCGGAATTGCAGGACACTGAATGAACCGCTGTCCTCTAAAATTGTTTTGTGATGAGCCAGCCTTGATTCATTCCATGTCAGCAAAACCTGTCAAATGAATGACACACTTGGGCATCGAGCATTCATGCTTCACGCTGCCAAATGAAAGAAGATGAAAAGGTCCATCTCCATACATTCAACCCTTTCCCTAATGGTTTACTTAATGATAAGTATTATGCATTAAGCAGATGGGAGAATTGAAACAGAGGTGACATTTGATGCATATGTTAGCATCTCCTTGTTCTTTTGTATGAAGTGCTCCAAAAGGCAGGGAGAGAAAGAATGAATTCTTTTCATTTTCCCTAAATTTAATTTCTATGTGAGAAATCTCCTTTCATACAAGTACTCTAAATGAACAGCTGATTTGCTTGGGAATACCATGAGGCTTCAAATGAAGAAGCTCACAATAACTTTCATAGCTTCTCTTCAGCAAGTAATTTGGATGCTTGGTCCTCAACTTAAAACCTTTTCCTAGGTATGATCCAAGACCCAGGAACTCATAACGCTCCACTGATGAAAAATCTATGGCAGACTTGCTACTGTCCTGTATAACAGCACTGTTCCACTGCACTGAGAATTGCAAAGTATGGGCATGTGACTTCCATGTATTTTTAACAACCCTGGCTCCTATTTTTGCTATTAATAATTGTTATAAGGAAAAAAATGCGACTATATGGACTCATCATTTTCTCCTCAGCCTTTACAAAAATTAGGATAGCTACTGCAGATTGGCTTCTAAAATAATGAAAGGCATGTGCTCTTTTGTACTGCTTCTTTTCACACAGATGAGGAGAGCTCACCAGCTAAGCTGTTTATCAATTACCATTGCAGTTGGCTTCTATTTAATGGATTATTTCTCTGAGGCAATAAGAAGGCAATTTTACACAAATACTTTCTACCTCAGATGCTCTCCCATGCAGAGCCCTGTTCTCTTTCAACATACCTATCAATCAATCAATCTGTGTTTCCCCACAAAAGGTGAGTAAACCCTTAATACCTTGCTTGGTTTAACTCCTGCATCACCTGTTCTTCCCAAGAGGGCATAAAGGTATAAATCCTGTCTTTCTAGCTCCAGGCAGGCAGACCTAAAAGTGACTGCTGGACCCTTCAAGGAGGACTTGGATAATGTCACAAGGACTGTGCCTGTCCATGGAATGGAGGGGGCGAGCAGCCTTTTATTCTTGAAAATTACAGTCAGATTGCAAAAAAACAATAAAAATCAACGCTTTTAACTTGTCCTTGAGCCAGCACAGAGTCTGCCAAATTTTCTTATGTATGCCAGCTATTCTAAAATTATGCCTCAAAGATTTGAGACATACATTTCAGAAGTAGTTTAAAGAGGTACCAGTATCATGCTGATCTAGAATAAATTATTTTTCACTCTCCTGTTAGTCAGTCTCCCTCACTGGAGATATTCAAAGACTCTCTGGACACAATCCTGTGCAACATGCTCTGGGATGATACTGCTTGGTCAAAGAAGTTGGACCAGAAGACCTATTCTGATCCCTTCCAACTTGACCCATTCTGTGATTCTGGGGACTTTGAGAAGTAGATAAAAACGGTTAAGATATTTATAGACCTAATTTTGAAAGGAGGGAGGGGAGTTCTTTTTGCATTTGCAATTAATACTAGGCTGTTTCAGTGCTAACTAAGAAGGTAGAACGCCTGGATTCACGTATGATCCAACTGGATTTTTTTTTCCTTCTGTAAAACTGTAATTCTATCCAAGTTTTGGATACCCAGATGTTAAAAGCACACTTAATTTCTGTAGAAAGGATAAATGATGGTACAGAGTACTAAAATAATGGAGGTAAAAATATAAAATATTACTACTTTATCTGTATTTAGAAGCAAAAAAATCCATTAAGACAATGGCTGCTAAATTTTAAAGTCATAATGAGTCACGCAGGTTTTATCAATGCTTAACATAAATTTTTTAAAATTCATCACAAAAATTAAAGTCATTCTTCCTGAGTGCTTCAGGGATCCATATTTTCAACTGAAGTACATTAGGACCATTTAGAGAATGGAAAGAATGAAGCTTTGGAAAAGCCTATGGAATAGTCTTCCCTTTTAATCTCAGTCAGCTGGGAAGCAGCTGTTTTAAAAGCTATTTAATGGCAGAGGATAAGGTCCAAGCCTTCTAAGCACATCATGCAAACATTTACTCATATGGATGATATCTTATTATCACTGTAAGAACATTAAAATGGGCACATAAACTTGAAATATTAAAGTTCTGGAAAAGCCCTACCCCAGGATGATAACTGAGTCACAAAATCCTTCAGAGCCTCAGGGCAATAGTCTTATGTCACTGTTAAATGTCTACTTTTAGTGCATGTTAATCTTGAAAGTGACAACAGTAACCACATTTATGAAAAAATAACTTAATAAAGGTGGAACAAACTATAAACAACATTCAGTAAAGCCAAGCAATATTATAACAACAAATTCAAATTTGAGTTGTAAACTTCTCAAATATTCTTTGTAAGTTATATTACTTTCTTTTATTTACTTGAGTAAGCTTTAGTAAAAAATCTTAAGGAAACACATATTGTCAGAAAAGAAAATGGTCCATATAATTATGAAGCTTTTATTCACTTAAAATATTAGTGAATATAAAAATATTATCCTGTTTATATGGCTTAGTGGAAAAATAGAACAGTGACTCATTCACTAGACGAGCAAAGCTTTATCACTGTTGGTACAAAATGGGAATGAGTGTTTTGTAAGGCGAAATGGATAAGAGGATAAGATGAAGTTCCTTCTGACATTTCTGGAAAAAGAAGTTCAGAGGCAAAAAATGCATAATCTTGACTATATTCTGTCCTTATTTGAGCTGACAATTTAGGGAAATTCAGAATTCAAGAACTACAATTGAAAATGGGCCAGGATTTTATAAACCAAGTTCTCAGGGCTAGGGTATTAACATGCAATCCTATTGATTTTGGCGGATACAACTTCCCTTGGAACTACCTGATGAGCCATCCAAAAAATTATTTAAAATTAGAATTTAACTACAAAATTTTCAACTACCTCCAGGGTCATTTGGTCCTCCTCATTTTCTAAAAAAACCTCAACTCTTTACTTTTGTAAAATGTATTAAAATATTGATATTATTTAAATTATTAAAATGAATACACTATAAAATAAATTTTAAAAGTACATTTAAAAAAACCCAAACCCATAAAACTATTGAAAGTTAATATTGACCATGACCTGTATAGTTCACTTAACAGCTGTTGATAGCAATCACAAAGACTTCAAAATGGCAACACAATATAAGGCAAAAAGGGTTTTTGCATTCAAATAACTGCTGTCCACGGTAGAAGAGAAAAATATTGTGATTAAATAACTTATAACCTCAGGAAAAAAACTTGAACTGAGTCATACAGTGTGGCATAAAACTTAAAGAATACTCTGAATTCTCAATTTCAATCCACTTCCAAATTTGAGATAGTTATCCATCTGTGAGTCTTGTCATGGGCAAGATCAAAGTATTGTGGGATTTCCTTTTTATGAATGGTTGATAGAATGGAAAGATGGCAGCGAGAACATCAGTAAAGAAAACAAATTCTGAACTCTCCTAATATGCATCAGACTGCAAATATGACAATAAACCAGATATTTAAAATGTAGCCCAAGGCATGAAGTTTTCATCATCACATATTTAAATATAATCAAATGTTACTGTCAATCAGTTTAAGAGTACTGTAAAGTTTAGTTAAAGAGAAAGGTGAGTCTCTCTAAACCCTTTAGGAAAGAAACCCTTTGTGTGATTAAAACCTCTGGAGAAAGAAACCCTTTTTAGTTGCAGCTTTTACTTGCAGAGTTTAACAAGATCACAATCTACTTAGGGCAACTTTTAACAGTTTCTGTTTTAATTATCATTTTATCAGAGACAGTACTTTTCATTGTGGCAGCACATAAAACAACATACAATGGAAAAAAAAAGTACTGAAAAGGACCTACAGATAATAATGAGGTGAGTGGGTTTATCAGAAGTTTAATAAAAGTTTTTTGCAGTAGAAAATATCATTTTATGCATATGGCATTCTAGCACCTCCAACTAGCCCATGTTACTCTTCAAGCCAAATCCAAGATCATAATTCTCTTTAATGACTTGATTCATTTGAAATAACTGTAGTAGAAACAATTCCTTTAGGTCTGCTGGCACTGGAAGACCAAACCTTGAAACTGTTGAAGAAGAAAACTTTTTTAAAAAGCCTGCTCTACTTCATTCCTTTTTCAATGAGAATTTCCATACTTTTCAATGTCAGACACTGCTCTGTCATCCATGCTGATGCAACACATGTAACTAAGAATTAATGCTGCCCCTTCCTGTTTCTGGCTGCCCTGTGGATCCAAAGCTTCTCAATTCCTTTATCTTATTAAAATCCTCTTAAAATTCAAATCTTTAACATTTCTTACCGGATGAAGAAGGGAATTTGTCAGGATAAGAAGGAAACACACAACATGTGTTTGAGTTTGTGTAACTGTCATCTCCTATGGCAGGATGAATGAATTTTCTTAGAATTAACTTTCTAGAATGAATGAATTCATTCATGAATGAATCCCATAAACAGCAGCTGAAAATACCAGGTCCTTGAACCCTGAGATCTCGGAAGTCACTGAAGTTTAATCAGTTCCTGACCATGGATGCAGCTACATTATACCATATCCTATTCATCCTCTGCTTCAGAGGAAGGATGGAAGGGTACCACCAGAGTTCTTTATATTTATATCTATATATATTTAAAAAATTAACAAAGAGTAACACTCTGGTGAAAGTTTCAGAACTATAAGCCATCACAGATTGCAACCCTGAAAATGTAAACTTCAGGAATGGGCCTGAGGCTGGCAATTGCTGCTACCACAGTTTTGACTGAATGAGCTATCATTTGACCCTAAAGCACCTGTCCAGCCAAAACATATCACAGAATGGATGACAACAGCTATTTCAGCAGTGTTTGTAGAGACGAGAACACACCAAGAGTCAATAGTGAAAGTAATAAAAAAGGATAAACTTTCCATTACAAATAAAAACCAGGAAAACCTTTCTGATCCTGTTTGTACAAGAAATTGTGTATAATGCCAAAGCTTAGAAGTGGAGGGGGAAAAATAAACTCCACACATTATGACTGGTCAAAGGAAGAAAGGATGTCATGATAACCCCCAGAAACAGCCTTCAGGAAAATAAGCACATCTTTGTGTTAATACTTTTGCCACTGTATTTACAGTTTCTTTGAGCATTTCTTATCTCAAGTTATTACCCATCTCAAAAGCATGAGAGGAAAAAAAACCTGCCTAGGAAACCAACTACTAAAGAGCTCTTTGAAAAGTACATTTGACATTATATAATAAGCATTACTCCTCTCCTCCTGCCTTTTATCATTACTTAATGATGCATTGTTGGAATTGAGTGCTCAGTGCAAATTTCATGTGAAAGATTTTCAACCTGGTGATTGCCTGACAACATGAAAATTCTAGATTTTTAATTTTAGAATTAAAAAGTCCCAAACAGCTCAGGTTTTAAGCTATGGTTTGGTATTTCAGAGATGACAACGTTAAGAATTTGTGAAGAATGCAGTGTTTTCATTGTACTGGATACTGAGGAAACAAAAAAAATGTCTCCACACTATGTTTTAAAGCAATGCTGTATTTTTTAACGTAACTCCCATTATGGTTCTATGTTAACTGTCAAACAACAAAGCAGCCTGATTCCTTCTAGCCCTAGTATGTTGCTGGATTCTATGGTATCAATCAAATAACAGGAATGGGATTAAAGATATGTCAAACAAGGCTAACTACATCCCAGCCCATCTCTCTACTGCTACTGCAGCTGGAAAAGGAGCCACAGTTGGGTGGATGCTGCAGGAATGGTCCTCTGACATCAGCTGCCATGCTAAGCTTCAGGTGCTAACTGCCTTTATTTTTTTAACCTTGTCCTCATTGCAGTTGTTAATGACCAAACTTTTATCTGCACTGCGGTCCAGACTTATTTAATATTCAACATTTTGTCCCCAAGCACAAAGCTTTGACTGAATCCTACAGCAGAAAGGAAGCAGCAGTTTGCTGTCACTCTGTCCCTCAGCTCAGGACTATTTGTTCCATACACATGGCTGTAAGAGGGAAGACGGGAAGGCTTTGGGCTTGCCTTGGATTTTAGGGACACTCCCACATCATAACTAGTGGGGGGACACTAATAAGGACACTGAGGACTGGGTGGGTGCACCACAGTCTAAACATGACCTACTGCTGGCTCCCAAATACGTGGAACATGCTACATTTCATTTGCTCCCTGGTCTGTACTGCACTGAGCTGCCTTGCTGCAAGTTGGAGGTCAAGACAATGACATGTACTCTTGAACCAACTACTCCTAAAACCCTAAATATATTTACCGAAAGCAGAGCACTAGATCAACAGATTTTGTATCTGCATGTACAACTTGCAAGTAACACAAACAAGGAAACTCCCTAGACCACTGCCTTTCCACTTTTTACCCTGTTTGAGGTTTTTTGCAAAACATCACAAATAATATTCCCTAAATATAAAAATATACACCTTCAGCATTCAGCTATTGCTCGATTTGTTTCCATCAAGCAGCAGGTTAGCCTATAACCACCTTACTTGCATGTGACCTGAAAATTTCTTTTTACTTTGGGAAAATACTTGCTTTTAGCCAGACCTACAGTGCCTTTGGAAAAGGAAACATTGGTCCGATATAGATATAGATATAGATATAGATATAGATATAGATATAGATATATAAATATATATATATATAAGAAAAATCTCTGATATGGAAGCAGCTGTGACCTTTAACAGCAGCTGCAAAATCACAGGAAGCATTTCAATTAACAACTTTATCAAATTGCTGCATATTATTTACTCAATTTCATTAACAAAAGAGAATTTCTGTGACACAGCCAAAACACCTCTGAGAAAAAGACAGCATGCTGTGCCTGGTCACGGGGCAATTGAGCTCATTTAACACAGGAGGGGAAAACAGTGGAAAGTAAATGAAAAGTGCCATGGCCGAGCCTGGAAACCTCACTGACAGAAGGTGATCACATTTCAAAAAGGTGGTGATAGAGAAACCATCATTAGGCAATTCCTCTGTGGCATCAGGACACAGGAGGAGCCAGGAGTCTGGATTTAGAATTCTGAGCACAAACTTTAAACACAGCGTACTCTTTTTTTTTTTCCCCCCACATTGTTATTTACAGATCTATTGTGCATGTTTTCCTACAGCTACTGGTCAGCTAACTCTGGAAGAACCTACACTGCTACAAACACTGTGAGGTCACTCCCACACATCTGATTACTCCCTGATTTGATTCATAGGAGGGTTGCAAGACACATACTGAAAGCTCCTGTGAACAATCCATTCATTTCTGAGACAGCTGCCTGTAACAAAATGCTCTTGGACTCTGGATGCTAGAAACAGCTTGGACTGTTTTATGGACTATAGTATGACTTCCAGAATTCCAATTCTACACTTTAAACATTGGGTCTTGTTGGTATTGTTCAGAATAAGTCAGCAATTTAAACACTGGCAATAATTTTATACGTGATGTTGCTAAGGGAAAGACTGAGATGGAAACTCATAAATTCACAAGGAGAAAAGCTTACTTGTAAAGCCTCATATGTGAAATAAAGAACCTACCCTCTCTGAAACTACAGAAGCTCTGAAAGAACCTTCATACAGAAGAAAACCCACATTATTACATTTGCTGTGGGTTATCCAATATATTTACACACTTTCCACCTGAATAACACAAAGCAGTCTCCAAGCCAGCTGCTAGGAAAATAACAATTACTACTTGCTCTGGTTGTTACACCATACCTAAACCCACATTTTTAATTTAGAGTCACTGCACACTAACAAAGATGAAGATACCCTGCCCTCAAAGGTTTGATAAGTATATGAGGCAAAACAGAGATAGAAGAGACATTTAAATCCTCCCCAGCACAGGCATTATAGAGAAGCTGAAAAAGACTGACGGCCATTTTTGCAAAAGTGATTATTTAACAAAACCAAAACCATACCTGACCATCTCCCTAGACTTCCAGAGAGGCAAGGGTTCCTTGCTCTCTGTCAAATCCCCATCCCCAAGCTAAAAACACACAAAAAAAGCTCATGAAAAATCATGAACATTCATATTCTCTAGACCACAATTTTATGAGAGACAGATGCAAAGAGCACTTGTTACTGAAAACAGACAATATTTTTCTTAAAGAAGTGATCAAAGCCCTCAAAATCTTTTATCTGATGGTCAAGGATATTTTCTGTGTAATTAGAAATGTAAATTTGGAAACTTTTTGATGGAAGATGGCACTGAATATTAAGTCATGACAGAAGGATTTCTTTAATGCTTTTTCATGTTTGAAGCAGGGAAGTGCTGCAGAAACATGGCTAAACATTACTATTGCCTTCCTTAAAACAAACAAAAAAAAAAAATGGGGAGACATGAATACTTGCATCCATCCTAAGGCGGATGCTAGTCCATCTTATTTACCAAAGGCTACATAAGAAAATTTTGACTGAAGGAGAACTTAAAACCTCATTTCATTAATCCTAACCCAGTACTTTAAGCATAGAAATAATTTTTCTGTAATTAGCAGTTTCCCCTCAGCCAGTTTCTGCTGTCACAGTGTCTTACTGAGAAGTCATTCTGCTACTGATACCTAAAGTACTACAAAGTGATTTGGGTTTTTTTTTTTTTCTTTTTAATAGTGTTCTTTTTAGATGTTCTTTTGAGCTCCTTTGAAGCCATCTATGTTCCTTCTTCATTCCTCATTTCTCTTCCCAGATATGGCTTCTGACTCCCTTTTCTCTTTGAAATCCCCACCTTCTTCTACAGAAAGAAGCAGCATAAAGAAGCAGAGTAGTGAAATCTCACCTCCTGATGTTATTTGAGGACCATTTGGACACTCAGAATCTTGAGTCCTACAGAAATCTTTAGTGAAACCGTGCAAAAGTGAAGAGAGTAACAAGGAGTACAGAGACTTCCAGATGACGTGAGATTAAAAAGACAATCTTTAAAATGGGTTAAATGGAGTTTGGTGAGAACTAAACTTTATCCATAAAGTGATGAGTTAGAAAAACTAGAGAATGCCAAGAGTCTAATTCCAAGTCTATGCATTTGAACTTAAATTCCTTAGGACTAGAACATTAGGGTGGGAATTGGTATTTCTCATGAAGTATCCTATCAGTCCCACCAAACACGGCCTTCCAAAAGCACCATTATATTTAAAGGATTATATTTAAAGGATTATAGCACGAGCCTATCACTGGCACAAGGTGGTGAAGCAGTTCACTTGCATGTTTCAATTTGATAGCAATGCTTTCCTTCTGAGTTGTTTAGAATAAACAGCTTGAAGTTTGCAGCATGACTTTGTTGAGATGGGAACCCAAGAATTCTGCTGCTGGTGTGCTGTGAGAGTGTCACTGTAAATGGCACCAGTGTGCAAAGCCCTTTGGTGACTTTTCTGTGACACACCACATTCACCAGAACGACCTGGGGAGACAGGAGAGCTCTCATAGTTCTGGAGAGAGACAGGTTCAATGATCAGAGGTTCTATAATCTCCTTTAATCATCAACATCAGAATCAGTGACTTAGATTCCTTTAAAAAGAGCAAGCAAAATAGAGTAAGCAAAGCACAAAACTAATTAAACTTAATGCAACAAAAAAACTTAAGCATTTTTGATGCAATTTATTAAGGAGAAAAAGCTGTGAAATTAACAGCAATCAAAAACTAATTAAAGTTGATGCAATAGGAGCAGCCAAAGAATGCCTGATAACATTTATTGAACCAAAGAAACATGGCTGTCAAGTTAAAAGAAATCAACCAAACTCTGTTTTTGAATAGTAACACAAAGATAATTATTCTCTGGATGACACTTACAGAATAAGATTCAAGTCATTACCTCAAAAGACAAAAGGACTGACATGCTGTGTTAAACTGCCTGTGAAAAAAAGGGCCTTAATACAGAAACTTTATAAGTAATTCTTAGGTCTTGCATATAAACAAATATGACTCATCAATCAAAAAACCAATGCACTCCTATTCTTATATCAATTACTTCTATAAACGACTATTTGACAAATATTTGGGAGAACACCTTGTGTAACAGGGTACTTACAAGGCAGAGACTCCTGGTGTTTTCATCCTATCTTTGAAACTCATTGCCTCAGCGCCTGGGGCAAGTAATTATCATCTAGGAGTCCATTTGTTTTAGGATTAGGACGCAAAACTCAATTCCTGATGTCAAGCACCATTGAAAGTATGGCTAACTGCCAGAAATTCTTTTCTTATAGAAGGTCTTGGTGGTGAATAGTGAAGTGGGTCTGTCTGCGGTGAGAGCAAGGCACTTCAATTTTCTCTACGTAGTTGTACATCTTTTGTATCGCCGTGCCAGATTTATACAAATAAAAATTCAGACAGAAATAGGTGTTCACAGATTCTAAAGTATGTTAAAACCTTTCTGCTTAACTAAAATTGCACCTTGTAACTGCTGTAGGAAAGGTCACAGTCAGGGTCCCAGTGAAGTCAATCTCACACAAAATACTCAACTTCCAGCACCTTTATTCTGGAATAATAATTTAAAACCAGATTGGGTTTTAAATTGGTGAGCTCTATAGGCTTTCAAAATTCTCCCCAGTAAATCTCCAACGTTATCATCCTCCTCCTCCTCCTAAAAACTATCACAAGGCTCCCATTCATGCAATGATCAAATAAAAGTCTGTGTTGTAAAACATGATATCACAGCCAAGTGCAGCACAGACCCAAAGCAAACTATCAGATTTGGTTTGTTATTTTAATCTCACAGAGATAATCTCCTCAGATGAGAAGTTAAGTTTCTAATAATTCATTAAATGCTTCTAAGGTCCCACTTCCTATTGTAATAAAATCAAACAAAAAAAACCCCAACCAAACAAAAACATATACATCTCTCTCTGAAGCATGGTATTCAATTCCAAAGAGCTGCAATCTGGTATTAGTGACACGGCTAAGGTAGGTTTCGGGTTTTTTTTAAGCATAAAATAGTGAGTTAGTCTGTTCAATGGTTCTGATTTTCTATTTTACTGCATTTCTACCCCCAAGGAATTTTTAGCAGTGGGTGAAGTCCTCATTACTTACACAGTCTTTCGACTCTACTTCTTTCTTACAAGAATGCTCAACTCTACATTGTCAAAATACCCATTTTACTTTCAGAGACAGTTTATATCATTAACATGGATATTTAATGGCTCCTTTTTTCCTAGTCTGTTCAGAAATTGCCTAAAATTTCAGAATGAAAGTCAAGATCTTAAACTTCTCATTACCTTGGGAATAAACACTGTCTTGCAGTGAGCACTTGTTTATATTCACTTCAACAGCAGATGAATAAAGTTCCAGCAGAGCTCCAGCAAAGAGAAAGTTTTCATGTTTGTGTATTATAGACTTCAGCAGCCTGGTGCAGAACTTCTTTACACTTAGAATTGAAGGACCAAATGAACTCTTTGCATAAGCACGTGAATGTCACTGCAGAGGACAGAGTTGTACCTGCTGCTCTGTGTCGTGATTCGGTCTGTCACAGACAAAACCTGCCTATTAGGCAACTGTTAGCAGTGAGGAATTATAATTTAATTTCTTGAACACACAGAAAGTTTTTAAGGAACTAGGTCTTTATGGTTTTTTAGCCAATTGTTCAGCAAAGAGCTTCTGAAACATGAAATCCCAAGAATTCACACCTGTCCTGTTTATATTAATTTGCCCTTTTTACAAAAATTCTCAGCTTTTTTCTCCATCTTTTCCTGCTGGGACTGACTTACCCTCCTGGTCTAGAGCTGCCTCATTCTCCTCTCTCAGCTGCCTGGTCAGTCTCTGCCTCTTCGAGTGGAGGAGAAAAATAATTCTACCTGCCTTTCTTGCAGTGGCAGAATATAGTTACATCACTTTTTTCCAACATTCCTAATACCCATGAATTTATAGATATTTGATACTCATACTTTCTTTGAAACAGATTGGAACTGGACAACAGATTCAAATATTGATGAGGGAGCATTTGGAAGAAGAAAATGTGAGTTGAATGACGGTGCAATCATATGGTACCATTCACTAGGAACATTGGCTAAAAATGGTTTTTATTCCAGCATTTCAGGTTAAACGCACACTCACAAAATTCCAGAACAACCACACTGACAGTACACCCCTTGCAGGAGCATGACTTGAAATTACCTGATCATTTCTAGCCACTGAGAAAAGGAAAACCTTTGAAGATTCTCAGATCATATTGTTTTCAGTACCACATAAATTACATCAATTCCATTTCTATTACCCTCTATTCCAGGCCTATTAAATCTTTACTAATAGGTCTCCTTCATGTCATGCCCGTTCAGTGAGATGCAAGGCCCTTTTTATCGCAAGTTAAACTGTGGTAATGGGGGGATGGTTGGGTGACATACTGCTCTCAGACAAGGAGAGTAATTTGCACATTTTAAAATAAGAAATTAATCCTTATCGCCTCTGTAACAACTTGAAGGACAATTCTGATCCACTGTGCCTTGATCAGTTTGACGTAAAAAAATACCCATTTATTGTTGGTAGTTAAAAAAAGAAAGAGGAATTTGCTACAAAATATGACTGCCAGAATATCTTCCTTCAAAATTGTTACAAAGCACATGAAATGAATAAGGACATTTCCATATCACTGCCATTTGATCTTTTCCTTTGCTACTCTCTCCCATGTTTGAAAAAATAAACACAGATGTAGGGTACTTGACTGTCTTAGGAGAAAAGGGAAGATTCTGTACCAATCTGAAAGAGAAAATCTATATTAATAAGTTTGGTTTTGTTTTTGTTTTTTTTTTTTCAGCGAAGTGGGTTTATTACTGACCAGTGTGAAAACCATCCTCTGAGGAAGCTGCACGCACTGACAGATTGTACACAGACCCCTTAACTTACCTCATTACAAATTGACAACATCATTGCCAGCAGATTTTGTTAAACACGGATGAACTGCACCTCTTAAAGCCTTCGGCAGCAAGGCTGACATTTTTTGGACAGTAAATCCTCTCATTTTTGAAAAAGCAATGATATACACTTTAGGACACATCGATCTGGAGGATGAGTCCAAGCTCATCCAGGCTTAAAAACCTTGGAAATAGCACAAGCTGACCTGAGTTGCATTAACTTTTATGAATTCCTCTATAGGCTCTCAAAAGAAGCGGTTCAAACATAACATGATAGCAAAGTGTTTACAGCTGTCGTCGGAGGCCTCAGCACTGTGTGTTGATGTGGCCCTGCATCATCCCGGGATGATGAACTCCGGCTCGAGGAGCAAAGACAGAACAGAAAGAAATATGTTTTGGAATAAACTTTTCTTACATCACCTTAACTGCAATACAGTCAGACAGAGAATAATGTGAGTAATAAAGCAAGGATGTAGCTGGCAAGAATGGGTGAAATACGTCTTTCTGCTTAGCACACTTTCATCTTTAAATGAGTAGAAGTATGCACCTCCTTGATAACTTCAACACTCAAACCAAGCTGGATTTTAAAAGTCTAACTCACTACAAAAGTGGGTTATTTTACACAAGGCCACAACAGGTTTCATATCATAGTTTTCACTTTCTCAGGAGCTGGGAGTAGAAGAGTTCGGCAAAAGAACAGGGCATCAAAACAAAGATACATCTTGCTTTTCTACCCTCCTTTGTTAAAAGACAGGTGTGCATAATTTTTAATGAGCAAGGAAAAAGAAATGGTTAAAGAACTCGTAAACTGTACCTTTCTTTTGCCCCCATTGAGGCTGCTTGCCTTCTGAAAATAAGCAGAAAAAACCTCAAGATGCCCCAGAGAGAAAGCAGGAGACACCTTTTCTGCTTCTGCTTCTCCTAGGAACAAATACCACCAGAAACTGACACAAAAAGAAAGCAAAATGTGCAGTTATCCTACTAGTAGAGCTTTCCACAACACAAAGTACGCTATTGAGGAACACCTTGTAATGCTGCCCCTTCACTTTCTGCAGACAGGCACTCCCAGGTGCCTTAGCCCTGAGTGGGTCTGTGATGGAGCAGGGAATGGGCTCACAGCTCTCAGAGCCAGGGTCCTGATCTCCCTCTGTGAGAATTGGATCTTGGCCTGACAGTAAGGTAATATCTGTGGGGAAGAGTCATTCTAAGCATCAGGCGGTGGTGTGCTCTGGTGCCAAGGTTTATCCCTTACTCCTATTTCTCAAGAGACTGAAATTCAGTTTTAGGTCAACTGTCACACATATGAAGATTCTTGAAGAGGACCTTTCCATGGCCCCAATGTACCACGCCTGTTATGAGCATGTAAGGCAATTAAACCAAACCCTACATTACATTTCATTTTCAATCTGAAGCTCTTGAATAGAGCCAAAAAAGGGAATGATGCTTTATCAGTGATCTATGCAGATAGGCTGATGTGTTTCACACAAAACTAGCAAAAACCCCACACTGACAAAACCATCTCATTCACTGAAAAATTCACTGATTAATTTATGTAGTAATGCCTCATTTTCTAGTTTCTATTTTAAAACTACTGTGATGATTGGATGGTGTGCTGGTTTTGCCTGGGGTGGAGTTAACTTTCTTCATAGTGGCTGGAACAGGGCTGTGTTTTGTTTTCGTGCTGAACACAGAGTTGATAATAGATAATAAATAGAGACTTTCATTTCAGAACAAGTTTCCATTCCATATAAATAGAGCCAAACTGAAATAAACATTTTGAAATTATTAAAAAGAAAAAAGAATTAACATCAGGCAATTTCTCTCCTCTTCCCCAAATCAGGTTTGATACTCAGTGCTGCATTTTGAAGAGAAGAATATTAAAACGGTGATATTTCCTGTAAAACAGCAAGTCCAGACCTCACTGCAGTTAGGTTCTAAAGGAGAATAGCTTTAAAAGAGAAATGAAGTTTCCCTTTTTAATGCTCAACAGCTTCAGTAGAGAAGCTTGTTAATCATGAATCCACAGCTATGCCCGAAAGACAAACAAAGGTGTCTTGATGACTAAGGACGCCTGTTCCAGAAAGTGTGGGTACAGTGGTCTAGTACTTTCTTTCAAATGTTTTCCATTTTTCACTGTCAAAGATGTTCTCTTTTCATAGCCTTTCACGGAAGTTAATTCAGGGTGAAAGATCAGGCAGGTGTCATTCACATGGAGCCTTGATACTTTGCTTATAACAATTTCTTACTGTAACTGGTGAGCAACCAATTTACCTGGAAAACACACAGGCAGCATCCTTGTCAGCCAGAAGGAACTGGCACCCATGAAGTTTCTCAAACACCTCACCAAGAACTAGCGGATAGAGGCTGGCACAGGTATTTTAACAAGAACACCTCAGGTTGTGCTCAGCCTCCTGACGGAGAGGAACAGCACCTTGCGTGATTTCAAGGCTCCTACGTGCCTTGGCTCTAAGATGACCCTCCCAGCTGAGTGCAAGAATAACTCCAGCATGAAACTGTACACTGCAACAAACAAAGAAGGAACAAGCCCTCCCCCTTCCGTGCCCCACCACCCAGCCCGCCCCGACAGATGCTCACGCAGGAAAACAGCCATTTGAAATTCAAAACACTGACCAGGCAGCATCGAGGCGCCGAGGAAGAAAATGATAAGAAAATGTTTTTATGCTAATAAGGGGAAACTGAAGCCGTCAACAGGTCAGAAAAAATACCCATTCAGAATCCTGGCTTATCTGCACAGAGAGAAAGTTCCGCATGTGTGAGTCAGTTGCTAAGAAAGCTCTGACTAATGCAGATACAAGTCTGACTTTTTAAGTTGACATTTCTACTTTTCCAGTGGATCAGAACTGTCAGGAGAGTTCCCCAGGCAGAGCGGAGGATTGCAGAGCAAAGTTATTCTGTTGCAGTCTGAGTTGTGGCGTAAGTGCTTTGATGGAATTAGTAATGGTGGTTTAAGAAACAGCCTTGGATTCTATTCCCAGCACTAGCAATTACCACTCCCATAACAGAATCAGAACAAAGGAACAAAATCAGATAGAAACGAGCTGGCAAAGAGCAAATTCCCTTCTGCTGCTGCTTTCACAATGCCATTAAATAACATCTGGCAGTGGGGCAGGACAGACAACCGGAGGCAGGAGCATTTGAAAGTGCTGCTACTAGACCTGCCAAGAGCTCAGCTGTAAAGAGTCCTTCACGCATCTTCTGCTTTTCTCACAAGATGTGACTATGATAAACATTTACTCTTCAAAAATTAAAAATGATCAAAAAATGTCTTTTATCAACTACATCAGCAGAACATACTGTGCATCTGTAGATGGATTAAACATAATTTTGCTAGGTAGTTGGAGAAAAAAGTCTTTAAAGATAGCATTTGGCATGGGTCAATCACCTCTTTCATTAAAGAAAGGAATACATACTGAGAACATCTTTCTGCCATCCGATTAAGCAATGAGCCAATACAATTGTAAATCTGCCAGAAATTCCCCATGGTTCAACTCAACGGAGGCAATTCTTTACTTCTCAGACCATATCTCTCATTTTCAGATAAGCATTGCATTAATTGTGTACAAAAACTTTCTATCATGCTGTTAAAAGAAATGGAATGTGACTGTTCTGATTCTCCTTAGCAACCTTTGACAATTAAGAGATTGAATTATTCATATGTATTTTTAATACAATAACAATTTTAAAGCTTGCTCACCACTCAATTGCTCAAAGAGTATGCAAACCCAAAACTGTTTGATTCCAGTATAAACAGTGCCACTGTTCCTTTTCTGCTGTTGTAGTGGCTGACACAACTTACTGTCTCTGTAACTGAGGTAAAAAGGATTTCAGGGTACTATTCTGAGCATCAAATGCTATGAATTGGAATATGAATTGATTTGCAAGTCATTGGAAGTTTTTCTTCCTTTGAATGAGGCAGATTTAAGTCTTGTCTGCTCTTATTCGCATTATTTACAATTAACATAAGTACTAATTCTGTGCACTACTTACCCATGTCATGCAAGTCTGATCAACATAGTTCAGGGCAGACAGGTTTTCTCCTCCATGCTAATAAGCAGCATAACCATGGTATTCCAACAGAAAGGCTGAGACTTGCACTGAGACTAATGATAATTTCATTCAGGATGGGGAAGATACAAATGACACCTACTTTATTTTTAGGCTAAAAAAAATTGACTGAAAAAATCTGAGGAATGTCAGGAGGGGAAACATGTCCTGTACGAAGAAAAATAAATATACATGTGTTAAGACTGTACATTGTATTGTGCATTTTATAAACTAAGCTTTTGTTTACTGGCAAAAACGAAACCATGACCAGATAATCCATATGGGAAGAATGATCTAGTAAGATGGCTTTGTGTTTTTTGCTTCTGAATGTTCTTTTAGACAATGAGAAATTCTATTTAAGTTGCTTTGCTTCCATCTAACGTAGAGTTGAGCTGTCAGTGTAATTCCATGGCATTATTATTATTCTCTTAGGCTGCTACTGGACAATAGAGCTACAGATAGAAATAAAACAGTAATAGCTTGTGACAGGTTACATTTAAAATGTTTGATCAGGCTGATCAATGGGCCTTTGCTTCAGAAGCTAAGCTGAGGTTCAAGGAAGGAAAAGATAATGGCTGGTCCAACACTTTGGATATATCTCAGTGAATCAGAAGGCACTTGGGATGCTGCTCCAGACTAATACAGCTGTCACATACAAGAAACGCTTTTTAGCATCTCAGACTCCATGATGAAAATTAGCATCTGCATTTTTTCTTTCAAAAATACTGCTGTCACTGTATATACACTTATCCTACATCTTGGTTTTATATTAGATTTCAGAAACTTAATTCTGCTTCCCAGTTCTGTAATTATTTTATATTATCTAAACAACATACTGAAAAGTTATTGATATTTGACAGTGAATATACAGATATCAATAACTACCTGTTAGTTACTGTAGATTAACTGCTACAGGCGTTTTAATTTTTTTTTTTTTTTTTACGTCTGTTACCATGAGATTGAACACTCTATGCTGCTGGTTTGTTGGTTTGTTTTTTCCTCTTCTCCATTTACACAATTGCCTTTTGGTTTTTGTGTTTCCTCAAGCTCCTTTTACTCAGAGAACATGCCTCTGAAAGTAATCTCATTCAGGTTGATTCAGTTCTCGTTTCAGTTAAATTTAAAGTTATTTTCTTTGGCTCACAGCAGAACATCACAGAGTCTCTCACTGAGTTATTGAGGATTTTCACCCCATATCAGCAGCTCATCAGCAATTACTTTTCTGCACACAGATCCTTAAAGATCCAAGACACGATGATTTGTTACAATTTCTCTGCTGAAACAATCATGTTCCTTAAATAAGTTTCTACCAGAAAGGGAGAGGAAAGATGAGCACTTCTAATAATGGCAGATCCCACGCTTCCACCTCAGAAATTGAAAACAGTATTATTTTTAGGCACATCCGGGCACTATGAAAGCGTGCATTTACTGCCTTCATTTAAATCTTTGGCTATATTAAAATCCTCAGCTTGCCTGACCTTAATACTGCGATCCTCCCGTAAGCTACTCGTCTGACTTTTGGATTGGCTTCATAACATCTGATGTTAGATTTGGTAAAATTTGCCTTTCAACTTGTTTCCCACTGCTGATGGAAATTTAAATATGGTATTCTATTTTTGGTAGTATAGCAGGATTTCTATTCACGTGATAAGGTGTGAATCTAATACACAGGAGGCATTGAAAAATTTCACTTAGATTTAGCACACACCTTTTACAAATTTGTTTCAATGGGTACATTATAGATATATTTAACGTCCTAGTGAAAAAAGACCCAAGCTGTCTTCACCCTTGCTAAGTGTGCAGAGGCAAGCCTGCTACAAAGATGTTCACACTCACAGCCAGCTCCAGCTTGGGAGAGGATTTATGTCCCTGAGCCAACAGACTCTTAAACCCTGCTAATACAACATTGTGGGGACAGAACATCTCTGGGACGTCTCTACCCTATTTGCCTGAGCAATATGGAAATGTCTCCACAATCTGGCAAGCCTCCACCTCCTCAGAGAAGCTGTAATTTCAGAGGGCACAGGGCTGGAGCCCACAGGTACAACTCTGTTATCAAACCGGGTTCTGGGGCGGGTTTGGAACCAATCCAGTTGTCTCAGGCCTAGGTAGCGCAGAGTGGGAATTCTGAATCATGCTGATAGAAGAGGCTTTTCCTATCCCATTACTATTTTCCTACCTGGCAGTCACTGTCCTTCAGTCATATCCTTTGGAGTTCTTTTCCATCCACCTGGGTAATTCCCTAAAAACACGTTGTTGAAGCGCTCTTCTGAACTGCATTTCTCCTTGACCTGCTTTGTTTTTATTCCTCCAGCATCTACTGACGGATCGTTAATCTCCACGTTAACCCTTCTGAAAGCAGCTGGAATGGCAGTGACTGTACCACCTGCTGTTAGTGTAGGGCTGCTGAGATTATATTGCATTTCATTTCAGTTCCTGTTTCAAAGTCAGCTTTTGATTGACTGCTTGCAGTACCACTACCCAGTGTGGTGCAGAACCTCAAATTTTAAATGTGTTAAGTTAGATCCATGTATACAAGCCATCCCAAAAATGTTCTTTTCAGCTGATCTAATTTGCTTGGAGAAACCCTGTGGAATCTGGACAGACCTGTCTGCAATATCTTAGCGAGCTCAGCTGTCTCTTTGTGGCACTGTGCCACGCAGATATTGTCATGTTTTCAGGGGTTTCTGCCTTGCCCTTGGAAGAGTTTTGTCCTCCAGATGCAAAGTCATGACTATGCTTGTGGTGTAGATTTTTTCTTATTTCTATATCCAACATCACAGACTTCTGTCTGGGGAACATCTGAATGTTCCATGATTGTCTTTCCCTTTTAATCATAAATATTTTTATGCTTTTATCCTAAAGCTATTCATTTATATACTGATATGCCATTTCTAAATATTTGCACTTCAACATTTTCCACTGTCGCTGCTTTCCTCTGAGAAGCATCATTTTCCCAGAGCTGCAAATATCAGTTATCCCTTGCAAAGTCCATTCTTTCTATTCTCCACAGTTGAGTTTTCTTGGATTTAACAATCACTTATATGACAAAACGTTCAGGTTCTGGCCCGTCTGGTGACTCTCTTATTCCTATGACTCCGCTATACTGAATACACTGTGATATAACAATCAGCACTCTTGCCTGTCACCTAGTTTCTCCAAAAAAATAACCTTCACCTTCCCTAAGGAACACTGTTCACTGTGTTCCTGATTAAAAACAAAATGTCTTTTTCTGCCTCCCTTCACGTTTCTTATGATGTACAATGCTGAGCTCTACTGCTCCGGGATCTACCGCTTATCATCGCGAGCGTATTGTCCCACTTGCCCTTCTCTGCACTCAAATTGTTCCTCGCTATCATTTGCTCTAAGAGTTGTCTGAAAAAACCCCAACGGGTTCAGAATTTAATGTAGCAGGTCCATTTACTTCAGGAATCCCAAGAAGTTTGGCTTATCCACGTAAACAACTAGAGCAGAGAGGGCAGATATATGAAATTTCTCTTTGCGTCTCTTTTGAACTTTGCCCCCCCCCCCCCAAAAAAAAAAAAAGGAATTCTCACTCGTAAAAGATTCTTTGCCATTTAAAACAAAAATAGCCAGCAGCCTGAGTATCATGAAACTTCATTACAGAGTAATCTTAGCAGTGTCATCACAACTACTGCTTCAATTCATCATATTCCAATGTATCAGCTTCATTCTCCATTTAGCTTGAGTGCCGGTAAACTTAATTTCTGCACATACCCACACTTCAGCACAATATAATGCAAACTCCTACACTTTCTAACCATCTCTACAATACGGCCATTTACTCCCTTCATTCTGCTAAGAAATGGAAAAATAAATGCTCTAAGTGGGAGTAGTTCTACTAATTTATTGCAATGAAATAATATTCTAATGCATTGTAATACATTTTTAAAATGTAATTTTCATATTCATGCAGACAATAACTGTCAAGATATTTTAACAGACTCCTGGTCCCTTTTATCACGTTATCTTTTTTAAGATGCATGAACACAAGCATTCCAGGTTTCAAAAGTGGCAACCTGTTTTGAAACCTGTGGGGTTTAAGGATAAAGTGAGACACTTCTTGATCTCAAAAGCTCTAAGACAGCTACTTTCTTTCCCCGGAGCACTAAGGAACTACCATCCAAAATCATTTAAGCTTGTTTCCTATCCATGACCCAGAGGGAAGCTGTACTGGGTTTGGCAGAGATGGAATTTTCTTCATAGCAGCCCATATGGTGCTGTGTTTTGGGTTCATGATCAAAACAGTGTGGACAACACATCAGTGCACTGGTTATCACTGAGCAGTGTTTGCACAATGTCAAGGCCTTCTCTGTTTCTCACTCTCCACCCACAGTGAGAAGGCTGGAGGAGGCCAAGAGGTTGGGAGGGTACACAGCCAGGACTGCTGGCCCAATATGACCAAGGAATATTCCATAAAATGAGGCAATAAAAAACTTGGGAGGTTTTTCCCCAAGCAGAGATTGCTTGGAGACTGGCTGGTGCGTCACACCGCTGGTGGGACAGAGTGAGTGACTGCCTTTCCATTACTTGGAATTTTGTATTCCCATTTCCTTCACTTATTAAACACTCTTAACCTTGACCTGTAAGTTTTTCTTGGGTTTGCCTCTCTGATTCTCTCCCCTACCCCCCTTGCAGGGCAGTGAGTGAGAGCAAGAACCCATTAGTAAGAAACAAAATTGCAGCTGAAAGACTTAACCCAGGTTCTCTCTCCCCATATATCATCCTGTGGGTCTCAAGGAAAGATAAGAGCTGGCCACGCAGCTATTGATATTTGTCTAGCATAGTTGTGAAATCAACAGATCTGACCAACAGAAAAAAATGAACTCAACTGCATACCTTGGAATAACTATTCTAAAAGATCTTTATGGAAAGCTCTGTGTAAAAATCTGATTTCTATCTCATACGATTTTTTCCTTAAGTGTTAGAAACCTCCCAAATATTATAAAGCATTTACAGAGTATTGCTATTCAGCTCAGGGAGAAAAAAAGAAGATAAAATAAAATCCTGTCCCTCCGTGTAACTTCTCCCAAACTTACCTGGCTGTAAAATAATACTTCTATAATTATCTGTATCGTTTTCTTGCATTTTTCCCATTGCTTTTCATGCTACTTCATAGTTGGACTACAAGGTATTCTCTCCTTGAAAGGGTCTATTAAACTCTAAGTAACAGTGAATCTCTAATTTATATGTGTACCCTAGGATGGGGTTAAGCTTGGTCATCATCTCCTGTCTGATACCATCTCCACTCAATTATGTAACAGGAAACAGAGCATGTGAAGGTGGAGACGTGAGTCCATTCATCATTGCTACTCGATTTCACATTACCTAAATGCTAATGCTCTCAGTCCTCCCAACAATACAGCTTGTCTGCCTCCCTGTCTTGCATAACTAATTTAAAGCATGTATGTTCTGCTTTCCTTTCTTCTGCAAAAGGAAATGTTATTTTCTTCGCCTCTCTGACTCATGTTTTGTACAAGCCAATTCCTTTTGTCTACACGCACACCTACATCTTCGGTTCAACTGCTTACTAGAATCATTAAGTGTCTACAAGAGGTAAGTTCAGTATTTCCCCCCAGTCAGAAATATTCTCAAATTATTTTTGTAACTCACAAGTACCTCTGCTTGTTTATGCAGATTAGAATCTGAGGCTCAATCACCAGAGAATGGTGCAGATTTTGTTTATACTTAAATTCAATATCCAGAGCCGGGCTGCCACAAAACAAGTCAAAGGATAAATATAGCTAACCAGAATGGAGTTTTGTATCTATAACATCAGAGAGACAGGATTTTCATACCTGAAAGGACCAGCCTTTTGGATGGCAGTTCAATCGCCATTATAGAGCAAAAAAATTCTCCGCACTAAATGAATCCTTCTAAACTGACATATGTGACACTGTAATTAAACTCCCATGCCTTGTACATAGTGATTGTCTGTCTCCCTCTAAACATCTTTCTTTTGGGAAAGCAAAAGGTCAGGAGTTTTTTCATGGCGCCGATGGCACAGCTGGGCACCCCAAGTCACGATGGTTTGATTAGAGACACGGCCTCTCTCTAAACTCGCATGCGAGTTCCAACACAACACTGCCACCCCTGAGAGGAAGCAAATGCTGAACCTCACAGGCAGCTGCTGTACCCAAACACGTTCCCACCAGACCACCTGAGGCACTGTGCCTGTCAGGGAAGCTCTCGAGAGCTGTGCAAGAACAGTGCCCTCTCACAACCCTTCCCTAGTGCACCACTATCTTTGAAAGCTTTCAAGATGATAGGGAGCTACATAAATGCCAAGTACTCTCACATGTAAAAAATCAAAGGTCATCTAAAGAAACATATTCTGCTGCTGAGGGATGAATAATCCTGAGGCTGGAATAGCCTTTCTAATTTTTCAGTAAGACATGAAAGTGCTACTACTTGATGAAAGCACAGGGGACATGTACCCACCTATGATTAGCATCAGGCACACGTCTCGTCAAAATCTGTGTCAGTTTGTGGCAAACTTATCACGGTCAATGTCAACGCACCCTTGTTTTACTATCAACAGACCTGCAAACTTCCCCGTTAAGGTGGAGAGGAGGCATTTTACACTTGCACTTGCCTGACTCAGCAAAACTGTTAGGTGTGTACGCACCAGGTACAGATTCTCTTCCTTTTCATAGTCTGATTACACATTTTAATATTGAGGAGATGAAACACCTTTGATATCAACAGCCATTGTTCAGTCGTACACGCCTCCTTTATAACTCAATATCCTGCTCCATATTTATCTGTAGTCCCTACCGAAGGGGAATATGAGAAGATGGCTGCTATAGCAAGTTGCATAAAGGTTCTTTTCAGTCTTCTCTTTATCAAATATCTCTATGTCTCCATGCTATGGCCTTTTTCCTTATAGCTCTGCATTCATATTTATGTCTTTCTGTGTTTACTGCCCTCTCAAAATCCTTAAGAAGTAACACCAGTGAAGATAAACTAAAATAACCTATATTAATTTAAAATAATACCTGCCAGTTCTACACTGTTGCACATTGTGCTTCTTCCAAAGGCAGCTATGCAATTATAGGTACTTGGGTGCATAAAGTGATACGGAGGTTTCTATGGCAATTATTCATTTTAATTGAAAACCGTGTAGGGAAAGACTCATTTCAAGTGCAGCATGCAATTTGCATTTGTTTCCAGAGAATCTGAACTTGCTTAGGGTGAGTTGTGAATTCCTATTTTTAAGAAAGACACAATCTTCAAAATTCTCTTGGGGGAGCACAGGGGGTTGGAGACCGAGGTAAGGTTGTTAAGCTTATTAACATTTAAGAGCATGTATCCACTGATTCAATACAGTATTTTTTACTGTCAGGTAAAAGTTTGATGTTTCAAATGAAAGAATCAAAAATCAAATTCATACAAAATTCCCTTGAATCTCTGAGGTAGAGGAACCAGAAGAAGACAGAAGTACCAAAAAGGACAGCAAGGAGACAGGTCATCAATGAGACCAAGTCCACCAGATCAAACATTTTTTTCATATATTTTAGCTACTCTGTGTTAGAATAATAATGAAGACAAAGTTATTTTGGCTCTTAATACATAGTAGAGTGTCAAAGATAAGAGTTGGAGGGAAGCAACAGTTCCACCTTGGTTAGAAAATAAAATAAAGCTAAAACTTAATTTCCTGTAGGAAAATAGGATTCCTTTCCCCTCTGAATTCCCACCACCACAATGAGGCAAAAACATTTGAGGCCTAAATTCACAACAAAAACAAATAATCCACTGCAAGTGATGAAGGCCTGGAAACAACCTCTGAACTGTGATTTCACATTCACTAAATTCAGAGTGTTGCATTTTCTGAAACAAGGCACTCCTAATTTTCTGTCTATATCGTTTTAAGGCTGTACAGGCCAAGTGCCAGAAATGTCCCAAGTTAAAAATAGGCCTTGTCTCCTTCATAAATATTAAATAAATATTAAATTGATGTGAAAGTTGGGGTGGAAGTGTTCTTTACCAGCCACGCAAGCCTCTTAACTGAGAAAAATCTGTACTTAGAAAGAGGTGGCCACAGCAGTATGCGAGCAGAAGAGTAATTTTAGTAATGTGGTTTTGGCATTAGTGTGTTTGGCTCATTGCATTTCTGTACTTCAGAATACCTAAAACAGAAAAGGAAGAACGACTCCTAGCTACAATGTCAATGACTGCACCACAGTTCAGAGGAATGCAAAATTACATGAATGTGCTTTTCATAATATATATGTCATCCATTTTTAATAAGCTGGAGGCTAATAATTAACCCCTCGTGGAAAGGCACAGGAACACAGTCCCCTGTGTTCCTTCCAGGGGACTGACTCTTTTTCCCTTTTTCACAAGAAGTTCTACTTTGGCCAGAAAATGGATTTGCAAGACAGGGGAACCAACTTGCTTGAGAAAGAAGCGTGACTGTAGAAGGGGTCTCGCCAAGGACAATCCAGCGGGGAGGGCTTTTCACTGCATCGACAGTTTGCTCTATTTTTGGCACCTCTTCTGCCATATGGTGGTGGTCCTAAGGTCAATGGCTGGACTTGATGATCTTAAAGGTCTTTTCTAACCTTAATTATTGTATACACTGACAGCTCTCATCTCCCTCATATTCTGCTGCACTTTCAACCCTCTTTTGACACTTACATGCGTTCCTTCATTTTACTGTTTGACTCTCTCATAATTATTACAATATATAGCTATCAACAAAAAGGTTTCTTGAATTTGTGTTACGCTTCCAGACATGAAAGAAATATACTCTCACTCCTATGCGTGTCATTCATATAAATAGAAAATAACCTATTGAAGGGAAGTAAGGTTCAAAGTAAGCAAATTTGATTTATTTCTGAACATGGCAACACCCAGAGTTACTCGGCTCTGATGGATATAAAGGCTGCTAGCGATGCACCTTGTCTAAGCTTCTGTTTTCTACACAGAACATAACCCTATAGCTGCTCAAGCTTCCATTAATTTTCAGGGTTTGAGAAACACAGCTATTAAAAAGCAATGTTCATGGTGTTGAAAGGATAAGTAAGACCTGGAGGTTGGTTTTGGCTAACAATAAGAGACAGGTTTGAATAGACTCTGGCAGAGGCACTGCTCTCAATAAATTAAATGCAATGACTGGTTCTAGCAGAAAGCTGCTTTTTTTTTGTAGCCAAATTGTATGCCTGGCTGGGAGAAGTGGGAAACGAGGAGAGAAAAAAAAGGGGAAGCCTTTACAGTTCCACTTGCCATCATTTCCTGACAAAACCACTAATAAATATCTCTCTCCATTTTGGCTCAATAATGCAAGCATCAAAGGCATGTGAAGGAAATCTCTTTCTTACTTATATGAACCCATACACATACAAACAGGAAAAATTGCCAGTGAAAGCTGTAACTTCACTTTCAGAGGTGGCAGAATGTTTTCCAAGCGGGAATTGGATGTACTGCTCACTCCCCTCAGTGTACTTGAGACTAGAAATATCACACAGAGTGCAAACCACTGCCAACATAAGGCTTAATATCTCCAACTAAAGGACCTGAAGTTTTTCTTCACCACATGAAGACATTTTCATCTGTAATAGATGCAGAGTAATTCCTCCATAAAATTAATCATCAAATATTCCTTCAAGTCTTGGGACAAGCTAAAAGTTCAATAAAGACTGCGGTCCCTTAAATTTACACACTTCAGCTCTGCACATTTCCTGTGGGGAATATAAATTGCTTCTAGTACTTACTACTCTGCATGCCATTCAAATTCTGTTGCTTTAATTCATTATATTAAAAAGTAATACAAATTTCAATTATTTGTTGTAAAAGTAGAGATTTAGCTAAAGCACACAGAAAATTCAATTCACACCAAAAGGGTTACAATGCTCAAATTAACGTATTTGCAGTCTTCACACGTCCTTCTCAGCATCCTTTAAAATGTCACTTATTTCATAAAAGATATAGATTTTCTGAGTATTGATGTGCTCTATCAACAGACAAGGTCTCTCTGCTTTTAGCTTTGCAGGCATTACTTACCCACCCCAAATCACCAATGACTACAGCTAAAATAAAGGGGTGCATGTGGACAAAGGTTACAGCACAGGACTGACAGCTGGAAAGTTTGCACCTTCTAAACCACTCCTCTTCAATCCTACATTCAAAAGGTACTTAGGATTTCAAAGAAATTGCAAATCAAATGATTACACGCTACAGGAAATTAGATAAAAGAGAAAGGAACCACTTCAACACCATCAAGAGATTCTATTCAGCTATTATATTAATAGTAGTAAGAAAACATATTTTGATAGCAGCTTCTGCAGGTATAAAATGACAGGTTTTAGATTCTCTTTTATTGAAGTGCACGGATCCACAAAGCGCTTTCAGTCCTACAAGGTGTTTTAAAGTCTTGTAATCATTCAGCAGAGCATGTGGACAGCAGTTCTTTAATTTTAAGCAGAGTAATGACTGCACTTGTTGAAATATGTTCTAGAGTATGGAGCACCTTTCAAAATAAATTCAAGCACCAGAATTAAGTATAACTGTTGAACTTCTGTGCCACTGAAATCAACACCAAAGCTTTCACATTTTTTAAAGGCAAATGATGAATTTATTACTCCTAACTTAAATTTCTTTACAGAATCTAGTGTAATCTTTACATTAACATTCTATTAAGTAAAATGCAATGCTTTTTCAGTTCAAATCAATGTCTAGAAATATATACCAGTGCAAAATAATGTCCTCCTTTTTGTAAGGAATGGATGTTTTCCTGTCTTTTTTTCTTCCCTAATTTAACTAAAATTTTGAAAGATCTGTGCATGGAAAAGTTGGAAACATCAGGACACAAAATCCAAGCACTTCTATTAGCTGTTAAGAACACCTACCACAGCAACCGTGCATTGCACTAACAAGCAGACTGCTGTACACCAGAAGCAAACTGTGGGATTACATACAAAAACGTAAAAATATAGAGAATATATCTTTATGCATACACACCAATAAAAACAAGTCACAAGTTTTATGGGATATTACTTCTCTTGCCACTCATAAATGCTCTTCCGAGATTTTTTGCAAAATTTTCCAAATTATCTTACAGTAAGGCTTTCAAACCCTACTATTTTTCTTTAATGATTTAAATATAATGAAATGTGCAAGACAGTATTTCAGTGAACCCCAGTTAAAAAAGAAAAATCATATAATAATTATAACAGAAAACATCCATTCCTCGCACATATAGGAAATACATTCGCATTACAGTATTAAAGATAAATGGGTTTAAACATTTCTTTCTTATAAAAAACAGTGCAGAAGCATGAGTTCAGGAAACAATTTACCTTTCTTGTCATCGAAGTACAGCGTCTGTTGAGCTGGATTTGACCACTGGAGGGAGGTGTTATCATTTTGATCGACCCGGCAGGTCAAATTTGCTGTTCCCCCTTCAACGACTGTGACGTTCTGTGTGAGTGGGAACTGCCCTTGGCTGCCTGAGAAGGGAGGGAAGGGATGCAGAAAGGAAGAGAATAAGAGAAAAAAAGAAAATATTTAAGTTGTAGGATTGAATTTATTGCAGCAGCTTCCCACAGATGACAGACCTGGAATTCAATGTGATCTAGTCTGACCAAAGAAAGGTAGTACAATAAATTATTTTTTAAATTACATTTACAATATATTCCCTGTATCTGAGAAACAGAGAGATGAATTAAGAAAAAAGGATTTCCCCCTTCTCTAAGTCATAACTATTTAGTTCCAAAGAAATACTCTGCAATTTCATCTCCTCAGATATACCCAAAAACATCTCAGTGCAAGCAATATAGTTATGGCATTGTGGAAAACATCACCGAAAGCATAACATAAAAACCCACAGAGTTTTTAAAACAGAGGGATGGGGCAACCTTGACTCCCTGTTTCTTTTTATACATTTTAAAGGCCTCTCAGGATGATGTTTTCTCTGTCAGGTTTGGAAAGTTGTTGGAGAGCAAATGTAGTGTGAATCTAATACTTGATGCATGCTCTGTTGGGGGAATATAACCTGATCTCATATGAAAATGGAAGAGATGATGTAGTAGGTCTCTTTCACATCTGTGATTCTATCCCAGAGCATTATGAATCACATTAAGTGCTTGCTGAAAAGTCACTGGGAAGATTTCCAAATGCCTCTACACAATGCAAGAGCAGTATCAGTCAGGTTCTTGAATCACAAGCATTTTCAATGGCATAGTTAGGCTAAAGTGTTTATGTAGTGTGAGAATAGCACACCCCTTGTCAAACGGCACAACACGTTCTGACAAACAGCACTGCAAGAAGGGAGCACAAAAAACCATGGAAGTGATTTTTAACACGGGTGGGGAAAGAAAAAACCTTCAACAATTAACAAGACACAACACTGGATGTATGATCGTCACCTAGGAGATACAGTATTTATTTAAGGGTACAGTGCAAAAGAAAGACAACCCAATACTCTAAATGAAATGTATGCTGCTTTCTTCTCCTTCTTTTATACAGGTTCTATTAAAAAAAGCACTGAAGAGTAGGTAGAGATGCTTGCATAAGAAGTATAATGCCAAAATTGACACTCAAATGGGATGTGTCAGAAACTAAAACCTCTCCACAGTCCTACAGGACAGAACAAGCTCATAGATGTGTCATAAGCACATCAAGGATATAATAAATACAATACCCATTGATGATACAATACAGAATCATAAAACCTTCAGAGAAACATCCTGTTTTAGTGGCTCTCATCAGAGTTGTTCCCAACTAAGTTAAACTGAGGCATGTCTTCTATATAAAAGCATGACAATATGGAAATCTGTCATCTAGCATACAGGTTTGCAGATGAGCAGAGTAAGGAAATAAAAGAGTAACAACTGAACATCTATTTGACCTATTGTTATAGCCAAAACCATAATTCTAGCCAGATTTTGATTTCCCTATGTAAAATAATCCCAATGGCCTTAGATATGGAACATAAGCTTCCACATCAGTGAAATAAGTAAAATATTTCCACCAAAATGCAAATCTGAATAACTGGTATAATTTTTGTATAAATTTCAACTACAGCTGTCTAAATATCAAGATTTACGAGGTACTGATATTTACTCCAAGAGGGTATTTACTATCAGCAGGATAACAGACATAGTAAATAAAAAATAAGGAATACTAAAAATATCATGGCTAATTTAAATGCTGCAAATAATAAATGCCAAAATTCTCATGACATCCTCTGTATCTGACACTTCATTAATCAAACCCTGCTTCTTGAAAACCACACATTGAGAAATACACGATGGGAGAAAAATCATAAACAAGGATGGGAAAAAAAAAAAAGAGAAAACAGAAAAGATTTGTCATTTCCTTCCATTTCTCCTCTTTCAATTCCAATGTGTCAAGGAACCTCAAGATATTGCGTAAATTGCTTATCATTTAAATTAGAATTTTTAAATCCAGAAAAATGCACACAGCCTGTTATTACTTCCACTAAATTACAGGCAACTTCCCAAAGAAATAACCTTCTAAAGTATGAGCTGTGAATAGGAGGCCATGTGGGCTAAAATACTTTTTGCCTACAAGAAGCATTACACAGAACCTAGTGCCAGAGATTAGCACAGTGAAATCTGTCATTTACATTAAAGAATTGGAATGGGAGGTAGTTTAATAAAAAACCTGCTGTAATGATTTAGGACCCTATTAACACGGTTTAGGAGATCTTCCCATAATTACCCTGCATTCTCTGTCTGATATTACAGCTCTTATCATGAAGATGTCAGTGTACATGCACTCTATTCATTTGTTAATGACTGCCAAGCCACAGACTCATCTCTGGTCAGTAAGTAAACTATTCTGATCAACCATATAAATGGAAACTGCAGATGCCATCACCTGAAGGGGTCACAAGAACTTTCTTTTCTCTGGCCACCCTAGTGATTGCTGATGATTTGGAAACGATAATTAATTTAACATAGAAAAATAAGACCAAACCACTCAGCTTATCCCCTGCCAACAGAGAATCTGAGTGGTTCTGGAGAAGATGCACAGAGCTTCATGGGAAGCTTGGAGTGGAGAAGAGGTTCAGAGAAAATGAGACATTTAATATGGAAAGTAGCCCAAACAGAAAGAAGGGAGCCTGTGCAGGACAGAGATAACTAGATAAAGCAAGCCCAAATGAATGGGTACTGCACACCTCTTAATGAAGACAAAAATTATTAGCAAGCAATGGGAAAACTAAGACAAAGAAAAACTTATGAGATTCACTTTACCGTATGTACCTGCAACTAACTTGGGATGCTGAAGTAGGAACTTTGTGGCTGGAAGGACTGGAGGAGGTTGTAAAACCTTATTTGAAACAGGTGAACACTAAAGAAAGCATCAGCATTTTGCCCTTTAGCGCAGCATGATAAGTGTAAAAGTGTATGCTACTAAAGATTCCTTCTAGCTCCTGAGGATCTGACAACATTTTGTGGGAGAGGCCTTGTTGCCGTTAATGTCCTCCAACAAAAGCATTCCACCTTGACTTAAGAAACCCAGTAATGGAAAATTTACGGCCCTTCATTAACTTATTTCAGAGAGCAGCAGTCCTCATTGTTCAAACAAAACCACAGAATTTACTCCTGCTCTGAATTTGTCTCACTATGGCATCCAGCTTCCACTGGCTCTTATATCTTTTCCCCTGCTCTGATGAGCCCTCTCTTATCAAATTTCTCTTGTAGGCACTTAGAGACTGTGATCGTATCACCCATTAACATTCTTTTTGATAATCTAAATAAATCGAGCTCCTAAGTCTTTCTGCAGAAATCGCATTTTTCTAATCCTTTAATTAGTCTGTGGCTCTTCTCTGTGCCCTCTTCCATGTGTCCTTTCTGAAGTGTGCAGCCCAGACCTGGAAGTCCCACTGCTGCAGTCACAGAAGGCAAAAAGACAAAGGTGATGCCACTTCTCTACCAGTTCTTTCTATTCCTGTTTGCACACCTAAATGAGTCCTCTGGACCTGAGGACCAGACCCAGGTGTGACTGAAGGTTTACCATGGGGCTGGGATTTTTCCTTATTTCCTTTCAGTTCTCCTGTAGCTATTACTTACACATCCCTATATTTCACTGCACTGGACACAGCTTTTTAGGCAAGTTCAGTACAATTTATTTCCCACTTTACTATTAACTGAGGTGGTTGAAAAGTATAATTGAGATAAAGAATATAACTCAGATGCTAACCATCCTAAAGACAGGGCTACCCATCCACATTATTTGCTTTCTTCCCAACAAATAGCTGGGAATGACATTTCTAACCTCCACCAGCAGGTCAAGTCAATCAAACACACACACACACACACACACACGCATATATATATGTATCTCCACTACAGTATATCAAATTACATTCTGTTCCACAATCAAATCTAGAGGGAGGACAAACAATTTTACTGCCTGCATGGAGTACAGTAATAAAGAGTTGAAAAAAAAAAAATTACTGATGGTCCACATTATTAATTCCTTTGCATCTGAAAAGGAAAACACTACAAAGTTATGCAAAGGTAAATTACAACAAGCAGTGAAATTACTGCAAAAAGGCGGCTGCATCAAGACATCATTGTCATCATGTTGTATTCCAGCCCCTCTGCTCATTTTAGCTTTGTTAGCAAAATTATTTCAACTATTTGGACTAGATGGAGCTATAGTTAAGTATATTCTACCACAGGTTGTTTCTGCAATGCTTTCTGGAGGACCAACACTCATATCTCATTAGCCACAAGCTGTTTCCTGTCAAGAAAGGCTTTTTTTTGTTGTTGTTTTCCCACCCAGACATCATGGCTAAACTGCTTTTACATTTAACACTGATTTTTATCTCAGTATGTGACAAGTCTATGTAGAATAATTATCATTATTTGGTCCAGTTTGCAAACATTCCTCATGTGAGTTCATCTCATGTGTTTTTGTTTATGTTTGGGTTAGGTTTTTTGCTTGGTTTTGTGGCTTTGAATTTTTGTTGGTGGATTTTTATTTTTTTTTTCTTTTTGCAATTACAATGAAAACTCTTTAATGAGTTCAACACTTCCACTTGATGCTTAGGTGATACATTCTAATCAATTTACCAGGCTAATTATAAATGTGACTAGGTGGCTGCAAGCACTGGGAAAACATAATCCTCTCTTTACTTCTGTTTCTGCAGAGGTCTCTTTTTGTAAAGTAAACAGTCATGTCACAAATTAAGAGCGTTTCACAGTATCAGTGCAGCAAGCTTTGCCTACTCAAACCACAAAAAAATTGGTTTTGGATAGAGAAGATGGCCTGGAAAAGAGGTGAGAGAGACAGCAGTGAGTGATCAATGTTTTGGCACATTGACTCTACCTTTTCGGAGCCTGGCTGCCCTGTGTCCCTCTGAAGTAAATTAAGTTTACCAGTATGTAAGAGGGACAAAGTAGAGTCTACAGTTCTATAGCAGAGATTTATCCTTTTCAGTCTTGCACGGAGCCACAAAGCCATGGGCTTTTTATTTGATACCTTCATAGCATGGTGTCAGCCAAAACCAGAGCCCGTAAAAATGCAAAGCTGTAGCAGAGGAAATAAAAAAACCCAATCTTGAGCAAATTATTTTTCAAAACAGTCTGATTTTTAGTATTGATTTTAATAGGATCAGGCCCCAAAAACAAAGTAAATATTTTGGTGAGAGGGCAAGCATCTTACTCCTTCAAATATCAGCTTGCATCTGTAGGGAGAATACATTAATTTTGGCCTTCTTTCTTAGTAAAGAAACTAAGACATTAGGAAAAAAAAAGCCATTATGATGAAACATCTAATATACTGAATCACTTTCCTAGCTTTCTCACTTAATTTATATATGAAATAATGCAATCATCTCTCCAAGGAGACGAAGTGTTATTAGCTTGTCTTTATCTAATTTAAAGAGCAATGATATTGTGAACTGCATTTCAGCAGGCATAAACTGAGATCTGCGTTACTGTGCTGCTTTCTAACTTTGCAATGGGAATGAATCTGCTTCTCTATCCTGTCAGCATGGATACCAAATCGAAGGTTAGTGTCCTGGAAATTCTGAAGAAAGAAACTACGCAAGTTGTTGCCTCTACCATTTTTCAAATTGCTTAGAACAGTCTTAAGAGTGTGGTAAAAACATCGATGACAGATTAAAAAAGAAAGTTTAACTCTTGATGCATAACTACCTGCTTTGCTTTATTCTAGAGGCAGCAGAGCAATGTGCCTGCATGTTAAACTGTATTCACACAGCATTTTTAAAGAACAAAAGAATTGCCTGAGCATTATTTGATATACAGAGTCTTTGACTAGATGGATTCACCTTTCTGAACTTGCTGTCTTAAACAGCAATAATTTAGTCCCATATCTGGATTGTAAATCCTTTTTGATTTTATGCCCAGAGAAAATATCCTGTAAATTGTTTGCTCACTGAAGAAACATCGTTTAAAGAAAGAAACAAACCAACCAAATTGTGCTCTCTAATAACTGTTACGTACTCCAGTAACGAAACCTCTTGCAGAGAACACTGGAATTAATGAGATCACTGCAGAAACTTACTGCAGAATGACAGGTTTAGGAGAGAGAGAAGAAATAATGCAGAGAATAACTGTTACCCCCAGACTGTGCATTCAAGGTCACTGAGCCTTTTTAAATGTTTCAGCAATACTAAAATAATGCAAAGGCAAAGGACAAGAGTGCACCAGTACAGCCTCTGATTTCAGACTATAGAATTTATGTCTGACTGCAAAATAGAAAAAGAAGCCGCCTCTTCTTCCTGCCTTCCTTCACTCCCTGTGTTTCAGGTGTATGTTTCCAAACCAACAGCTAACTCAAAATATAATTAATTTGGACTATATTACAGTGAAAGAGATTGCAGATATAAATTGGAAAAGAAATACATATTGAAGTAAAATTATTCCACGATGATAAACAGGAAAAAGTATGAGACAGACAACAGGGAAAAAATAGGCACAAACAGTGCTGTTTCCTAGGAACCCTGCATAAGTGACTATTTTTTACTCTCTTCAGGCTAGAACCACGGTATTATTTGCCTGTGAATGGAAAAGAGTAATCAGTGACTTTATTCAGTATTTACTTAATTAAAGGCATTCTCCTCCACCACTTTAAATTCCTGAGGAAGTTACAAATCCAAACATAATTGAGGTGAACCTCATCTTCCCACAAACGTGACAACAAACTGTTGAATTTTCTGGTTCTCATAATTGTAAAGATGGCTCAGTGCTCTGAATCACTTTTCACTTTAAAGAGTTACGCTCAATTCTTTGTGCCTTAACAAATTGAAAAGTCCTTTTTCTCTAAAAGCAGGACAGTACTCAATCCTAACATGAAGAGTAAGGAATTGGACACTTTAACTTCTTTGAGGATCTGGGCCTCATTGTCACCCCATTTCTACTCATAACCTGTAATATGAGAATAGTTGCATTTTCTTGCTTCACATCAATGCTCCGAGGAGATACCTGTGCTAATCTCTGAGATAATTCAGTAGCCCAACCACAGCCTTCCCCACAATTCTACTCTGTTTTAATCCTGGTTTGAAATACTCTGGGCATATATAAAAGCATTTAACATTAATACTGGGAGAAAATATTTTGGAAAATAATACTTTTGTTGAAAATAAGTAATGTGTAAAGAAGATGGAAATGACTAGAAATTCCGAAATAATTGAGGAAATTTTGGTTAGAGGAAAAGATGGACTGATATGATTAGAAATACTAACTTTTCACATAGTATTAAAATCAAACAATTTTTCTTCAGAAAAATCAAAATACTTTAGTTTTCATTTTTCCAAATCAAACATTCCACTGAAAGGTAATTACACAAAGAAGAAAAAATGTATAAGTAGATTTGATTCATTTTTTTTCCTCCTCATTTTGCTACAACCCCTTTCATGACTTCCTTTCTCCCATTTGTGAAAAATTTCAGATGTACCGGAAAAAATGCTCTCTCAGGCTTTCCAGCTATTGAGTCCTACAAAAGAAAATATACTTGCATCTCTCCAGGAATAGACTTTTTCTCCTTCCTTCTTCCCTTAAGACAAATCATGGTATTTGAAGTCCAACATGCGGGTAACCCACCTGGCAAGGACTTTCTTACTGTATACCTATTTATCTTTGTTCTCTGTTTGACCACTTTTTCTATCTGAGCAGAACATGACCAAGGTTTAAAATCCTTCCACTTTTAACTGTCTCACCAACTTCTGAAATGTCATTCAAAGAGAAGTTAAAAGACAGAGAAGAAGCAGCTATACAAATCAGCTCCAAGTAGTGCTGTTGTTTGAACGTTTGTAACCTCAAAAAGCATTCAGAAACCCCCAAAAATGCACCAAAACTGAACTGCTTATTGTTACTTATAAACACCCATGGCAAAAGCTCACTCACCAAATGGAACCTCCTGTGTTTAAATGGAAGCTTGAACTTTTCACTGTACTGAACAGCTGAGCAAAAGTGAAAATTAAAACTGTTCTAGGTTTGCCCTAGTGTTTGCCCACATGGAAGCTTTAATTCTTGTTAAAAAATTAGAACTAAACACATATTTTGTACATATTTACGTACATGCCGACACAGGAGAGGGGGACGAAGAACACTTAAAAAAGCACTGATAAACCTCAGAAACCTCGTTTCTGTGAATTTAAATTCTTTTCACTTCAGTATATTTTAATCAGACTAGAACAGCACATTTAAACACTGATCTTACCACCTACCTCTGGTTTGGAAACAAGTCTGAATACAAAGCACCTGTCATTGTAAACTAAATAAATCCTTGCTACTTCCAACACTTTAACTACTCAGTTTGCTTCAGGTGACATGTCATCCTCAGAGGTAAATGAAGAAAAAAGCAAAGGTGGAAAAACCAGATTTTGACCAGAGACTTATCTGTTCTGATTACCAGATCATTGGTGTTTTTCAGTGAACTGCTCTGTAGTTGTAAATATTCCTGATAAAACTATCCTAGCAGTAAATGGGGATCAATAGATGGAAGTCAGATCTTTGAATTCTGTCGTTGGAACAAAGTGTGGACAAATCAAACATGTTTTCAAAAAAAATCCCTTTCATAAATATAAAAACTATTGTGAAGAGTTGTGTTTTAACACACAAAAGGCAACGCCGTCTTAAAGGTGGGAAATACGGCGCCTGGAGATGGTTTGATCTGAACAGGCATTCCCTTAATGACCTTGTGTTGATCAATATCTAAACACATCCTGGCCAACTGGGAACGGTCCCTGAAGAAAGAAGTTTTGATTCTCACAGAGCAGAAGTCAGAATGATTAATAAAGTGTTTTCCACTTGTGATCATCCGTATATTCACAAAGTTTTTGCTACTGATGATTTCACCCACCCCGTCAATATCTACCTTCTTTGATGTTTGACTCTTTCTTGAGCAGAGGAGATCACAGCTCTGTTTAAGCTCATGAAAGTTCAAGTACAAAACAACAGTTTTAAAGCTGACTTTGTACTTGATGGGTTATTTTCCCTCTTTTGGTTTACTCAATAAAATAAAGGCAAAGGATTTGGTCTGGAGAATGACTGCTTTATGCAGTTCTAGTCGCCCTTTTGAGCCTAAGTGGCACCAAACTATAAACAACAGGCCAGACTACATTTTCAGGCATCAGAAGCCAGGCTTGACCTACAAAAATGAAAGGCAGCTTACACCAAACCAGGATGTATATTCCACTCTGTCCTCTTGTTGCTTCAACACTTGCTCTGTGTCCTGACACAGAATGACCCTTTCCCTTCCAACAACACTATTTGTATTTCAGAAAGACAGCTGCTTCTTCCAGTGCAACCTTCTGAGGGAAGAGAATGTTTTCTCAGGTGATTGCTTTTTGCCAAATTTCATCTGGGAACCAGGTGAATTGCTCCTGTTAGCAGATATTAGAAGATGAGGATTGGATCCCGCTTTTCCTTCATGTACCTGTTTCCCTAATGAGCCTCACATGCAGATCAGTTGTAGATCTGGCTCTGATTTTGTGCAATTTAGATGTCACTCTATGCGAAACTGCATTAGACTTCGGTGTACTTTGAAATAAAATCACTTACTCTCCTGACTTTCTCTTTTCCTCCCTGTGGCCTATGAAATATCCATTGATATGGCAGTGCTGATCTGCAGCAGTTCTCCCCGCTGACTTAGGCCAGCAAGCTGCTCATGAATCTAGCAGATGTTTCAGTTGTCTAGGCCAATGGAAACCTTATGGACCCTTTTTTCTTCATCTCCTCCCAGGAGCAAATGTTAGTACAGCAGATATCTGGATGTGTGCCATGTAGCAGCAGAGACAGGAAAAAGCTGCTGTGGCTTCGCTGAGCGTGGTGCTGTATAATGATTGTATTTTTTTCCAGTCCTCTCTAAGAGGGTTATTTACAAATACCATGCTCCTCACACGTAGCTAAACATAAACCTGGGTTCTTTAAAACACATCCCTAAACTTCTACTGTGCTATTGACCCTTAGGTTAACACACAGATATTAATTAGAAAGATACATTCATATGTTGGACTTTTATTTCCCTGACAATATAAATTTAGAAATGACTAAATGCAAGATACATTCAGCGCTGTGCCCCTAACGGATTTCACAGATTGCGACAATGGAAACTGGTAAGGGGATTTAGGACAAGAACAATTAATTTTTTTTTTTTTTAAATTAATTTAAAATATGGAACAGGTTGCCCAGAGAAGCTGTAGATGCCCCATCCCTGGAAGTGTTCAAGGCCAGGGCTGGGCAAGGCTTTGAGCAACCTGGTCTAGTTAAAAGTGTCCCTGCCCATGGCAGGGGGTTGGATCTGGATGAACTCTAAGGTCCCTTTGAACCCAAACCCTTCTGTGTTTCTAAGATTTTATGGTAATTTAAAGGAAATTATATTCCTGAATTCTCTAGCTGTCCTCAAAAACTACTTTTTGAAAAATTATTTTTTCATCACTTGACCTCACTTTCACAGTGGGTGGTAGGAACAGTCTCTTATTCAAAATCTCTAAGTTCTTATTCTAGAATCTGTTTCTTTTTTTATTGTGACCTTTGGATCCCTTTTATTTGTGAGAATTCAACATGGAGGCTGTCATTTCAAGTCATCTATGAATAAAAAGCTTCAACCCAAATATCATATTTGTCTGAAATTCTTTCCCTTACTGCTCTTAAAGGTAATAATTTGGTTTAACAAAAGGGATCAGCCAAAAAAATGTTTTCCAGATTTCTTTACTTTATGCATTCATGAAACATATTTTCAGATATAGGCATTCATTATTCCTCTCTCATAAGCCAATTAAATTCTGACTCCTCAGAAAGCACAAAAAGGGACTTCACTGTGTGAAGCCAGTGGCAGAACCAGGAACTCAGAAGTGACGTCTGAATTTCCTCAAGAGGTATTAGCATTAGCTTCAGTGTCCTCTGGGCTGAAATCTTTGCCTTTTTTTTAACAAAAAAGCTTAATTTCTGTCCAACAGACTGACAGAATAACTTTATTCATCAATTACTTTCAATTAGAAAACTGCATCTTTCTTAGGAAATTTTTTGTCTTCCTTAAAATCATATTTAAGTATGTCCTCTTGCACAAAGAATCCCTTACAGATCTGGAATGAAAATCACAGTTAAATTAACTGTATTCAAAAGGCAAAGAATCAAATTAATCAGCTCCATATAAATACCCTCATATCTGTACAGCTAAGTTCAACTAAAAAAAAGTATTAAAAAAGGTTAACCCTAAGAGGCTACAATAACTCTCTAATTGATTTAGTATAGAAAAGTTTTAGTGAATTTTATAACGTGATCCACAAGGACTCTCAGCACTAATAGTTTTGCAAAATATTTTTTTTTTAAATCCACTGAAATGTAAGAAATCAGCAAGTAAATTGATATGTGCATTAAAGTCATTTTCTAGGTCAGTGAATCAATGTCAGTAATGGTTGACCAGATTCCCTACCTGGCTGTAAGAATGGTTTAGTTGAAGCCTTTTATTTTCATAATTTACTGAATTATTAGAAAGGTTATTTGGTACCTAAGAAAATGTTGTCTTCTAGAGAGGAGGAAACACATCTCAATTCTGCACATGGCTGAGAAAATGTCTGCTTCTGTCAAATTTTCAGGATAGACAAAAATTCTGTTCCTGGTCACACTGACATTACCTCACCTCTTGCATTTTACATAATAAATTGGTACAAAAGTGCTATTTTTCAGGATTAAATCACATCATTATTTTGTCATGGCCAACAGGCAGGAGTGATAACTTGCTATCTTTACAGCCCTGTAAGGTGCCTCCCAGCTGTGGAGGGACCGTGTAGCAGATAAAAAAAGGTGCAGTGCAGCTGAGGGTTTGCTGGCCGGATGACACAGATCTCTGGAACGAGCTTTAAACTCAGCTGACACATCCACACACAGTTATTACCTGAATCACAGCCACACTCACCTGCCCAGACCGAAATGAAACTCTGAGTTCACCAAAATCTGCTGCAATGGGATGGAGGGAGGAAAACAATTCAGCCAGAGAGGGTGAGCAGCCCTTTGAGGAGCGTGGAGTTAGAAGCAGCAACACCCATGGAAGGAACATATGGGGCAGCCACAGGCCTGCCATTCCCTTAATCACCCCAAAGGATGAAACATTCAGAAAACCTCACAAAAACGCTGCCATGCAATTAGGAAATGCAAAGAAAAGGATTTCTCGGCTCAGTCTCTTACTGGATAGCTGTCAGTTCAGCAGCTTTGCAGTTTGCAAGCTCCACAAATGCATGCAATGTTCATGGGTTTCTTCTTGCAGCCTGTTCTGGCCAGTGTTAATTGCATTAGCGTGGAGTGGTAATGGGTTTATTCATAAAAAGAAAAAGCAAACAGAGAAGCATGAATTAAAATGCCTTAAAGTACACTACAAATTCATTTTTAAAATGTAGGGGCTTACAAAACATAAATCTCCCCCTCAGTAAGGAATTAATTACATGGCAGAGGAGAATGTCTGATAAAATTTACAAAACTGATATACTAGCTTCGTTATAAAGATTTATTTATTTTTTTTTAAACAGTTACAACATCTACCCTAAACAGGGAAATGTATTTCCCCATTAGGGAAATATAAATGTCAAAGACCATATTTGCATATCAGGGGAGGGCAGGAGAGGGGAGGTGGAGACACAATGACTAACATCTGTTGCACAGATTGAGATAACAAGACTTCTCCCAGACAGCAGAGTGCATGTCTCAGGTGAAGAAATGAAAGAGCATTACAGTGAATTAATGTGTTTCAGAGTGGAGTAATGTAAGTTAAATGGGAGTTTCTGAACTTAGGAATTTTAAGGTAAGTTTTGAAAATACATAACACACAATGGCTCTTGAGTTTAGCTCTTCAGAATGAGTATAAAAATTTTAGTGACTTTCAATCACAGCCTGTCTTATATTTGAGTAAAATAAGTCTTTATTTTCTTTTTCCCCCCTCAGGTGGTCTTTGTTAGCTTTTTAAACCTACAGAAAAGAAAATGCAACATGAACATTTCTACGTCTTGCTGCCTGCTTACATTCAACTCATTTTTTTCTGTTTGCACAAAGCCTCTCATTCTTGGCATTCTTCCACACAACTATCAGAATCCCTGCTTGAAACACCATATATGAGAGGAAGGCAAGAGAACTGATCCCGTTCACCAAGCGCCTTTGTTTTGAGTATCAAGATTTCTGTATTCTCAAGACCGTGCACTTGTTTATGAACACTGACAAAGCAAATGAGCAAGTGCTTAGAACACAACGTGTTTTATTAGCACTGTTACTGCAAATTTTATACCCACACACATCTAAATGTGTGCTGCACAGACTCCCTTGACTGCAGCCATTATAGAGTAACTGGTTTTGTTGTGGAGTAGTTAGTTAAGAGCATAAAGACCTGAAAAATGTTTCATTTGGGAAGGGGAGCTGATGATGTAGTGGGGATTTTCTGTGATGAAGTCAGTTTAAAAAGAGTGCACAAAGTTCTACGTCTCTGAGCAACAGAGCACATGAAACAGCAGAAAAGGTGACTTTGCCCATGATTCAAATCTCTTCTCAGTCAATACTCAGCCTCGAGGCATCTGTCACACTTGGACTCTTTTCTTATTTTCAGTCTGTAGTTCAGTGCTTAGTGCTTTCTCTTCAGAACAGGCAGTGGGAAGTAGCCACAGGACAAGTCCTACAAGGGTTCATTTATACTGTTTCTCCATTTCTGACCTAGAGCAAGCACAGCTATCTCCACACTATACTCCAATTTACAGTGTAACCATCGGTTTTACTGATCTTCCTGAGTTTCTTTCACAGAACCACAAGCAAAAAATCATATCAGCTAAATGACTGAGGTAAGTTAAATTCTATCACCAGTGTATATCTTCCATATCTCTCCTTTGGGCCAGGCAGTTGTGGAATAGAGATCACTGTCCTCTGCAACATCATTATATTGCTTTTTTAATCTTAATTTCAATAGTTATGTATCCCCACTTCGAGAAAGTACAGAAAATCCATAACAAATTCTTTCCAAACCCTTAGTAAAAACCTAGCTTTCAAGTGCTGTTTTACTCACTTTTAGATGTTGCTCCTTCTGCTCGACTCTGAGAATCAAAGGAACAGAAAGAATGACAGCCGTGAAGACATCTTTTACCATCATGCACTGTATAAAAAGCCTGAGCGAGTTCTCCTTAGCACCATGGAATTACAGGCTATTACATGCACTTATAAATCTTTCTTATAGCATTTGTTGGACTTTCCACTCTTCAGTTCTCCCAGAATGATGAAAATGGATTTATCAACACAGTAATGCCAATACGAGTCAAGAGTCAGAAGTGTAGCTTGCTGTAAAAGAAACCACGTCTAAAAAAATCAGGGGCATAAAAGAGGATTTGATCTTCTCAATTAATCTGATGTATAATTAAATCATGTCTAATTTAGACAGCCTCCCATTTAGAATTTATACTTTCTGCCATGGAAAGCAGCTGCCTTGAAGCCTTTTGTCGAGCATGCTTCTCCTGTATGAGAGATTTGGATCAGTAACTCTACCTTCCTCTGTCACTGGCAGCAGAGTCTAGAATATCTCTGCTGCTTTCCTCTAGATGCTCATTTCCCTTGCCAAACGCTGCCTCCCTCACCCTGTGTGCTCTGTACCACTTCAGCTGGCAGGCTGGCCAGACCCTGAACCGAGTCTGGGAAATGATTCGGTTTCAGCTGTCCCAGGCTGGATGGCAAACAGCTGAATCGGTGCAACCCAGGTCACGAGGACTGGGAAGAACTTCTCTGATACCAGCTTGTAAGAAAAGAAAATCATTACTGAACCACATATCAGTGATTTCCTGTGTGCAAGAAATACTTTCATGCAAACAGATGCATGGAGCTGAACAACGCTGCAGTAGGATTACAAAAGGGGAGTCCAAACCCAGCCAGAGCTCTCTCAAACATCACACTAAACTCACAGAAACAACTTACAATAACATTTCAAAAAGGAGTTTTACATATTTAAAAGGCCAAGAATAATTGGTTGGCTTTTAGTTAAACATAATTCTGGCTCTGGGTTTTCATAGAAAAAACCCAAGGTAACTGTTATGGTCTCCAAACAAGCTGACGTTGCAGTGTCTGTTCCACTGAAAGACTCTAACATTATTTACACTGCTTCTGGGCAATTATTTAAAAATAATAAATACATTGTAGCTAGAGCATCTCATTCTCCATGCATGGAAACCTTCTTTTCTAGGAATATAGACAGGTTCTTAGAAGATACCCTCCATAAAAATAGCTTTTAATGGCTTTGTGTGGGGATAAGAGGGGAATAAAAAACCCAAAAAGTAGACCTTGCTTACATTTTCAGTAAGAACCATTTATATACAGTTCTTGTAGACCTGCACTGGCCCATAAAGGGTATTTTTCTTTTTACTCACTTTACTTTAAAACAGGCAGAACAGCTCCATCCAAATATACTATCAGGGAAAAAAAAAATCTTTAAAGCAAATTAATCTGGTCAAGAAAGGATGAAAATAAGGTGAAAAAACCAACCAATAAAATGATGATTTCAGATTTGCATAAATATTTCCAATTTTTTATGCAGTGCCATTTGGGAAAAATCCAGCAATTTTGAGACCTGGCGCTTCAATTAAGAAAATACCAAACAACGTGAGACTTGTCACAGAACAAGTTGAACAAGAGACTTGTCACAGAGCGAGAGATAAGAACTTTCTTTTTCAAATACAAATGAAAACGTGAAAGAAACAGTTGTACATTGCACTGCTGCTACACTCTGAATCTTTTTTCCAAAAGCCACACCAAATGCACTAAGATGCTGCTACAGGAGCAAAAAAAAGTTCCATCCCAGTCTGTATTTGAGAACTAGTACAATGATACAGACAATTCATTTGCTTTTAACTGCTCTAACTACTGATGCTACAAATACTCTTGCTTCAGGCTTCATATACAGAAGGCCAACATCATGGGGAAGAAAGAAAAGAAAAATAAAAACAAACAAACAAACAAACAAACAAAAAATCAACAAAACCAGCAACCCCTCTCACTCCCCAAAGCAATATCACATTTGTTTGTATATGGGAAGCTCTGTTTCTATAGATTGGAACAAAACGTACGGCAAACCCGGTGCTTGCAGAAAGCTCTCCAAGCCCGTGCAGTGCACTCCTCTCACACACAGCTGACACTGGGGAATGCTCCACGTGCTGCCTGGGAGCACATCCCACCCAGCACCCTGTGCAGGAACAGCAGGGCTGTTTGTGTCTCCTCCTGGCTCTGAAGTGACATGCGAGGCTTGGCCTTTGAGAAACGCTGAGCTGAAATGTCTTTAAGTGAAGCTCAAATGGAGACGTTGGTGGGGAAGGGTGTTTCTGGTTTTGCTGCCTAGAACACGCTATGGAAAATTGTTCCATATGAATAAATGCCAATGCAGGTATTATTGCAATAAAGAGGTTAAATCAAACTCTTGCTCCAAAATTACAGAAACCGTAGACATTTAATGGAATAGATCATGGCATCTCACAACATCTGTTTCAACACAGTTATACAGTGAGAAGCTGACTACTCCCCCTCACTGCTACAAGCAACATTTGCTAGCTCTGGCAGACAAGAAAGTTAGACAAGAAAGTAAATTTCTTATTTGTTCTCCTTCATATACTTACAAGTGACTCAACCAAAAGTATTAAAATAGCAAATGGAGGTAAAAAGTAGAAGGTAGCTTTTCTAGTGTGACTGTGCTATTACAGATGAGATAGAAAACCTATGCCCATTCTTCAAGCAAGCACACGCCTAAAAAGTCCGAAAAAATCTTTGCTGGTGTGTGATCACACACAGATTAATGACTACAGAAGATAAGACAAAGGGATGGGGAAAGAGCTACTGGAATAGAACAACTATTCCATTCTCCATCTTGAATTTATGGTGTATATATAGGCTTCATTTAATATCATTAAAAATAGCCAAGAATCCGCATTTAGTAAAAAAAAGACCCCAACATTTAAAATGCCAAAATGTAACAGCAGAAAGGAAGGAGGGACTAAAATGATGTTATGCCTTGCAGATGAAACTACGGAAATGGAATCTGATGCAGCAAGACTCATAATACTGGTCTAGTGGGCAGAAAAACAGAAAAACCCAAATTGAGCTGCAGACAGAGAGAATATTTAAATCCTTCCTTTGGGCAGACTACCTGCAAAGGACTGAAACATCGGGAAAATGGAGGAAAAAAGCTTATGACAAGAAGTCTGAACAGTGACAAGCAACTTTTAATCAGTCTTGAACATGCCTAACTTGACATGTATAAAAGGGACCTAGTTTCAAAAGGGCAGATCTTAGTATTTGCTGAAAAAATGAAAACCACTTAGCAGTTCTGAAATTTTGTAGCTCAAATAGCTTGGGTGTGAACAAGGCTTTTAAAAACAAAGAATGGTAACAGGTTAAAGTATAGCAATCACTGGGATAACACCCAACCAACCAACCAGAGAACAGGACAGGGAAAAATTGCATCAAGCAGGAGAAAGGTGAAAGAACAAACTCCACCAGAAAATGCTCAAATGTCAAACTGAGACATGTCACAGAAATGCATCAATTCTGATGATATTCTGTTTAAAAAAATCCCAAAACTTTACACTCTTCAAAATGCAGAGGAGAACAATGGGAATTTTCATTTAGAAATGCATAGTGGGCTTATTTTGTTTTGAAATATTGACAGAAATAGAAACATTATAAATCTCTCGCTTTTTTTTTTTTTTACCTTGAGACTTTACTGAATTTGAAGAATGGAATCATCTCAATGAGTTCCAACACGTTCATTTACACATTTATATATAGTCTCTAGCTGTATCACAGCACTGAAAGAGGGATTCACAGAACACAAGGTCTATCTACATTTTCCTCCTGCAGGTCACAAAAAATAACAATTCTTTAAGCAGAAGCATAGAATAGACTATACTAAGGTTTCTAAACCAATTTTCATTCTACTTCAAGTTGTGTGTGGAGGGAATTGGCTAATAAAAAGTCTTACACACAAAATCCATTACAGGAAGGCTCATTTCCCCAAAAGTGGGTCAGAAACAATTTCAACCTTGCTAACGGGATGGGGAAATGACGATTGTTGAAAAAAGCAATGCAAGAAAGAGATTTTAAAGTCTTTGTTTTGCACCCAACTCCTAAGTTGAACAAACAAAATTTAAGGGATCAAAGCTAGTCTATTATGAAGCATAAAACTATCTCTGCTGAGAACCATAAATTATGTATGGAGCAGGCATATTTACCAGTGCTGCTAGTAATGCAGAACATCTCTGAATGAGCACTGACTGCTGAATGTCTCGTGTTCTTTTATGATGAATTATGCAGGAAGCTCCAACACAACTATGCTAAGGTGCTGGAGTTCACGTACAGGAGTGCTTGAGAGCTATTGAAGAAGCAGGAGACAAAAATAATACCTTTTTTCCTTTCTCCTTTTACTCAGGTCCAACGTTTTGTGAAGAGTATTTGCCACTAACACAAAAATGAATATACTGAAAATGTCAGATAAAATTATTGTCTTCTCCACCTCCTTCCAATTTTTTTTCCCTCACCTACCTCCCCTCACCACGTCTCCCTTCCTCAAGCGATGCAGCTACATAAAGCTTTAGAGTACTGATTGCAGCAATGCACTAAATTCCAAGAACAAAAAAAGGCACTTGAGAATTCAAAATCCAATAGGGTATGTTAATTTGAATAATTCCTCCATCATGAACAGTTTGCTTTTGCAAACATCATGAAGCTTTTGCTGCTTTCAAAATGAGGATGGTTTCAGGACAGGTTCATTTATAGTAAAGACTCCAAAGAATCTGAAATAGTAGTGGAGTGTGGGGAACGTCTACATGGCCCAACGAGGCACAATGCATCAGCTCTTCCCTGTTCCGAGGCAGTGAGATCCAGAAGCCATCTGCTCCACTTCTATCCATGTGCTTAGACTGCTTTGATGCACAGCTATGCCCTAGCTGTACTATTTCTGATTCAACATCTAAGTTAGCATCTCTCTCTCTGGTTGCCTCACTGAACTCCACAAACTGGTGTGACAGCAGTGATTTTTAGCAGGCACAGTCAAAACCAAGAGCAGGTTTTCCCATCCAAGTCGGAAGCACATAAGGAGACAGCAGTCTGTCATCTGGCTCGTTCCAGAAGATTGGGAAGCCAATCTGAAACCCCCACACGCAGAGTCATTGTGAGCCTGCTTGGTTACCTGACACGTGTGTGGACTCATGGCTGTGAGCAGTTTATTGTTTCCTAAAACAGAGGGATGAAAGTCTGTAGTCAAGCTATCAGATTCAGCTAAAAATATGGTGAAATACACTCGATACTCAGCCTGCTTTAATATGGTACGCCAGGAAAATAGGAAGTGCAAATTTCCCCCCAAATACTCAAAAGCGGTTCTGATTCCAACTAAAATACCGTAGAATCATACCCCAGGATGTTTTGGGCTGGAAGGGACGTTAAAGATCATCTGGTTCCAACAACCCCGCCAAAGGCAGGGACACCTTCCACTAGGCCGGGTTCCTCAGAGCCCCATCCAACCTGGCCTTGAACACTTCCAGGGATGGGGCATCCACAACTTCTCTCCGACGTTAAAGAATTTCCTCCTAACATCTAATCTAAAACTACCCTCTTTCAGATTAAAGCCTAATGGGTCTTTCCTGGGGTGGCTGTATGATACTGTATTCCCTATTTTCTAAAAATCAGGGTTATATTTCCTTTTTTGCAGTCAGTGGGAACTTCACCACCTTGCCACAACTTCTAAAATACAATGACTTAGCCACTTCATCTGTCAGCACCCTTAGGACCCATGGATAAGTGAAAGCCTTTTTCAGTCCTTGTGCTATTTGTGTTATCCAAAGCCTTTTCTATTTATTTAGACCTATGCAGAAGTAAAAGTATATAATTTTCACCTTCTTTTCAAACTGAATACACTGGTTTAACACAGTGCATTTTTTCTAACTTCTCATTTAAAGCAGGTGGTTGAATTTTCAAATCTTCAGGGAAAAATATCCATCTTGGGCCGAAACTTTATCTGTCTCAATTCAGGAGAGAGGATTCATTTTTTTTTCTCTTTAAGAAAGTTATAAACCTCATCTTGAAGTCTTTGAAGATGAAATGTATTTTCCCTATGCTCCTAACTTCAGCAATGGCCTAGAGACTTAACAGGAAAGTAGGTCATTAGAGTCCCAGATACTTTCTTTGACACAGCTAAATGACATTTCTTCTGGAATCCAAATGTCATTTTTGCCCTTTATTCTTAGAAAAATAGATGTCAATCCCCACTAGAAAACACTGTGATCATTACTTTTTGATAGAAAATTTATATCAATGGAAAATAAAATAAGTTGGAGGTACTGCTTCTCTTCAGCTTCTGTTTCCTAGGCTTTCCGGGCTGCCCAAGTCTCTCTCAGCTGCTGTTCAAGAATGAATCTAAAGGTATCGAAGGCAGCATCTGCGCATTTTGGAGGCTCACAGAGATCAGGATCCAAAAAAAAATTCTGCTTAGTTTCACACTGATTTAGAGAAAAAGCAGACCTATTTTAGTGAACTTTCACGCTACAATTTGACTTCACACTGTAACACATCCAACAGCCATGCAAAGCCTAATGACTACCATACTGTAGATAAGGGAACAGCAATGGCTGAAACACAAAGCTCAACAGGTTCTAAGTCTAAATGGCTAATTTCAATCACAAGCCACTAGCTGAGAAGCCTTGTCTGTCCTTTACTTGGCATCCTCCTGACTCCAGCCCAGATCTCTCCTCCAGCACAGCAGTTCCTCTTCTAAGAATCCCCACTTCTCCCACACACGTCTTAAGCATGGCTGCAAAATGTTTCAGATTGACTGGTGGTTTGTGTTTTTCTATTATGCTCCCCCAGGATGTACAATTTACGCCTAATAGAAGCTCACATCACACACTCAAGGAAACAGAGAGAAACAGGCAAACAACGTGTCTGTAAAATAACTTGCCATGAACAGCCCAGCAAGTTCCATTACAGAGACCTCTTTAGCCACAAGGCCTCCATACTGGAATGGCACAAGTGACAGAACACTGAAAGCGGAAAAAAAGCCCACAAAAAAAACCTTGGCCAGTGGGAGGCCAGGGGATGGCTTACCAGAAAAAAATCTGAAATTCAAATCACTATGGAAGCTGGAAGATCTGGGCACTAGAAATATGGTTTAGTTTAATAGATATGTAAAATTTGTGCTAGCATTTAATTAAAACTCCTCCCCCACTTAACTCAGCGCCATCTTCCTCCTTTCAGGAGTTCCTTCCTGCCATCACCCTTCGCACAGGCCTCAAGTATATCAAACTCGTTTCACCTTCTTTTCTGTAGCAGGCTTTGACCACAATCCAGGGAAAGGGTTAGGACAACCCTGTCTCATGAAAAAACCAGGAAGATACAGAATCTGTTTTCCTAGGAAGTAACTTGAGACATTAGAAAAGAAACATCCAACTAGTGAAATTCTAAGGCATTAAAAGGCCTCTTTTCTGCCCCAAGCATGGAGAAGGCATCTTAAAGCCAATCTAATCAGGAGAAACCCTATGTCAGGACCATAACAGATTCCTTTACTGCCAATGAGGGAGGCAGCTAGACTCTGTTACATTTATATTGCAACTCAATACTATATTACACTTTATACTTTTGCAACTTCGTTCCATAAACTCGAAAACTTACGTTTTCAAGTCAATATACCCTTTTAGCCATAACCCTGCACTCTGACAAGCCAAATAAATGACGTGACATAGAAAATGTTCATCTCTGCTGGTCACTGGAACAGGTGTTGAGCTCCCCATGACATTACACCAAGCTGCTGACAGAGTAACAAGTTGTGCCTCTGCAGGAGCAGCAAGTCTGGTACTGAGTGATGCTGCACATATTCAAAGAGAAAAAAAAATCATTCCCTGGCTGTCATGGATCATTGCAAAAACAAGGAGCATGCCTAATGCCAAGAATTCCCAAGGGAAAGCTTTTACAATGTAAAATAATGCCATGAATGCCTGGGGGGAAAAAAAAAAGGAAAGAAAAAAAGAGGAAAAAATATATAATAATTTTAAAGTCCATCAATAAGGTACTGATAAGCTAGAGAGTGGGACCAACAAGCAAACAGGAATTATGGAATAGGATTTACAATGTCTGTAGCAGACTGGAATGCTATAGAAGATAGACATAAGACTCTTCAGGAATTAAATGCAAATTGTTGCAAAACTCAGGAAATGTCCAATAAAGTCTTTTAAGGATACATAGCTAGGGCAAGTGCAATTCTGCTCCTACATAGCACAGTTATTGTATGTACTCAGGATACAGCTTAAGTAACAACACAACTACAAAATTAATGAAAAAATGACCAGCAGAAAATTATGATAAGAAAATGCAAAAACTCACCTATCGAGAAAATTATTATCTATATAGTATAGGTATAATTTATGTGAGATTAGAAAGAATTAATGTTTTTTGTATCCCACTGCTTGCCTTTTCACCACCACTAAGCAGCATTACTCTTGCTAAATATCAGTGTCTTGACCAAAAAAATCCAGTTAACAAATCCACCACCAAGTCACCTTGTGTAGATTGGGAAAGATAAGTGAATTTGTTCCCTGGAAATGACCAGGAAGAGGTGAAATATAAAAGTATCATTCCTACAGAAGAGGGCTGATACATCTCACAGAAAGTGCTGGACAACCTTTAGGACTGCAGTAATAGAAATGAGAAAAAATCCCCATGCACTTGGGGATTAAAAAATGAAACTTCAGCTATACCCTAGAATCTCATTAGCTGAGAACAACCGTGCAGGAAGAAGACACATTTTCTAATTTATCACTGGATGAGTATGAATGACCAATATGAAGCAGCTTCAAAGGAAGCAGTTATAAGACAGCTGAAGTATTTCTGGTAGATGTAGGAAGGCTGGATAGAAAAGATGGGGTGAATACCAGGTAAAACGCTTCAGACTATTTTGCTCACTTCAGTCCACAGCAGCCAATTCACACCATGACACGCTGGAAAAATATCATCCTGGAAAGAGAAGAGACTGAAAAATGTCTGTCTGTCAACCAAAATGAAGACTGGGAGAAGAAATGATAGTCATGTGTATTACTCACAAAGATAAAAAAAATTACAAGGGAGAAGATGTTTATAAATTAAAGATAATCTTGACAAAAGAAAAAAGTTATGTGAATATGCTGCTTCTGGAAATTAGAAGAGTACAATGTCTGTTGTAAGGGAAGGGTTCTGAGTTTCCCTAATGAAATAACCAGCTGAGAAGGAAGACAAACCAAAACCAAACAAAAACCAACAAATCCACAAACAAAAAAAAGTCCACAGCTTTTCAGAAGACTGAAGACATGGAGGAAATATGCGATACCTATAGAGACTGGTCTTGATGATCAGGAATAGCTCTCACAGCTGTTCATGTTCCTGAATACCAGGCACATTTGGCTTTTTAAAAACAGCCCAAGAGCTTGAATTCTGTACCTCAAGAATTCAACCAAATTCACATCTTTTGGAAAACATGTAACATTTTTTCAGGTAAGACTGACAGCTTTACAGCCAAAATCTCTGATATGATATCTTATTTAGAAGAATTGTCACACAGGAAGTAACACTTTACTCTTCACAGAAGCACTAAAGAAAGTAGAATTTTTTTAAAAAAAATGTGAAGTTATTGAAATAGTTGTCACTAACCTATGCAAATGACTGGATATATTTTGAAAGATATTTAGATCAGATCAAGATGGCAGCTGAATATAGGAGGACTATTTACAAGAGCATGTAGTGACAGGACAAGGGGGAATGGCTTCAAATTGAAAGAGAGTAGGTTTAGATCAGATATTAGGGAGAAATACCGGACTTTGCTAACTGCTGGTGTCCCAAACTCCAGAACAGAGCTCCAAGGCCCTCTTTTCCTCCTGAGTTTTTGAAGAGATAAAAAGCCAAAGATCAGGGGAATTCTATTATGTCTGCTCTGGAAAAGCATTTTTACTAGTGTGCTTTCTGGGGAATATTTATTGTAGGAGTGGGATGGATAGTCCATTACGATAATCATTACAAAAATTTAATTCTGTAAGAGAAGCTCAACCATGGGAGGGAAGCCCATTCATTCTGTTCATTTCTGTACATAACATTATCTGAAAAGAACGTTGAATTATTAGCTCATTAGTTTTATACACTTGTAAATTCCTAAAATGCAAATGGACATTAATGCAGGGATTGATATTCTCCCTTCGTTTCTGAGCTGCTACTTGGAAAACATTAGCTGACACACTTTACATTTCCGGGAATCTATGATGAATAAACACAATAAATACTACTCCCCAAAACAAATGAAAGCAGCTACTTCTGAAGGAAATTAAGTAATGAAACAAAGGGATTTCCAGTGACAGACATTTTGAATGAAAATGGAAACTACACAAAAAGCAAAAAAATTCTACCTTGGAAAACTTACAGTTATGTAAAATTGCTTCTACATCCAACTAAAATAAATCTTTTTTCTCCTGATACACACACCCATAGCACATATAATGTATGCGTATAGAAATAAGAATAACTACTAGAAAAAAACCACACAAATAGGAAAGTCACCCCTCACAAAAGAAAAAGGGCTGCAGTACTCTCAGGAGCAGTTAACAAAAGAAGAGCGAGTCTGTGGAAAAACAGCTGGATGCGTTCTATGTGCACAGGTACTAATGTAAATCAGGAGTTTACAGACCTACCTTTGCTTGCACCATTTAAACCAGCACAATGAGGAAAGCCAAAATTTGGCAAACTGACAGTGACTTCCATAAGACACATGGGGACCTGCAAAACCTAGGAAGAACATCCACTGCTGGCTGCTGCGAAGGCCGACTGCGCTACTTCTTTCCACTGCCCTCTTTCCAGTGTTTCCCTCCCTCCAGACAGCTACACTCTATTTTATTTTGAACTCCTTAATTCTCTTGCTCATTTCCCTTTGAAGGATTTTTGTCAAGTTACAGCATTTTAAAGATTTTTATCATATTCTTTAAGCTTACAAGACTGTCAAGCTGGAATCATGACTTTTAGCTAGTAGGTCTCTAGGGAGCCCACAAACAGAATGCTGAAACAACAAATGAAAAGATCCAATATTTACAGGGGTGTGGGTGGTTTTTAATTACTAAATCTTATTAATCTAGCAGCTAATCTATTTAGCTTCCAGATCTGATTTCACAGAATTATAGATTCATAGAATCAGGATCCTAAAAAGAAAAAGACGGAGATTTTTTTCTTTCCTAGGGTGCTGGTACTGATATACTTTGAGTTGCATCAATCTGTGAAGAACGGGAACAAAATTGTTCATCTATTTCGCTTTCTGGGAGCCAGCAACAGCTTCCAAACCATAAATGGCAGAGGTTCCTTCTGAAATTTGCAATTATTTGCAATACTCCAAACAGAGCTCTGGTTTTTTAACATGAGCTGAGAAGCTGCATAAGGACAATGTGATGTTGCTAGCTAGTTTTTATGAGATGTACTTCACTTTATCCCTTAAGAGAAGCTGGGTTGGGTGCTCTGCAATAGGGTGAGTTGGGATTGAGGATGTTAATTAAGAAGCAATGACTTAAGGTGCATGGTAAACACCATTTATTTCTCTCCTTCATCTCCAATGCTCCACCAGACCTTGTGGTCAACAGATCAACATGAGTGACCATGACCACCTCTAATCACACCAGACTTTTTGAAATAGCAGTGTATGAACAGCACAGGAACAAAAATCCCTCCAAAGTACTCTGCCCAAGTGTTTTCCACTACCTTTCCTTTATATGCAACCCATAATTAAAATGTGAGGAAGACCTTGAAGTTATTAGCCCTTGAAAGAATCTCAGAGGAATGCAGAGCATAATGCTTACTTACAGAAAACTAGAAATCCCTATGAAACTATAATAGCACACATGAAAAAGTCTTAGCTAATTTAGGCCTTTATGCTTCAACCAAGAAACCAAGTTAGAATTAATATAAAACCACAAATGGTAGCAGTGATGGTGAATCCTCAGCCATTAAAACACCGTGTGTTTCACTGACCACTAAAGTAAAATAAATTCTCTGAAGAACTGATCTCATACAGAGATTTAAGGAACAAATCTTGAGATCTGACCTAATGTGGAGAATCATTATAAGACCTCTGGTTTTCAAAAGAGCATTTGAGGAAAAAAAAAAAAAAATCCTTATATTCAAAGCACTTTTTCCACTTCCTTTGGTTATAAAAGCACACTGGAACAAAACCAAGCCTGAAAGAAAAGCCTGTATTTTCAAAAGTGTCTATAACTATTCACAGAAAAATAAAAATCAGTGACCATGGGTTTAACCTGTACACTGTTATCTTTTCTCCTGTATTTAAGTATTATTATCAAATCTCTTTTCTCTACAGGAAATTTTGAAAAAAAAACCAAAAAAACAAACTCCAATAGAAGTTGAGAAATTTAGATATTTGGGACAAAGAAGTTGACAACCTGCCTCAGAGCAGCAGCTCCATCCAACTGCCAAATATTAGGCACTCACGCCCAACAATTCCACAGGACATATAAAATATGATGAACACATCTTGGGAACTCACTAGATCCTTTTGATTGTGCCTAAATCAACAGTCTAGACTCTGAAGCAAAGTGTTTGGTCTGACTGCAATCTGACAAATTACTTAACTGAGCCAGCACACAGCAATGTGTGTCTGAAATGCAATGCACTGCCTTTGGAAATTCTTTGCAGATAGTCATAAGGGCTCGATGCTCAAAACCATGACCAGATTTACAGCAGTACATCCATTCAAACAGCAAATAAAGCAACCTCATTTCCAGCAGAGTTCTATTCAAGTATGGCAAGCTCTCCCAATACACTGCTTTTGACAGTCTCACATGCTTAACACCCAAATGAGTGCAGACAAATTGAAAAGAAAAAAGAAGAAAAGCAATCAGAATTCGTATTAACCATCATGGAGGGAAGAGTGGCCTATCTGAAAGTTGGGGAATAAGAACTGACAAAATGCTTTAGTCAATGATAACCAGGTCCACCTCAGAACGGAACATCCTCCCTAGAGTTCCTATCCAACAGCTGTGCTGCACTTCACAAGCATGAAAACAAACATTGTCCTTATTCCATCCCAAATTATTCTGTACTGGCTAAAAAACTTCTGTACTGGCTAAAAAACCATTTAGTCAATAAATGACCGACATGTTGGCTCAGTGTAGATGCCTCTCACATAAAAAGCACATGTTGACAGCAACAGCCTGACCCTACAGATCTCCTTTCAGGGGGGCTTCGTACTTTCCTTTGCTATTTCTGTGCTGTTAGAGCAGCTCTATTCCATAATGACCTGCAGCTTTAGTGAGTGTGTTATATTATCACAACTGTTAATAGTGGGTTTTTTACATCTGTTCTAGAAAACAGAATAAAATGCATGAAAAGCAGTAAAGAGGACACATAGGCTTGTCAAACTGCTGCTTCCAGTGCTGCTCCATCTAAAAAATTAAAAGCTGACTCACATTTTCTCAGTCTCCTACCAGGACCTGGGACCTTAAATGGCAGAAGGATTCTGGCAGGAACTACAATGGTGAGCGCTTGGACTGTGTACACACAACATCGTGTGGAAATCTCAGCTCTCTCAGGACTGAAAAGATCTTACGGATGTTAGGGCCACGAATTTCCCAAGGATAAATACAGAGGGTAAGGGGCAGTCAGCAACTTTGTTAGGAGCAATTATCATCATGATCATGATTCCACCTTTTTCCCCCTGAGGATCAGCTGGAGTTTGTAAGGAAAAAAAAAAAA
>VZTA01003516.1:0-24800 GCA_013398855.1 Mohoua ochrocephala
GAGAAACTGATCTCCAAGATGGGGGGATTTATCTATAAAAGGCACCCCAAACAAGCCCACATGTGTGGGCATCCCCAGGACACCCCAGCTGGATCGATGCTGGAGATAGGATTGGTGATCCCTCTTTCCCTCTCCCTTTCTTTCTCCCTCCCCCTCTTTAATTCATTTCTGTTTTTCTCTCTCCCCCTTTCACCCTACCCCTCTGTTCAAAACCCACTGCCATGTGTTCATAGAGGAGATCAGGGACTAACTTACACCAGTTTCCATGCCAAGTATGTCATTTACGAACAGAACTTTGTGAGTTTTTCTGGACCCTCTGACTTTTGCCATTCTATTTGACCATGAGCATCTACGAATCTTGAGTACTCCCTTCCCCTTAAGGGCGGGACACCACACTTACATCTTGAACCCGTGGAAGTGGAAAAAGGGGAAATAAAACAATATTGCGTCCAGATAGTCAATAAAATAAAATAAAATAATTCAAGAGAATCTCTTTAACAGCAATTTATTATCATTAAAAGTAACAACAAGTAGTTTTAAATTCTTTTGTCTTAAAAATCTAGTATAACACACTGCTACAGTTCTATGAAACTTACGGCAAAATTGTATCCCCAAACCACACCGTTCTGCCTGATCCTCACAGACATCAATGGTGCGGCGCACGAACAGCACGGAAATGGATCGCTCCATACAGCGATGATCATTAGGCCTCAAGATGCTACAAGTTATTTCGTAAGAGCTATTAAGTATCATTTTTGTTTTCCTCTTTGTTAATATTGCTAGAACAATCAAATATTCCACATAGCTTTTGGTGACCCTGTGATCTTTTTAGAACTGTATTTTATCCCCATACATCTTCCTGCTATAGTTTTCCTTTTTCCAATTCTCCCTCACCTGCCCCATCTCAGGAGACAAAACCACAGTGATATTTGCAGTCACTCTGCACACAGCATCACGTATTTCCTTTACATCCTGAAGCCAGTGCTCGGCCCTAACCCTTACCTTTCACACTGCTGCCAGAACAACTGGGCAGCACACAGTTCAGGAATACTACATGTTCCTATTTTAATCTGCAGCTTCTTGGGAGCTCTAGACCGTAGGTTAAGCTCAAGCTAAGTACCCAAGATAGCTAACTTATAGCTATTTCAGACTTGTGTAAAGGAGCAGTGGCCAGACGTTGCAGGACAGATGCATTTCACATTGCACAAAAAGGCCTGAACAAGTCATAATACTGTTTATCATTGGCTTGCAGGACCAAAAAAAATACCCACAAGCAAGCACACATATCGGTGAAAAGAACAGTCCTAATTCTGTCAAGCGTTTAATGTGTTGAATTTAAGATTACAATGTTACTCAATACTCAAAAGTAAGCAGAAGCCTCTGAGTGAAACCCTTCTGGCTATCAGAAATGTACTGAAGAAAAAGAACACGGGGAAACGTCACGTAATCTTTCAGATGTGGTTTGTGTACGATTTCAGATACACAGGATCTCCTTAGGTGTGATGGGTATTTCCACATGAATTTCACAGTAGCACATGGAATTGGGAAATTCAAAGAAAACCAATCAGTAAGCAGCTTCATGTGCATCTATATCCACTCCGGATTTAGAGAGTCATGGGAAAATTCAATCATAGGATAAAAGTATGGATGAAGTACTAGATCAACAAATTCCATGAACAGACTCCAATTACTCTACAAGAGCAGTTCACATTCTTCTCCAAGCAGACCTACAACTTAAACTCCAGGAGAAAAGGGGGTGTTAAATTTACTCAATCAAAAAAGAATTTTTGGGGTTTGCTTTCAGCTAGATTTCTTGGGAAAAAAAACCCCAAAACAAAAAACAATACTTACAGCAAAACTGTGAAATCCTGTCTTACGTAATATCCTGAACTACTATCTTGCTTTGTAAATGCACCTAACAGCTTATGAATATCTCACCCTTACTCAATAATACCTTAAAGAGTTTTAACTGAGGTAGCCACTAAACCATCACCATACATTAGCAATGCCAACAGCATGGGAAAAGCTCAACCAAGATGCTCAAGAGAAGTTAGTTAGCCTTTGCTTCCAAAAATGCCACTTTCTCTCTAGCTCTCTTTCTCCAACCCTTGCTTCACTTCCCTTTTCTCTTCTTGCCCATCTCTAACAAACAGCAACAAAGAAAAGTTTAGCTTTCCAGTTCATTTGTAAAATGTCCTTGGATTTTCAAAACTAAATTTTGAAATGAAGAATCGGTGAATTTAGTTTTAAATGAATGTCATTTAGAACACTGACACTGAAGGATAATCTGCATCCTCAATGACTGACACCTGAGGTTTCAGCTGTATCATCTTCCTGCACATGCCTAAGTGCTAGAAGCTGTGGAACTACACCTGCATGGGGAAAACACAGAAGTGGTGAAAAGGTCCCTTTCATTGTAAGTCTCACCCCATATATGTAAACACACAAAGAATCACCTATTAATTCACTGTCTTTCAAGTACTCAGGAAGTTAAATTGCAATTGTCATTCCTGTAGCTAAAAAGCACAATGATCTGTCATATCCTGGACCTTTCTAGAGGCAATCATTGCTCAAAATGAAAGTGTTTTCAAATTACTTGTATAGCTATGACAGCCTATGCTGAAATTCAATGTGAAAAAAAAAAAAATCAGCTTTAAGGATACCCTGGTATTTTTGAGAACACTTTCAAGATCTTTTTGTGGTCCCTTATCACAGTCTGTTTTTCAAGGTCATTCAGAACCTCTTCTATCCACATTCAAATCAACCAACCAACCAACCAAGAAAACTCCAACTGAAAATCACCCCAAAACCTACGTTGTTTAGTACACACGTATTGCAGAACGTACATTTGGATAAACATCTACACTGCACACATACAAGTACATGTACACGTAGTGTAAACATCCAGTTCTGGCTTCTTTTTCTCAACCACTATTTGGAATTTGAGCGTCCCCTCCAATTGGTCAAGTGTTTCAATGCATCTACAGAAATGCAAACTTGAATTTCAGACATATTGCATTGACCCAAAGCAGTACAAAACCTCCGCTTCCAAGATACATACTTACCAAATAAAAAAGTCTGAAGAGAAAAACCATGCTCTCACTTAAAAAATAGAGCACTAACGAGTGTGACGTGCATAATACTGGTTTCTCAATGTAGATCAGATACTGTGTGTATATTCCAAATATAAAAATAAAATGGTACAAATTGCATGCAACTGTACATAGTGCAGTTCAAGCAATACCAAGGTATTATCCTTATTTTTCTGAAGCATGTGGACAACAGCAAACTGCAGGGCGATAACTAATGCGGCTCCTTGGGTTTCTTCTTCCACAGAGACAAACAAAGCTACTTTTATTTCAAAAAACTCTAGCCCACAACAGGAAGACATCAAACAATTTAGCCATGATAACTGTACTGTGAAGAATTTCTGAATTTTCTTACACATCTAGATTATGCAAACGGGCTTATTGTTTGAAGTCCTTTGCTAGAACTCCTTTTTCACAAACCACAACACACCAAAAAAAGTGTTTCCTGCTTTCTTTACACACAGCTGTTCATCAGGTGGTGGAAGTAGATGAAGGTGGTTTATTACAACATTATAAAACTAACCTCATCCTTATGAAGCATATATAATGCACAAATTAAAGATTCCAGTTAAGCATCACCACATACTAACCCTTTATGTTTGTATAACATAACCAGCTACGAAATTGTTACTACTGAAATCATACACAGGCACCTTCCTATATCATACTTACGTTATAGTTTTCTTTTTAAAACATTCCACAACTGACCCTGCTTTTAGGTCACTTTTGTCCATTTCATCTATTTAGACGCTGTGTTACCACTTCTCTGTACATGATAGAGATATATATCAGTAGAAGAAAAATGACAAAGAAATCATCCAAGAATCCCAGAATTCCAAAGAGAGCTTCAGGAAGAAAATCCAGAGGTGAAGCCAGGTACAGCAAGGCTCCAATCAAGCAGAGGAATATTCTGATGCGAAACATCCAGAAGAGGCCCCCTACAGAAAACATCTCCCTGAAAGCATGTCGCAATAAAGTGGGAAGATCCATAATTCTTTCCATAATCTATAAAGAAAGAACCCAAAAGTTAGCATTTTACTTTAGCAACTCATCCATGCTAAACTGAAGTTCCTACTACTACATTACATCTTAGAATCTGTCAGTTTATAGGAATTAAAACAAAATCCATGAAGTGTTAATGAGTTTAGTTTTACTGGGTAGAAAGTCAGATCTAGAATATACATGTTTTCAAGAAACAGTCAAGCTGTGTTATTCTACAATGGAGAGCATACACTTATACATCACTAGAAAAGATATTGGCATCTATTATGAAGGAACAGAAATGACTACTGGAGGAAAACAAATGACTGGGAAAGGGAGAAACAGCAAACAGGTTAACTAGAGTGAAATACTGATCAGAATGGAAGACAAACAAGGATTGCAAGAAAAAACCTAAGAGGTAAAGCAGAATAGGTTACAGTTTGTCAGAAACACAATACCCCCTCTCCTGGCGTATAACCAGTGATTCACACAAGTTTCCAAAGGATGGATGAAGCTTCAAAGTAAACTAAAGAACCTTTAAATGAATCCATTCCTGGCTCCTTTCCATTTTGCTATGATTCTGTCAGCTTGGTGAGAGACTGTGCAATAGAAAATATTCAGGTTTTTGTGGTGACAAGTAAGGAGCGGTGAACTTTAGAACTTTTTTTATACTGGTTCCCTTCTATGGTACACAGTTTCTACATGGAGCCATTAAACTCCATTAAAACGAATTATTGCCATAGCTGAAAAAGTTTTGGAGAAAAAAATTTTTATGTGGCAACACTGTGTATAAATCAAAGACAATTCATGTAGTCCAATTAGGGCTTTAGTGTAGATTTCTGGCATGACCTCAGACAGGTTACTGGGGACTAGACACGGCTCACAGAGAGGTCTAATGGAGCCTGAAAGGTAGTTTCAATCTCTTCTGGACAAAACCCATACACTTTGTGGTTTAGAAAAGTACCCCTCCCTCTTCTGTCTCTTTGTACTGTTCATTTTTCTTGCTAATGTCTTCTTGCTATATCCAAATCCCATAACAAACGAAGACAAACAGGGAGGTTACTAAGTATGCGTGCGTGTGCATTTCTCCTTGCGAAACAGGACACGCGCAAAGGAGACAGGCTCACAAGGCTGGCTTTCCAACATTTGTAGAACTCTGACCATCCCTCTTAGCTACCTGCAGAAAAAAAATTCCAGTTTTCTTCACTCCGAGAGGAGAATAGAGACTGTAATATAATAGAGGATGAAAATTGAAAAATCAAGACAGCATATAGCTGTCTCAGGAGAAAGGCACAGAGTAGAACTTCAGATTCTTCTAATCAGTGTAAAGAGATCAATGAAGTGAATATTCTTCCTTGCAGGTCATGTATTTCATTAAGTATTTTTACCGACTAATTACTGATCCTTTCAAAATAATGACTCATATCTCAAAAACCAACCTAACACATGAACAGAGAACTCAAGACTTATTAGATTCTCACTCACAACAAAAACCTCAAGTTTCCATACATTTTCATAAATGACAAAAAAATAATTTTGAGGTCTTGGGTTTGACCTCACCATACAAACATGAACTTCCTAAAGAAAAGTTGCCTAGGCCCTAAGCATCAGGAAGAGAAAATCTGTATCTCAGGGAAAGGGAAAAAAAAAAAAAGAGGAGGGAAAAACAAAACCACAAAAAAATCGCTCTCAAACTCTCCTGACACCACTGACTTCCACCCAAATTTACCCCAAACTCACAGATCTGGGCTGTCCTGAGAATCTTCGATTGTAATCATTAACATCTTGAAACACTTGGGCTGCACCCTGCTGATCTTCACCGAAGAGTGGTAAGAACAGTGTTACCTATGCACAGCAGGGAGATTATGTTACACGTGCAACTGTAAAACACTCATCCTCAGTTAACTACATAGAAAAAACTTTGGTTTAGTTGAATAGTTAATAGGAGAACAAATGAAAATTACTAGCATGGATACTGCTGTTAAGTTTTAACTAATTAATTGCTTACAGCTCTTCACAGAACATTAATTTAAAAGAGATTGGTAAAAAAAAGTGCACAAGAACCTTCCTTTTAAGAGAAGCTTATATGGTTTTTTTTTCTAAACATCTAAAAGCTTTATGTTTCATAAGTGGGACAGATGATTTGGAGAACAAAGTTAATTTACCAAATTCATCTAATTGTGTTTCCTAAATTGAAAATCAAATAAAGCAATCAATGGGGCCTGTCTTTTTCTGTCTTTAGAATTGCCTTGCTTGACAACAAACATGCAGCAAAACTCATAGTTTTGCATATGGATCTTCGTACCAAGATGAATTAACAGAAAGAGACATTAATCTTCATCTCTTTTGTAAGCACAGAGTATTCTGCTCTGTTCTTGGGTTAACTTTCATGCAAACATAGAGAAATAAGATATATGTGAATATGACCTCATGTATGTTATCCTTCTGCATAGGAGCTGCTGAAAACTTGAGACTTCTATTTGGAAGCAATGCGCAGGTATAAAATGCAGATTATCACAGGAAACAGGGAAGGCATAACACTTGACATTATTACAGCCTTCAAAAGCTTCCTCTATACCTGGCAACTAAATACAAATCTGTGTGGCAGTCACATTTAGAAATGAGAGCATGAGCAGATCTACATTCAACTCCTGGTCCTGCCACAAACCTCCTGTATGACTCATGTTCATGTACACAAATTTCCCTTCCCCATTTATGAACCAGGGTGAGAATGAATACATAACCATGCAAGCACTACCACCTAATATACCTCTTACTCAGAGGAAGGTAAATGAATATATATGTAGGGAAAGACACTAAAAAAATCACTTATTTTCCCCTCTTCTGCTTTCCTCACCTTTATTATTTGTGTCTTTTTCCTCACTGGCTACACTGTAAACCTACTCATTCTTCCTCCAATCACACCTATTTTTCTTTCCTTCAGCTGTGTTCTTACAGTCATTTGTCCTGCTGACACATTCAAAGCAGGATATAATGGAGGGGCAAGGGCACGAGTTACATAATTCATCAGAACTTACTAACTCTCTAGTTTGTCCACTGTTAAAATAAAGATGCACTTTTGTTAAAACAGACACTATCAGACTCAGAGATCCTAAGCCTTAATGAGTTGCAGGAACATATTTCAAACTGACAATGTAAGTAAGTTGCGTAGGAAGTAAGTTAATGCTTGCTCTACAAAGATGAAATTAATAATACATACAAGTTAAAAATAGGGCCAAAATAAGAAATTGACATGGATAGGTCTTTTGGTAGGGAGAGAAGGAAGGGAGAGGGCATTTCTCAGGAACTAGTAGCGTGCTGCTACTGGCAGTCTACCACAACAGCCAGGCCTTTCAGATGCAAGTTCTGGTAAAAGAAGTTAAATAGCATCCTGAACAGAAAGCATGAAAGGATCATAGTTAAAATCTCACAATTTTCTGTTTTCATATATTCTTCACAGAAAAATAGCTGAGTTACCAGTGCAGTTCACTTATATTTGAGCTGCAGGAACAATCTGAATTTTTTGAGCCATTTACCAAAGCAGAAAGTTTGGAAAAACTCATTGTCCAACATTCCTGTCTCACATATCCCTCTATATTCTTTCAGTTTCTCAGACTTCTTTATCTGCCAGCCTCACTATGGCAGCTCCCATGTAAGTGCCTTGTGGCAGGCTGTCCCAGACAGCCAAACTGACAGGTCCATAATGACTGGAAATATTACCGTCTGTCTGCAGATGGGGCAGCGGATGGCACCCAGCCACGAGCCGTACCTCCAGTAGGCAATGATGCAGGAACCTGGCGAAGGTAAGCGACACACTTTTAAACCCCCGAGATGAAAAACACATTGCCTGAAGTAATATGTTACACACCGAGGGTAACAACAGAAACTGTATATAAGCAGTTAGGTTAAATCTACGTTTTCCAATGTAATCTTGTATACAGCGTTCACTGAAGATACCAAGAACTGACGCGTTAAATTCAATGCTATTAATGAGAAAAATCCTGAATAAGTTCAACTGAATCAGTAATTTTAAGGCATTATTTCCTGAAAACGCAACAAATTTTTACTCGTTAAGTGAAGAAGCAAATAATTAAAATTTTTACCAGTTTAAAATTTAGAAGTCATGAAAATGTCAAGAGATGTAAAGTTTATCCTAAAAACTTGGCTTTATCATCAGTGTTTCAACAGATGAAGACAAATGTAAAAATGTGAGTACTTTATCTGTTTTCCAAAGAAGAACTTGCTTGTTTTTTCATTTAAACAATTAGGCATGGAATGCACGATATACTTCCTAAAACTAGGTGAATGCAGCGAAGGAATCCTACCGGGAACCGGAACGAGACAAAGCAAAATGCTACACAGGGTGTCTATATATAAACACAGCCTCAAAAAACCCCAAAACCAAACACTTTAATCAACTGTGGACTTACTCATAATTCTGCAGGACTTCCAAGAAAAAAATATTCTATGAGATAAAGAATATTTTATTCTTCCTAAAACAGGGTTTTTAAATGGTACATTTCCAAATGTTTTTCAAACTCTTCAGTTTTTTACTAAACTGGAAACAAATTATACTCTTTGACGTTTTAAAATTAACCCGTTTCATTCCTTATAGCACAGAAAACAGTGCAGCACAATCTTAAAGTGACTGTTTATTCATAAATGTATTTTCTCAACTATTTATAAAAAATTATTTCTTATGCAGACTAAAAGATAAACAGTTAAAAGCCAACAAAGCTTTGAATTAGCTGTACTAGTGCCAAAAGTTTGTATTTCTGTTCTAGTTTTTTCTTTGCAACTAGGAGCTTTTCTTGCTTACCACAGAAGAGATGTCCACAGTTTGTTTCTATAGGAAATGTAGCCTGTTGCAAACACACCGGACAGGACATATCTGTATAGAAGCGATGCCGATCACCAGCAGAAGCATCCTGCTGGAACAACGGGAAAATGTAAAGTGTTAGAGATACTATTTTATGGAAGTCTACTGAGTTCTAAAAAATAGTAATAAATTGGTATTCGTTTATTGTAAGTCAAACTGTCAAATGCCGAACTATGTGAAATGAGAAATACATTTAAATGCAAAAATCAAACACACTTAAATGCATTGACTCAATAAGCAAGTTTTTGTGACAAGACCGTTATTTTCCCTTCATCTGTTAAGTAAGTGTGTGCTTCGAACCAGCTAAAGACCACAAAGAAAGAACCTCCTGAGTCCTCCACACTGAGTCAGGTTAGACACGCTGGAGCATGAATAACAAACTTGGACCTATATTGTTACTTCATTACCCTGAGTAGTTCTGTCCAGAGCCAGGTAACTGAACTGTGTTGCTTATCAGTTGCAGCATTTAGTGTTTCCAAGCCCAATCACAGGTATCAGCTTGTCTATGTCACTGTCTTGAAATAGTTTTTTCTCCCCATTTTGCCATATTTGTCTTCCACATAAAGATGCACTCTTGTTATCTCAAAAAGTATCATGATGAAAGACTGTTCTCAATATTCTCCAAAAGCATGGCCTAGACTCTACCTGTCCAAACTGGATGCAGTCATAGAATCATTGAATGATCTGAGCTGGAAGGGCCTTTAAAGATCACTAAGTTCCAACTGTCCTGCCATAGGTAGGGACACCTTCCATTAGACCAGGCTGCTCAGGGCCCCATCCAACCCTGCCTTGAACATTTCCAGGGATGGGGCATCCATAACTTCTCTGGGCAGCCTGTTCCAGTGCCTCACCACCCTCACAGTAAAGAACTTCTTCCTTACATCCCATGTCAACCTCACTTCTTTCGGTTTAGAACCACTGCTCCCTGTCCTGTGACTACAGGCTTTGCTAAAAAGTTCCTCTCTCACTCTGTTGCCTGGCTCTTGTTGCTGTGCCATTGTTCTGCTACACATTGTTTATCAATCTAAACATCTAACCCCTGTCCTCAGCAAACTGTACTCCAGATTTCCTTTCCTTTACCATTAAGTTCCCAGGAACATTCCAGGAAGCACACAGCATAACCTAATGTACTCCACCTTGTGGCAAAAACGGCTTTGAAAAAAGAACCAGTCAAATATTTAGTTTTAATGACTTAATGCATCCATTTAAAAAAGGCTACATTATCTCATTCCTTGATGAATTTCAAGGATGCCTCTGTATAGTAAGTAAGCTTCCACAACTTTCAAGACCAGCTTCTTCCAGAACCTCAGAGTTCTGAACCCTACAGTACCCCACAACAGAGAGCTGAACAATGCCAACACTTAGCACAGCACCTGATCGGTCTGAAGCTGCTGACGAAGAGCTCGCACTAGCTCTTGATTTTCTGGATGTATGTTCTGATGCTCATTTCTGTGAAAGGAAATACAAGCAATAAAAAACCCCTGTGATCCAACACGGAAAAATAACTCACCGAAACAAATACGAAACTTGAACAAAGGGAAAAAACCATTCTTTCCTGCCATAAAGGATTTTAAAGGAAGTACACAAATGTTAAGGAAACAGGAATTTATTCTGGATCTTAAAGTTACTTTGGACACTTAAAGCTGTACAGCAGCAAGATTTTTCAGAGACTCCATAAGCAACCAAGAAATCATGTTAAAACTAGATTTTAATCGGAGAAAAAATTAAGCCATGAACCTACAAAAAATGAAGCTGCTTGAAAGCTTTTTTATTAAACTTGCAGAAATATTTTTCATTTTTGTCTCCACTGCTAGTTTCTTATTTGTTGATCTACCCATAAAGTAATCGTTTTTCACTCACTGCTTAAGTTATAGAGTTGAAACCACCTAATTACTTCAATTTTATCTGCTACGTGACATTTGCATAAGAAAGGGTAGACAAACTTACATTTAGAATATTGAATTTATGTAACTATCAGCAGACTGGATATAAAAAGAAACCACTCTTTTAAAATCACTCTTTTTTTAAAAAAGAAAGATTCTACAGGCAAGCAAACTACAGGTTAGGTATGTCAAGAGGAATCATTGGGAAGGGACACACTGAAGAAAGAAGGATGGCTATATTACAGATTTGAAATTCAAAGCACGATGGGACAGAATTGAAATTAAAAATGTGCTGACAACAATCAGAGGTGTTGAGTTACAATAAATATGAGTCAACAGCATATTAAAAACTGTGAATTTTTATGCTTTATTTATTCATATGGATTTCAATGATGATACATTATTCTGCTCAGGACTCCTGAGGTCTCAGCTGGATTCTGCTCTCCATTTTGGGCTAAATGCATAGAAACATATAAAGAAGTTGGAGGAAGTTCAGAAGATAATAAGAACTACTGCCCACATTTTTTAAACATTAGAGAAAGACTGAAGAAATGTCAGCTCATATAGAAGACTGTTCATGGAGTGAAAAGGGGACAGGATAAGGCTTTCATTCTATAAATATGAGCAATTATTTCCCACAGTTACCTAAGGCTGTGGAAACACATTTCTAACTTCACAGCGTACAAAATCAGACAAGATTAACTCAGGCTATTTTCACCTATCCTTGACTAAAAGTTAGATCAAAAAACAGGTTGCAGTGCTTCCAGGGATATTGAGGCAAGCTGATTCTCTGTCACAGATGAAGGCTGGACTGGCTGAACTTTTTGGACATTTTCTGGTTGCAGTTATATGACATAATTTCCTCAATGGCTCTAGGAGCTTCTGCAATATTTTCCTTCATTTAATGTGGGCAATCATAATATTGCATTACTGCTATGTTTAACATTTTGTCTACTTCATTCTTTCTTCAAAGAGAAATAGACAAATGCCATATTTTTCATGCTAATATTTACACGGCTATCTGTAAAATGCAAATTTATTTAACACTAGTGTGGGTGACATATGAAAGTTATATGATGGTAAGGCTATATTAAAACCCTTCTTATGCACCCTTGGTCTCCATGAATCAGATTTTGTGGATGTTGTCTGTCATATGTGCTATCTGTATAAAAGTATTATTCTGTTTAGAAGCTACAAAATGAACGTATTTCACATCTTCAGTTTGCCAGAACGTTTGATATATATTGAAATTCAATTTGATTCACACACAAGTGGAAGGTGTGAATTATAAGACAGTTTATTCTGATTTCTCCATAAACAACTAATTGCAAATTTGCTACTGAAAGTGTTCATTTACATGACGTTACCTTGCTATCACGTACTATGCTGAAATCATGAGAGCGTTTGTAGAGGTACAGCGTGTACTGCCACTTATGCATGAGATGGTGAGGTAGCAGAAAACCATGCAATGCTCAGGAAGGGACAGGCAGAGCTCAAGACATATCAAATTCATAACATCTGTCATGCAATTAGTGTGAGAAGGAAAATGAAATAAATAAAAACCAGTATGGTGCCATGCAATTAAAGGCATTATCTAACACAAGCCAGAAAGAAAGAAAGTTATTTGCAAAGGCTTTTTATTGCCCCATTTCTGACCGCTAGCATGCCAAAACTTGAAGAAAAAGGTCCAGTGAGGTGGAAAGATTGTATTATGAACTACAGAGGGCCCCACCAAACTATTATTATTGGAAGGAGGAAGACTGCCTACTCATGCAGTGTGCAGTCTCAGACGAGGAAAGAGAGGGACAGTACCTAAGGGGACTGGTGCATCACTGTGCAGTGATGGACACTGTTAATTTCCAAGGAGTAAGACCTCACTTCTGCTGAAAATACTGACTTGATCTTATAATCAAACCATATGATGGTCAGAAAAATGCGACTAAAAAGATCTAAACCTGTAGATCCATAAACAAGGAACAGGTAAGTCATCTAGGACAAAGGGGGAATCTCTTGTAAGAAATTAAAGGGTTAGGCTTCCCTTAATTTGCTGAATACACTGAATTTTCACAATCTCATTTGTAATGCGACAACCTACTCACCAGTTTAAAAGACGAGGGAAAAAATCTGGCTTCATTTTATCAAAATTTGTAACTCAAAAGCATACAGGCTTTACAAAAGTATCATGCAGTGCCTGAACTACACATCCGCAACTTGTTACATATGTTAATTATGGCTCATAAGTTTCTCCACCAGAAGCATGAATGAAGCCTCGATGTGATGCTTCATTGAGTTCTTTCAACTGAAAACAAGTAAAACAACCAAATTCCTCAACAGTTCTCTCCGTATTCTGCTTCTGCCCCCTAAAATCTACTGCAACACATACTCCTTGCTCCAAGTTGCCCTTTTTATTCAGTTCCTGCAACTATTCATTACCGTAAGCTTTCTCTCCTGTATACTTACCCGTGACCTGTTCCTACTCAACTTAGGTATTTCAGTTCTGCTGATACAGAAGCACGAAAGGCAAAGAAAAAAACTGGGGTAATGAACACTGTTTAAGGAACACAAAGACCACTGTACTAAGGTAACTAGAGAAGAAAAAGAAAATACTCTTTTTCTCACTCACTTCCCCCTCAGTGCTAAGTAAATTTAAAGTACTGTAATTTTAGTACTGTACAAATTTTCTAGCATACTCTGCAGATTTTGATGGTAACAATACAAAGGCGGTAGATGAAGAGTGCTGCTGAATACAGACAATTCAAAAAAGCACCAGAAGGCAGAGCAGGAAGCTAAGAGGATGCTGGTAAGACTTTCAGTTGTCAGTCATAGAATTACAGTCACAGAACATGCTGAGTTGGAAGGAACCCATCAGAACCACTGCGTTCAGCTCCTGGCCCTCAAGGCACGTGGGCCTGAGAGTATTGCCCAAACGCGTCTTCAATTCTGTCAGGCCGGCGCAGTGACCACTTCCCTGGGGAGCTTGTTCCAGTGCCCAAACGCCTTCTGGGTGAAAAACTTTTTCCTGATATCTAACCTAAATCTCCCCTGACTCAGCTTCATGTGTTTCCTCGAGTCCTGTCACTGGCCAGGAATCATACAGTGCAGTCCTCCAAAGTCTGGAAGCTTTGTGTTTTCAGTTTGTTTGTTGCTCCAGAAAGTAAACCATCAAGGTATGTAACAGGATTCACGGTCAAACTTTTTGCCTACCTCATTACACTGTGGAGGCAGTCAATAACTAGCCTTATCTTCCTCCCTAAGAAACTCTTCATAATTGGTGCATCATCTTCCTGAACTTAATTCTGACTGAACTCCTGCTACTCTTGCCAACTGCTGACCCTTGTTCCACTCTTTTTTTTTTAATATTTCTTACTTGCCTTTCTAAAACTCAAAAATAAAAAGTTGACTTTCAAACTAAACACTTAAAATTCAAGTCACCACTACCAAAATTATCAATATTATAAAATAAAGGAGTAGAGAAATCATAAAGGAGCAGATGAAAAAGAGGCTTTCTTAAAGCAATCTGAGTAACTGAAACAGCTTCGGGAAAAAAAAAGGCAAGGTGAAATGAACGCATTTCTTAAGATTCCTTTGTGATCTCCTGGTCCTGAACAGCAGCACTGCCTTGCAGTCCAACCAAGTTTTTCTACCTACAGTTTATTTTGTAGCTTGCTCTCAAGTAACTCTACCCCGGCAATATTTCTCATGTGGACATATCCTCTTCAGTAAGTTCCATGATGCCAATGTGTCACTGAAATTGGGTTCTCTTGCTTTTGAAAACTGTTCTGTGTTCAGATGTTTACAGACATCCATAAAATAAAATAAAAGGAGCCAATTTGAAGCTCAGACTCATTTTCCCAAAACACATAGGCCAAGATATTTGTTAGGATGCAAAGAAAAACTCTGAAATGAAAATGAGCTTTGACTACTTGACCATAAAGTTATCGAATTCCGAACTTAACATTTTCCTGTATGGAATGCGTATTGAAGTCCACTGTCTTACAGCATACTCATTTAAAAAAAAAAATCAGTCAATTTATTTGGATTTGGGGTTTTGTTTGTTTGTTTGCTTGCTTTTTGTTTCTTTTTTCTTGGAAGGAGACTGCAGCTAGAACATACATTGGAGGAATATTTCCAATTTTAATTTTGGAGTCATTGACAAACCTGTACTTCGTAACCAAATGTGACACAGCAGCCATACAGACTGTGAATTTAATCGTTTTCAGTCTTAAGGAATGATGAACACTATTCAGTTTGATTACCTGAAGATAAGGAAGAGTGAAACTCCACTTTTGATTCTAGCTGTGCCAAGCAATTAGTTAAACATAGTAAGCAATCAAACAATCACTTCCTTACTGCCACAAAATCACAGTTTTTATGTACCAGTGCAAAAAGCTGTCAAGAAAGTTAGGATTTTTATAAATGCAGGTATGTTGACTAATTCCTGTCAACACATTCTCACCTTAAAAGCGTATATACCAGAGCAGCAATGAAAGTGAAACTGAGCACAACTGCCACCAGTACCTGGTCACTTACTCCTTCTATAACTGAATCATTATCTAGCTTCAAACTCTGAACTTCTGCTTGGTGACTGGCCATCACAGCTCTAAAATGTAAAAAGAAATATATACATATACATATATTAAAACATACGTGCATAGACATTTCAAACATAGCTACAAACAATATTTGCACTCATCTATTCACATACACAACAAATTCCTGAAGCAACAGAACAGTCATTGTCGGGAGAAAAAAGTGGTAAAAAAAGAAGGAATGTATCCATTTTTACCAAACACTGAGCTTGCTGTAGAGTTCTTGTGCAGTAGCAAACAAATATTAAATAATTGTGTTATGATTTAAAGATTGAAAAAAAAAAATTAGTCACACAGTTTACCTGGAAATCCTTATAAGATAAATTGCATAGGAATAAGTCATTACTGAACTGGCCATATTCTAACGAGTGTTTATTGAAAAAAAATTCAATGACTCTGCATTATCAAGAATTTTAGCTATTATGCACCACATCATTCCTGCCAGGCTAAGCCAACACAGAAACTTAACTTTCACCAGTTATGCGAATAAAGAAACAAGGATATTTTGGTTTTAGTGTTAAATGCTCATTTGGATACACAGGAATCACCCAATGCATTTTAAACTTCATTTGTGTTCTCTGTGCATTACCAACCTTTAGCTGGAAACACGGGGAAAACTTGAAAGAAAAATAGTATTATCAGGCTTCCCTAGTTAGACTCACTTGTTTTATATCTGTTTCACATTTTTAACCATCAGAATGACTAAGGCTAACATTTCTTAACCTACAGCACTAACCTACAGTTGGAGACATGCAAAATGAAACAGTTTCCAACACACTGCTGAATCATTCCTGTTGCAATCAGGAAGTGAAATGAACGATGGCTGCGAATATTACGAAATCAGAAGGGTGAAGCTAACTCTGTCAAATGACATGAAAAGTCATCCTGAAGCTGTGCCCGTACACGATTGAAGTATTTTTCATATGAAGCTGACATAAAATCCCAGTATTGGTTTCTGAAGGCAGGTAAGACTGGTATCATTTTCTCTGTTTCCTAGTCCAGCTTGCAAGCTTTCATCAGTGTTTCTCTACACTTCATAGCTCATGTGTCATTTTTAATTTAAACCTCGCTGCCTAGAAAACATCACCAAACACCCTCTGGCCCTGAATTAATTGCAAAACTGAAATGGAGTACAAGTCATCAGGATTTTAGTGGATACCTGTAATGACTGCCCTGGCAAGATTTCAGCATGCCGGTCTATTGCTAAGAAGAAAGCGTCATCTTTTCCCTAACACAGCTACTCTCACCCTCCAGATTTTTTCTGGTATAAGCAGTGGATCCTTTTTCAAGCTTCCTTACATTTGTGGGAGCTGCCTTCTGTAGCAGCAACACAAGAGAAGCTGATACATTCTGAGAGTGTTGTTAAAAAGTGTAAGTGGCATAATTAAGTACCATGAGAGCAGAGGAAACTCATGGAGAACAAGGGGAGATTTCATTAATTCTTGTCGTATTCTTGGGAAAACCAAAATGGTTTTCCCAAAGCATATATGAAGTGAAACAATAAACTAAATTATCCTAAGTGTGCCAATCTGAACTATTATTTCTGTAACTATGGTCAATTTTTTTCTAATTACAGATTTCAACAAGCAACTGAGTCATAGTATTTGGAAAGAGTAACTTCTTTCAAAGGTGGAACACCAGCGACTCATAAACAGGCATGTTTAAAGTAGGTCAATGTTTACACACGTTTCATATATACTAATGAATAAACGACCAGCTCTCTGTGGAAAGGTCTTTCATAGGAACATGGGCCTACACAAGAAGTTACAGCATTTCTCTGCATAGCTAGTTGCACAATTACATTCCTATAGTTAAAGCTATGAGGTTAAGATGATGTGGAATTTTTCTGAGCAGCAGTTCCCTGCTGCTGAGGATCTGGACTGGTAGGTGTGCTGTGATGCCTCCCTAGTTCAACATTACCTGCCTGTATACCTAATTTCTTTGCACATCCAGTCCTGAAGAAGCTTCTCTTTCTTACACTGCATCATTCTGACACAGCCATTTTCCACAACTGTGCATCTTTAATTCCTATGCTTTTCCTCCTTAAGTATCAGTCAGTATCAGTCCACTAATTTTCACTCTGTCTCACTGTTTTTCTAGGTTGTCACTCAGAACAAAACCAGAAGTAAATGCCAGGGAACTGGTATGTGATAATTCCTCCACTGTTCCACATCAGTTCTGTTAGAATATACCAACACGCCAATAACAACTACATCCCACTAAGTATTACACAGGGGTTTGGCTTGGTTTTTGTTGGGTTTTTTTTCAGAAATACCTATTGTGACAGAGACACACAGATGATTTAACTGTACCTTTGGAAGATGAGTGTTTCTTACACTAACACCTGAACTTCCTATGTCACTGCTTGCTTGCTGCACTTTGAAAACAACACATGAATTATCAATATCACACCAATTTAAATCGGTTCCCCTGAACAGCCTTCAAGACATCCACTCCAACTCTTCCCTCTGTGTATATTCCTTGCAACAACACTCTAAATTCTTATCTGCCTACCATTAATAGCACTTGCTGCATCAGCTTGCCTTCATTTCTGCTCACCCACTTTTCTTGAAATACCAAACTGAGGTGCCAAAGTTAGCATCAGAACATGAAAACGAACTACACAGATCTTCACCTTCTTTTCCTTCTGGCACATAATGCCAGTTATTTGTATCTACTTCAGCCCTTCAGTTTGGAACATACGTGACTTTCCCAATAACCTTTTTGACACAAGCACAGTGCCCAAAAGAAATTGTTGCACAATCTTTCTCTCTGCATAAAACACCCTGAGACACTTTGTCTTCACTTATGTATCAATACTGCAAAGAGATTATATAGAGGGGGAGTGGAATCTCTGCCTCAGTCTCCCTCCCAGCTGCTTCTATCACTGAATTCTAGACAAGACAAACTATCGATGCTTAATGCTGACGTTGTTCATATTTTAATTTACTTGCTGCTTCTGGACAGCCAACAAGTACTATGTACATTTTTCTCATTACTTCCAGCACTTTTTCCGATAAGATTGCACAGGAGAGCTGACAAGACTTGTGTAGACTAGGTACTACAAAACAGAAGGGTATCACTCCAAAAGAACCAATACATACTTTCTCTGAATTCAAGCCTCAGTAGAGACAGTAACAATCTCCTCCTCCTCTTACCTCTGAGACAGCATGTTAAAAAAAGCAATGTCTACAAGGAAAATGTTAAAATACATTAATAGGAAAAATGTCTGACTGAAGGAGGAAGGAATTTTCTGATTTCAAGGCTGTCTTGAATGTTTTCAAACAAAATACCTAGAACTGGAAGCTTGCAGTTCATATTTCTTCAAGTGCAACCACAACAGCCAAAGAGTCATCTGCAGTGGTTTGAATGTATGATAGGCTAGATAACAGTACCAAAATAGCTTCTAAGAGATCTCGCCTCACAGTGCATGTGTTTAGCAAGCGTTGCTCTTTCAGCTGGTACAACTAAGAAGAAAGCTATAGGAGATTTAACTCTTAAATAATGTAATGAAGACTCAGTCTTCAGAGACGACCGGCCTTGATAAAGACCAAGTGTGTGTCAGAGAAGACTTCCAGAACCAGACTTTATCGCATATATCTAATCACTCCTAAAATAGTCACTGTTAATAATTTGATGCAATTCAAGAGCAAGTTAGTGTGGGTCATACTAAATTCTATCCATTGATCCATTTGTCTGACTATGAAAAAATAAATGACAGTATTTCATCAACCTTTTCCTCATATAATCATTTTCAGATCTGGGTTCTACACTACAGGCTTTTCAGACATCAAATTATTTTAAAGTTTTTCTTTCTTTCTTGTAGATTTATGTTACTTTGTTTCATTTTGTAATTGCAAAGAAGGCTTGAATTGTTTTTTGTTGCTCTGTTTCTATTCTTTGATGCAATAAATTAATTCCTGTCTACACTAGCTCTGAGAAAAGTACCAAATGTATAAAATTACTTCAGGGAAAAAAGGCAGTAATTGAAAACAGATGAAATTCTGATAAGTGATTTCTGACTTTTTCTCTTTTTAGCCATTTCACAAGGATAGCTTTCTTAAATGCAAGCATAACTCCACCCTGTGTTCCAATGAGGGGATGAGAACCAAGTCACATCTAACAATACTCACGTCAAAACTGGAATTTATACAATTAACTTCAGAATGTTAAAAATATCAATTACAAAGTTTAAAAAACTGACAAAAATGCTGGGCCTTTTTCCTACATTAAAAACAACAACAACAACAGCAAAGCCAAAATCTTAAATTTCAACTTTATTTCATCTGCAGACTACTGGCACTTGCTTCAAGTAAAACAATACAGAAAGGGAGGAAAAGACAAGGAGTTACTCCTCCACTCCATTTGGTCTAGCTAAGTCACAGCTTGACATTGCATCCCGGGAGACTGGGATCAGGTTTATCTCCATAAGGATTCTTGATAGCTAGAGAGTCTAAACAACCTCAGACTAAATTGTCCACAAAAGGTTTGGCAATAGAAAGGAATGCAATTTACTGTCTGTAAAATCATAGTGTTTTATTTGTAAATCTGTCAGTGATTAACCATCTGAAGAGAAAATCATCTCGTTTATTACCAGTTTTTCTCAGAGTGATCACTGACAGAAAGTAACACTAATTTTTTTTTTACATTTCAAATAAAAATCTACAGACCTTTTAAAAGTTACATTTTTCCCTCTGTGGAAATTTGGATGAACAATGCATGCAGATTTAAGCAAAAAAAGGAGAACTATAATGAGCAATACTGCAAGTACAATGACTTTTATTCTTGGAAGTTCATCCAGATCACATTGAAATGGGAGGGAATGAAGACATACAGTAGTGTGGATGTACTATTTCTTAATTTTTCAGATCTGAAAAGTATTATTAAGACTTTCACTGTTCAACATAAAGCACAGCTACAACGATACCCTATGCCATGACTCATAAAGACATGAAAAACAATCCAGTCTTTACCATGATAAACAGCTGTCAGCTATCCAAAGTCAGAATTTTCTCCATAGTTTTCTGAGGTATTTGAACTTTTCTGAGCTTATCAGGGAAGTACCATATGATAATATACTCTCGAAACCACAGAGATTTTTAGGACCCACTACCAAAGGAATGTGCAAGCATAGTGAAAAAGAAATAAGAGGCCCTCTTGATGTCTGAGAAGTAAACAATGAGGTAACACACAAGCAATACTGCTGTGAGATACAAGTTATTAACCTTACTGTATTGACTTTGTGAGCATGGTACAACTTGCTTATCATCTGAAAGATAATTTGGATAACAATGTGTTCTTTATGGGATGGGCTGAGAGTGAATGGGACGAGAAAAATGGAGTTTTGGGTTTTCATTTATTTCTGTTTCATTCTGAGTGTTTTCCTCTTGATGCAGTACTGGCAGCCACCAACAGTTCTTGAAAATAATTAGAAAGCTAAGGCAGTGATGGTGGGCCAGTGTGCAAGCCAGAACCGGCAATTCCTTTTGCCAGTTGCCTTTTATTAGCAAAAGCATTACCCCTGCCCTTTAAGGAAACTATCTAAGCTAATTCTTCTCCAACTAGTCGAACACCACAGGTCACACTTTCTTAAGAACAAAAAGGCTTTAACCCCTCAAAATTTTCTTCCACGGTAAGAGAAACTAACAAAAAAAAATTGTTTCATTTGTATTAAAAAGTTTCTAATAAGATTTGCTTGTTTTAGATAACAGAAACCAACTTTTAAGAATTTAAGCATACTAAACCAGAGTGTATTTATTCTGTAATCCACCCCGTGAACACATATTAGCTTATTTTGAAATATTGAGGGCATAAATTTAGCATATTTCATTTAAGACAAAAACAGGCAAAAATTCCCAAAATAAAGACAAGTTCTTATATGTAGGGCAAAAACTGAGACCTGTCTCATCAGAAGCTATCTAATTACTTCCTGCTTCAGGGCAGTAGCAGGTCATGGTCCCTCTCTGTGGCTGACAATGGGACTTTGTGAATGGATTTGACTCAGCAAACTGGATCCTACAGTTATTTATGTTCTCTTTCTTTAAGAGTTCAAAGATATGCCCAGACTGCATTCAGAAACAGTTAACAACGGCAGGCATGAGCTACACATGATGAACAGTGAAAGTGTTGAATACTCTATGAGTTTACTAGCCTAAATCCTAAATCAGCTAAATCCTGAGGTGATACATTTTATCCAGGTTCCTTAGCGTACTGAAGTTGGACTTAGAAAAAGTGGTGTAGGCAAATATAACATTCTAAAACAGAAATAATGGAAATGATTGATGGTGTACTTAGAAAAAGTGTTTCTGAGGAAAGAGGATTTATCAGCTTTTCATTTTTGTGAGCATAGTCTTACTTGAATGAAGCAACACACAACAATCTCTAGTACTAAGTATCTCCTCATGTTTTAAAAATCAATAGGAGAAAATCCAAAGGGCACATTTACTAATGGAAACTAAAAAAAAAAAAAAAAATCTAATGTAGCAACATCTAAATTGATAAGACATGTTCTGTGAGAAGGTTGTTAAAACTGACTTGGGATTCCCACTAGAATTTCATGCAGTCTGTTAATGCATCATTATTATGAGTTTGCACCAACCTTGGGTTTACAAATCAGTTCAGCTGGTACAAGCCAAACTCAGCTGTATAATATTCAGTTACATGCTCACCATGAACCACCTCTGCTCCAGGACTGTGCTGACTGCATTGAAGTGTATGCATGCTCTTTGCAAAAGAGAATGGAAAAGGCCTGAAGAGCCTTGCCAAAAGAGAGAAGAGGGCAATTTCAGCAGGCAGATAATGATTTTGTTGCGTATACCTTACGAACTGACCAACTGAGGCACTTGCCTGATAAAGCAGGTTTCTGCAAGGTCTGAGGTCAGCAGTTCCTGAGGCACATTTTTTCCTAAAGAGAAAAAAAAGAAAAAAGAAAGTAGATATTCTACTTTTGCTGATGGAATCATGCTTTCAAGTTAAAAGTAATGCAGACGCAAACTCCAGATGCAAGACTGTGAGGGAAAATAATCCAAGATTAATATACCATTCTACTGGGAAAACAAAACGTCTCCAATAATTTTTTCTCCCGAGCCCGAAACCATGTGGATGGCTTGAAGCAAAACGACAAACTCAACGGCCTGTTTAGCATTACTGCTCTGAACATCTGCCTGAGTGGTGTATGACCTATGTAAAACCATTCCCAACAAAGTCTTCCACCACTTCATAAAGCCGAAACATACTGAAAGGTACAGAGTTCTAAACAAACCAGAGGGTGGAACTGAATTCACATGCAGATAGGAGCATGAGAAAGAGCCTGCTAATGCCTTCAGCTTGGATACCTGATTTTCCTGGTCAGACAGGAAGAAAAAGAAAATATTGTCACTTCATTATAATAATGTCTCCTGGAATATGGTAATACTTTGGCTAAGCATGAAGAGGCTTCAGATCTCTTTCAGGAAAAGTACCCAGTTGTAGAAAGCACAACTTCCATACACAACCTCACATCAAAAATAGCTAGCAAAGCAAAAAAAACATTACTGTATTTGTTTGTCTCAACAAAATACAAGCTACACCTCGTGGCAACAAGCAAAGCAGAGTGGGAAATGAGACAGAGAGGAAGATATGGCAGAAAACCTAAAACAATGCAATATACCTGTGAAAGCACTGTTTGTCAAAAGCACCAAGCATATTGCTTAAAGCATACATTAAAATTTGGAATGGAAAGTTGGTAGCTGTGCAGTTTCCTAAGACTTTTAAACTCATTCCCAAACTGAAAGTTACCTCTAAATGAAGACAGATTTGATTCATAACTTATACAGCAGGTTATACAAAGAGATCAGTGAAAAAGTACTTTCCTGGGAAAACTTGAAAATTTTCATAGCTTCTACAACACCCTTTATTTCAAAAGAAGCTGACATAAAGGGAGCACTCAGATTTTGTCCACGCTACCAATTCATTAAATGGAAGAACTCTGAGAAAATGGGGAAAAAAGTGACAGTTTCCACATCCGCGACCCTTCCTGTTTATTCAACCCTCCCACTGTTATCAGCGCCCTGTGCCTGCTGCTCCATGTTGTGGCACGTCAGGCCCGTCGTTAACTGATAGGGAACTGCAGAACTTATCATGATGCCGCACGCTCTCATTGCAAACTTCAAACAGGCCAAAATCCGACACACTGCTGAGAAAGAGTTACTTAAACTCCTCAGGTGACCCCTTTGCAGCGTGATGGAGAGTTCCTCTGGCTGGGGCACAGTGAGGATGTGGGGGCATTCTGGACACGGACAGGCTCCTTGTCTTTGAGGTAAAAAATTAATTGAATCACCTGAAGAACCGCACAGAACCAATTAGGCTGGAAAAGGCCACTGAGATCATCAAGACCAATCTAAGACTGAACACCACCCTGTCAACCCACCATGACACCAAGTGTCTTGTCCAGTCTTTCCTTAAACACCCCTTGGGACGGGGACTCCATCACCTCCCTGGGCAGCCCATTCCAATGTCTAATCACTCTTCTTCCTAGTCACCACTTGCAGCTAGTGCTAAGCAAGTAACTTACAGAATCATAGAATGTTGAGAGATTGGAAAGGACCTTAAAGACCACCCAGTGCCAACATCCCTGTGCCATGGACAGGGACACCTCTCACTAGACCAGGTTGCTCAAGGCTTATCCAAGCTGGTTTTGAATAGTGCCAGGGTTGGGGCATTTACAACCTCCTTGTACAACTTGTTCCAGCACTGCAACCCCCTTGACAGTAAAAAATTCCTTCCTGTTATCTAGCCCAAATTTCCCTTCTTTAAGCTTGAACCCATTACTCCTTGTCACTACAGTTCCTAACGAAGAGTGTCTCTCTGGCTTCCCTGCAGACTCCCTTCAGATACTGGTAGGTTGTCTGTTCACTAAATTTACTACAGCAGAGCTTTGTTGAAAAGAAGCTAACGTCGTTATCTTCTCCCAAAACAGAGGAAAACGTCGTCAAGGCTGCTCTACACACAAGCCAAGCCACACTAGATACTGAGACTGTCATATGTCTGTGGGTGCAGGGTCATTTCCTACTCCAAAAGGAGGAAAACCTTGTAGGGGCTTCTCCTTTCACTGACAGGAGAACGTCTGCGGGTGAAACGTCATTTTCTACTCCAAAAAGAGAGAAAAACCTCGTAGGGGCCACTCCATCCAGAAGCCAAGCCATACTACACAGCAACATTGATAACGCCTGCGGTGCACCATCCTGACAAGCCCACGATCCCAGCCCTGCTGGACACTCTCCCAACCAGCTCCTCCGCGCCGAGACATACACACACACACAGAGCCGGGGGAAGGGCTGGCAGACCCCTCCTCCCCGCATCCCTCGGGGGCCCGGCGGCGTACAAGGTGCCTCGGCGGGCC
>VZTA01003516.1:25220-37251 GCA_013398855.1 Mohoua ochrocephala
CGCGCCCGGGCCGGGGTCGGCGGAGCCCGGGCGGCCCGGCCCTGCCTTGTTTATGTCTTATCTTGGCGCTCCGGGGGTGCCCGGGCAGGGCCGTGCTCCGCCTCAGCGCTGCCCCTGCAGCGGGGGAACAAAGGGCCGGGGGGCCGGCGCGGGAGCGCCCCCAGGTGCGCCCGGGCTGGGCGGGCGAGCTGCAGGCCGTGGCTCTGATCCTTGTCCTGCTGTGCCGTCGGTGTGTCAGTGCCCCCCTGTTCGCCCCCGCCCGCCGCTCTCTGACCAGCGAGGCCGCCCTTCTGACCAGAAACTTGCATTTCCGCTTGTTTGTTTTTGTCTGTTTTTAAGCAGTGCTTGAGTCTCGAGAGACAGAATTCACCGTTGAGGTCGAGGATGTTACAGTATCAACCTAAGAGATTGTATTTTTTATCCCTGGAGGTGTTCAAGGCCAGGTCGGATGGGGCTCTGAGCAGCCTGGTCTAGCTGAAGGTATCCCTGCTCATGGCAGCGGGGTTGGAACCAGATGATCTTCAAGGTTCTTTTCCAGCCTAAATCATTCTATAATGTTATGATAACATTTAATTTATACCACTCTAATGTTTGCAGTTTATTCCAAAAATGGTTTTAGGTTATGCTGTCACTCAAAGAGCAGCCAAAATGTAGTGGACGTTAAACTTGGGTTTGCAGCTACTCTGTAGTCTGAGCAATGACTGTAATACAGACATGGAACTCGTGTTTCTGTAGTAGCTGAGTTATGGGTCAGTTGTTTCAAACCACTGGATTTTGGGTTGGGGCTGGTTTGGGGTTTTTTCTCCCTCTATGCGCAAAATTGCCGAGTAAATACCTAGAATATGAAACTCTGCAATACAGCTGATTGTTGAGTAGACACAGAAATTTTCAGACATTTTTTCTATGAGAGGCCAGAGCTGCCTGAAGCCCTGATGGTGATGAGTAAGTTCCTGGGGAATACAGGTTAGATTTCTCAATGGAAGTCAAAAAGGTTAAGGAACAGAAATGAATTTATTGTTAGAGGTGAGCAAGTGGCCTGGAAAGTATAGAATGCATCGATATTGGGGAACAGGTTTTTGGGGAAGTGCTTCAGGTGGGTCTGGAATAAGTCACCCGGTTTCTCTTTCCTTTGCATTCCTGCCGACTTTTCCATCTTTGTTATGGTTGGCCACTTGTCGTGCTTTTGGCTTTCCATGCTTTCTCATTTAGGTATGAGGAAGTCGATGTGTGTTAATACTAGCAAAGAAAAGCTGAGTGAGAGGCTCAGTCTTCATAATCTACAGTCCTGGAGCTGTACCTGTCCAGTGGAGCCTGGTCCTGTCTGTAGTAATGGTCCACACAGGTCCCTTTACACTTCTCACCTTTCCACCCTCTCAAATACTGAGCTAAGGAAGAGGCTAGCTGCGCCTTTTTTGGTTAGCAGAAGTAGTAAATCCTCTTAAGCGGCGTTCAAATGGGTCAACTTGATTCTGAGATGAATGTATGAAGGTATGGGTTATTTTTACAGTTTCATCATTTGTGTGTGAATGTGGCTTTGAAACGGACTCAGTAAAAAAAATGAAGAAAGGCAACTTCAGTTTATTGCAGGATACCTGAAACTTGCAGAAGAGGCAATGAAGTTTTTTGTTCCTCAGTGAAACTTAATGTCTATAAAGAAGATGCTTTTTTTGCTTGGCTTTCTCTCAAGTGTCATAATGATTCTTGGGAAACCGTTCATTTAGATAGGAGGGTAGAGCTGTCTTAATAACAGTTTATGCACATCTGGGAAGGCCAGTCATTTCCCATTATGCCAGAGAAGCTGGCTGCTCATTAGAACTGGTTTAACCTCCCAGGTTGCTTGCTTAACATTCATACAGAAGTCCTTAAACTGGTTTGTCTGTGTTTTGAATAGATAAGGCTTTCTGCAAGCCTGAGAACCTGTTCGGCCTAAACTGAATGTTTGCTCAGATGGATATAGGGTGAGAAGAAAGTGCTCCTCCCTCTGCCAGCTCATGATTTTAATGAAGGAGAATATTGCTTAGGCTTTTTACCTTGCATGCCTGTGTTTTCTGTTCTACTGTGTTTAAGCTGGGGCAAGCTGCTTACCTCTGAATAGGTTTCCATTTATTTTTTAATATTTTGCCAATACCCATTTTTGTTGTTAGGCTTTAGCTTGGGGTGTAATTGTTGTTTATTTTTCACCCCTCTGACAGTGTCATCAAATAGGTTCCTAAATAATTTTTGTTCAGGATTTTAAACAGCTGGGTGAGCTTTGACTTCCTACCACTTTAGCAGGCGACCACGATGTTATTTTGAGGCAGCCCCAGTAGTGGCAACTTGAGCAAAACTGAAGGAAGGACTGGAGGCCAAGTACCGGCTTCTCAAAATTGACACTTGCACTTCGGGAGTGTTTGCAACCTACTGTAATTGTAGAACTGCTGCTCTACCAAAAATCTCCCACAAACCTCTTCTGAGACTATCCTGTGCACTATGGAATTGTTGAACAAGATGCACTTCAGCCGAGGCAGTTTAGAAAAATGTGGCTGTGAGGTGTACCTGCAATGATACTAAAGTTGTTTCAGTGTATCTAACAAGAGATTGGCAACATCTTTTTCTGTTTAAAAGTTACGAGTGGTTCACGTATGAACACATGGGTTTTTTGTGTTTGGGTTGTTTTTTGTGTGTGTGTGTGGTGTCAGGAGTGCTCTCAACTTAGACACGTAGCTGAGGCATTTCATAAAACATGAAAAGCTCTCAAATGTGCCTGTGCCAGTTACACTTTAATAAGTCTGAAATCATTGTGATGGCTATAGGCTTTTGCTATGGAACCTGATAAGTTTTCTTTTTTAGCACAGAACTAAGATATGATACCGAAAAGATTGCTTAGCATTGGTATGTAGACAGGATTCCTCAAAGAGGTTGCTGCTAAGTGATTGTAAGTTGATGTGGAGATGCCACGAACTTTCTTTCATTAAGATAAATATCTCTTATTTTCCTATGTGCTGCCTCCACCGACCTGCATCTTGCCTGCTTTCTTTCTTTTCCAACTTTCAAGGCCAAATAAAGTTTCTGTTGCAACTTTCATGGTGAGAACTTTCTAAGCACTGCAAGGCTCCTGTTTCAGTATCCTCCATTTCACAATCACTTTGGTCATTTATGTGGTGTGAGTCCTTTGACTTTTCTCCCTCTTTGGCTGAAAAATCTCCTCGGTACAGTGTATCTCTGTCTTCTGTGCCATGGCCTATCCCCAGCTGTGAGGATTTGTCTGTGGTAGTATGAAATATGGAGACCACGTGACCAACTGCTGAAACAGATTTTGATTCCTCAAGAAGGCTGCTTGAAATGCTTGGTAGGCACTCTTTTCAAAGAGAAATTGCTGGAATTTCTTGGGGAGGCTGTTTTTCCGTACTGTCCGGTTACGGTTTTTTAGATTATGCTGTTCTCGATCCTTGTACATTTGTGTTTTCGAGTACTCTTCTGGTTTCTTGTAGCTGCTGAGATTGTAGGCAACTTGCTATGCCTGTTTAAATTGTTTCTTCTTCCAATCCTTGGCCTCCGACCACAAAGTTGTAGAGTTTCATTTTCTTCTGATGATATAATTGCATCAGCATGTCTTACCTTTTGAAAAAAGCATCATATTTCAGGAGTGGTTGATTGTGCTGATGATGACGACAGTGGATCAAGAAAACTGTTTGAATACATTATGTTGCTGTTCAGAGGGCAAAAAAACTTGAGCTTGTCAGCAGTCATGGAATATGGCTCAAGGATCGTGGCATATCACAGCCCCTGTGTCTAATGTGAGAGACCAGTAGTAGGCTGAGCAACCTTTTCTTATATTTTATGACCTCTCACTAAGTACAGAATTTGTTGCTCCATCTTTTAAAGGGATAGTTGTCTCTGACTGTGATATTCTGAGTGTAGCATTCACCACATTTGAAAGAGCTGGAGTGTCTAGCACCATTTAAACATGTTGCTGAGAGGTCAAGCAGAAACAGGAACTTCTCTTCAAGATTATACTGAAGAGCAAGTTATAGAAGGCTGATAACATAGGAGTACGATAACTAAAGGTAATAGGATACAGTTTGTATCTGTTCCTTGCCATCTCCTCCATCTTTTAAGTCAATCTGAGAAAGGAAGACTGAATGCAGAATTTGGAGGTGCAGGCATTATTCATCACGTGTGCACTTTGACGCTGTTAGATTTTCATTCTTTGGGGCCTTGTCCCAAATTCTGGGGGTTTTTTCTATTTTCTCCTTCCTGAAGAGCTGTTCTATACAGTGTACATTTATAGCAGTTCTCTGAAGGAAAAAACCATTTAGATATGATTTAGTATGTGCTCAATTTCAGCTCCAATTCTGCCCGCTCATTTTTTGGTGAGAGCTTGCGAGATGTTGCTTGGAGAAGAAACAGACTTTGGTGCTAGGAGCTGTGATCCTTAGAGAGTGTAAAGGAAACAACTTTTCTGTTAGCTTGTTAATCTCGAAGTGGGAGGTGTGGAGAGAAACCTGTTTCTATCTTCTCTGAAATACTTAAACACAGATGTTTCAAGGAAATTAAGTGGAACTGAATTTTGCACAATTGTCTGTCTTAATTGTGACATTGTGGGGCTTGTAAACTTGCCGATAATATTCTGTCATCCTGTTCTTCCTGGACCATTAGAAATCTTCGCTGCAATGTGTTTGACTTTTGTAGATCAGTTGCTGACATTCAAGTTGAGCCGTGGGCCTCTCCTCTCTCCCCTGCTACACAAATGCACTTGCTGCTCTCTGCTTTCTTGGCTGACACTTCAGTGTGGTCGTTTAGAAAGGGCGTTGCCCAAATTTGGTTGGTTAAGTGCCCCCAACTTCAGAGCCTGAGTCTGGAGTTGTTTAACCATTTTAATTTGCGAGTCCTAGTGATTCATTAAAAAAACTGCAGACAACAGCGAGGTTATTTGCCACATGGCAACCAACACTAGCACAAGGTTAAGGCAGGAATGCGTGGTTGGAAGTGAGGGAAAGAGAGTAGTAGTGTCCTTGTGGCTTTTGTTGCCAGCAGCCTGGCAGGTCCTGCCACACAGGAAAGGGAGAGGGATTAACTCTTTCCCGTAACCACCGGCAGTGGTTTCCTGCCCTGCGGAGTGTGCTTGTATTGTTTCTCTGCCTGCCTTTGCCCTACGTGACTTCAGTAATTCCCGTGAGTTCCTTAGTACGGCTCATTCAGGGCAGAGAACAAAGGGACAGCATGAACAGGAGAAGGGTTTCGGTGAAGGGAAAAGCTCTCTACGGTTAAGGGCGGGGGAGTCCAGCCAGCGCTCCACTCCTGCCTGTGGCAGGCAGAAGCTTCTGAATGAATACAAAGCTGGAGTTGTGTTCCAGTGGACTAGCTGGGGCCACAAAGGGATGGGAGCTTTTCAGAGGGGGCACGAAGGAAATGCTTTTGAAGTGGTGCAGGTAGTGGAGCAAGTATTGCACAAGAAGATGCATTGTAAATCTGATGATAATGTGCTTTAGCCCTGGAATTCCTAGGGCTCTTTCATGCCATTTAACTGCAAGCTTCTTTGCAGAAGTGTGTCATGCTGGAAGTGCAGTGCTTTGTGTCCTCTGTGGAACTCCCATTTGAAGCTAAGTCTCTCAAGGTGGCCAAGTTGGGATACTGAAGCAACAAACGCATATTTAAGTGCATATGACATATATTTTGGACACGATATACCATGGAAATTAGCAGCTGTAATTTATTCATTGCAGTGTTGCAAATTATTAAATGAGTTACAGCCCTTCTACATTTCAGGATTTCAGGATTACGTAAGATAGATCTTTGAGTGAACTTGTTTGCCATGGCAGCAAGGTATCCATAGTTTCACTTCAGTGTAGGAATGAGTAGAAATGTGTGTAACTAACTGCAACAGAATTTATGTGTGTGGTTTTTTGTTTGTTTCTTATTTTAATTTTTATGTGGTTTTTGTTTGTGTGTTTGGTTTTATTAATTGTACTGCCCCTTTTATGGCTAGGAAAAAAAAAAGACAGCATGACTTGATCACTCTGGCAGGGTTAATGATTTTATTTTATGGACAGTGTCAAAAGATGGCTGCCTCTTACGTGATGGCTCCTGCCTTTTTATTAAGGAATCTTGGAATTTGGTCAGCCTCTGAAAAATCTTGTTCTGCACAGAATTCCCTGATGTTAAGGAAATTGTTTGTTGAAATATAAATAAGGAAAAGGAGAAGACTTGAACTGCAAGATATGCTATTTTTAGTGGTGTGCTGTATGTCTGTGTTACCAGTTCTAGAATCTGTTAAGTCTGAAATTTCTTAACCTGGTGAAAACTTAGTGCCAGCTTTCTCTTAATCCTATCTTTTAGCTGCTGAATCTTTCTTACTCATGTGATCCTGTGAAAGCCTCTGTTTCCACACCGATGAGAAAGTTTGTGCAGATGATATTTCAGTAGGACTTAGTGTTCTTGGATTCATCTTCTGTGCCTTTGGAGAAGAGAGCTTTCTTTCACCTGTCAATAGAGACTCTGTTTCTCATCTGAATTATAGCTGCAAAGGTTGGAGTTACGGGCTTTAAACAGTTGTTCTTCTTCTTCTGTATTTTGCAAGGGGAAAGCTATAATCTATTTTCACTTCTTGTTGGTTTGTTTTTATTTATTTTTTGTTCTGTTTGCTTTTTGTTTGGTTTGGGTTTTTTTTTTTTTTTTGTTTTGTTTAAGTCATATTAGAAATATTTATAAATTTGGAAAGTTTCTTTGGCTAGCCACTAGCCAAGAAGTTAATTGATTTTGCTTGGCCCTATGCCCTCGCGTAGATGCTATGTCTTACTGCCTGCTCTTTATTTTAGTATGGATCAATCTGCCTGATGTTCAGGTTTCTAGTAGCCTAGCCATCTTCATTCAGAATAAAAAGAATTTCACTCTTTTGTTCTTTGAGCACTGTTTTGCTATTTGTATTGAATGCCTACTTTTACAGAAAAGTTTCATTGTCCTTCTTTGGTGAAACTTCATGTGTCCCAGTTCTGTGGGCTTGATTATTGTCTAGGTTTCTGTGAGTCAGAGTACTGAAGGGAGAAGATATCCAACTTCTGTGTTTAATATGATGTCATTGTAAGTGTTATTTTGTCACTTCTGGGTAGTAGAGATGGAATTTTTTGCACTCTGATTAACAGAGGAAGCTGCTGGTTCCTGGAAATCCTACCATTCGTGTTTTGGGTTGGTTTTTTTTCCCCATGAGAAGATATTTCTAGTCTTAAAAGGCACTTTGGAAGCTTGCTAAAATTCATTGGTGCTTGGTGGAATGTGAATGTACGTATCCTATAAATGTGGGTGCATTGATTTAATGTTTGGCAATTTTGCATTTTATTCCTAGCTTGTATTTTGAGAAGAGAAAGCATTGACTGGTAAATACCACTTTTAAATAAAACAGGATGAAATAGATGAAGGCTTGGAAAGAACTGTTGGTGGTGTTGTTTTAGGCCTTCCTGTTATATATTATATTTTCATTTTATCTTTATTGCAAATGCTGTTTAGAATTCTTTTTCATCTGTCGGCTCATCTGGCTTTCAGCTGAAAACAGGAATACATTCATTTTCACCACAGGAGTTGGTAGGTTAGCTTGTTTTCTCATTAGTGTTTCTGAAATGGTTAAACCAAAAACCGTTCAGACTTGAGACTCTGTTCATTGTATCTTAATAATTTGTCATACTTGAACACTTCAGTTAGCAGCAATTTAGTGGCAATGCCAAGACAGTGCAGTAGTAACTGGTTTATGCTGTCGTGGCTCTCTCGTCTCTTAACTCCTTTAGTAAGTAAGCTTTAGTTAAGGTGTATCTTCTAATTTCTGCACTGTGTTTCCGCAAAGGAGATACTTAATATCTGAAAGGAGATACTTAATGCACTGAAAAAGTGTAATTTTGAATAAAATATTTTGATTGAGATATTTAATGGTTTTGACCTGTTCAGATATTTGGGGTTAAACACAGTGTACATAAAATGAGAGGGAAATTAATAAAAAATGAATATTCAAGTCCTTCCCCAGAAGAATCGTCACCCTGACCAGTAATGTAAAAACCTTGTAATTTCATCATTAGGCTAATTGAGTGCCTAACATTACAGCTGGATTGCCAAGTCACTTTTGAGGTTTTAGTAATGAAAATCTGACAACATAAAAATCAGTGGAAACATTCAGAAATTCAAATCTTGGAATAAAACTGCTGCTTGTTAGAGAATCTGTTTCCCCATTGTTTGTTTCATACAGTCTGCTGTTGTCTTGGAAAGCATGAAAAAACAGCTTATGCCATGACTATGCAGGCAGAAGATAGCAGTGCTACCAACTGTGAGGAGAAAAATGGGTGAAGAAATCTTAAGGTTATCCAAAAGCACTTTGAAGGAATACAAATGATCTGCTTTTAGGATGGGAATCCATTTCCAATTTGAAAGATCTGTCTCGATACAAGAATTTTACATCTGAGGAAGAATAACTGTGTGTATCACATAATTATCTTGCCCTTGTGAAAAGAATTGATATTCTGGTTTCCTCCAGGCATTGAAGCTGAGTAAACGTTTTAGTGAGATTCTCGCAGATCTTGTAGGTAATGCAGGATTAATGTGTAAGGACAGAGGTATCCAACCTGCCTTAATCTTCTCTGCCAGTGTGCTCTTTGCATCCGACCCAGTGAGGCTGGTTCCTTTCCTGTCTCCTTTCACAGTCCCTTCTCCTTGTCTTGTCTATGTGATTTATGTCTTCTGTAATGGCACGGTATTTTTCTAGGCTTTACATGGCAGCTAGCTGTAAGCTTGCATAGTCGGTTCCAAAAATATAGAAAAACAGTGGATAAATAATTCTGAAGTGGTGGTGTCATGGTTTAACCCCTGCTGGGAATTAAGGGTCACACAACTGCTCACTCATTCCCCCCGATTCCTCTGCCAGTGGGAAGAAGAATGGGAAAGAAAAGGTAACCTTTCAGGTTGACATCAGAAAAATTTAATAATTGAAACAAAATAACAACAGTAATAATAATAATAGGCTAGAGATAATATAAGTATAGAATAGTACTAATAATTAATATAATATAGTACTAAATATGCTCATAACAACACTACCTATAATTACAATGATAAGGAGAGGGAAAGAGAGTGGCCAAACCCGACAGAAGCAAGCAGGTTGGTCAGAACCTGTGGACCGATGCCCAATTTGTCCCTCAGCAGTGACTGGGGAGTGCTTTGCTCAGATAAATTGGAAACTGGGTGTTACTGTTTGTTGTGTTTGCGCTTAAGGTAACCAGTCACACAGTATTTTATCTGCTAAGAACCACTAATAACAATTTCGGGTATTATTGCAAAAGAATACTTAAAAGGTTTATTACATAACTGCATCAGTAATAAAAACCAAGCTGTGTATATAATCACTGTGCAAAGAGCAAGTCTTTCATTATCCCTTAGTGTTGAGAAGGGAAAGGTCATTGAGAATTTTTTTTTGTCTTTGAGGTAGAATTGGTTTGCTTTGTTTTGATTTTTACTTTTTTTTTCCCCATCAAATTTCATGGTATGCTGGATTCTCCATCGCATTTTTATCCTGATTTTCACCTCCTGTCTTTGACAACTGAGTGTTTGTCCAGGTCACTGACCTTCATATCAAAAGTGTTTTTCATGAAATACATTTTTGCATCCTATCTCTAGTAACTAACAAATCCTCCCTAGCCATATATGTAATCAGGAACTGTAGCTCAAATTTTCTAAGGTAGTGTCTTCCTGAAGCAATTATTTAGTGCCCAGTGATAGCCTCCTTTGTGCTGTAACGGTCACCTGTAATCCTTATTTTAAGGTTTGTATAAAAATTGACTGTTCATGTCCATGTGGATCAGGGATCTGAATTAACATTTAGTAAAATTAAAACACCCTTTTCTTTCATTGCATGATAAGTTGACGGAAGGTGTGAAGGCCTGCTAGACCTGGTGATTGAGCCAAGGGGCTGGGGTTTTTACTTTACCCCTTTCTTTTCCCCAGACTCTTGTGTGATAGGATCATGGAATCGTTTGTGTTGTAAGGGACCTTCAAAGCTGAAGTAGTCCAACCCCCCCGCCTTTGGGTAGGGACATCTTCAACTGGATCAGGTGGCACAGAGCCTAGCCCAGCCTTACTGGGGATGGGGCATCTGCCACTTTTCTGGGCAACCTGTTCCAGTGCTTCACCACCCTCATCATAGAATCATTCTTCCTTATATCTAGTCTGAATCTATGCTCTTCAATTTAAAACTTTTCCAGTTGCTGCAGGGCCTATGGAAAAGTATATTCTCATCTTCCCTTCAACTGTTGAAAGGCCACAGTGACGTCTCCCTGAAGCCTTCTCTTCTACAGGCTGAACAACCCTAACTCTCCCAGCCTTTCCTTATAGGAAGAAAGTCCTCTCATCATTTTTTTGGCCCTACTCAGGACCTGCTCCAACGGGTCCATGTCTTCCTTGTGCTAAGGACCGTAGAGCTGGACATAGTACTAAGAGTGGTGGGGTCTCATGAGAGGGGAGCGCGTTTCTGGCTCATGTTCAGCCTCTCACCCACCAGCACCCCCAACTCCTTGGCAGGGCTGCTGTCGATCTGTTCATCCCCCAGCCTGTGTTGATGGGGGGGTTGCCCCAACCCAGGTGCAGCACTTGGCCTGGTTGAACTTCCTGAGACTCAAATGTGCCCACAGACATGACGTATGGGCTCCATACACTGGCTCAAGAAGTGGGGAAAAAATCCCAAGAATCATAACAGCGAACAGGAATTAGTTTTCAGTGTTGTGGAACTAACTATGAGGACTGCGTTGCAAGCACTCAAGAAGTAGGAGCAGAGGAGCAGTTCCTGCAGGAAGAGAGAGAAGTCTTGCGGAAGGAGATACATGACAATGCACCGGAAGAGCACTGTTTTAACAGCTGTTACTGAATAGCTGTTCAGAGGCACACACACACAAATTTGCTCCTTTGTCTCCATAGCTGGACGCAGTGTATGCATTGCCACATTCTTACCATCTTCTCCCTCTTGGAAAATGAACCCTGCTTTCCTAGAGGGGTTTAACATATTGTAGAACTGAGACTGCTCTAGGAGTTGAACTTTGATGCAAATTTGAAAAGCTGTTTTGTGTAAGGTTTTTTGAAGAAAATTTGTTACTTTCCTATCTCTGAAGGATAATTGCTGAAGGATATGAAAAGGATATAGTTCATTATTTTTTAAGATTTGTGTGAAAGTTTTGCAGCATAAATTTGGCACAGTTGAAATAAAAAAGCAAAGACATTTATTATAAAATTTAAATGTGTGTGAAGATAAAAGTCACATTACTTTAAGTCTTTCCTTCTATTCTCTGACATCTAACTATGAAAAACATTCTTTTCCTCAATGGCAGTCTTGCATGTGTGACTATGGGTGGAAAAATAGTTCAGGTAGGTTACCTGAACCTTAAATGACACTTTTGACCTTTTTTTCTATGTAAAGTGTTGGGGAAGTATGATGATAAAATTATATACAAAGCAACAGAGAACGTGCATCTTGTTTTTCTGTGTTTTGGAAATAGGCTTAGTCATCTTTCTTTAACCATCAGTGTAGTGGTATCATCTACATACGCTTTTATTTAGTCAAGGAAGTGTTTCATATATCAAGTTACAAAACAAATCTAAAAAACCCTGATCAGTTTGCACTCTGAGGACCTTAATTATGTTGCTGTTGCTTATTTGAAAAGAACATTTAACAGTATCTGTTTCTGAAAAACCGTAATAGTAGTAGTTCTTCAGTGATTTTTTGATTTGGCTATTGTGCAGCAAAGTGATTTCAATTTTTGCTAGTTAAAGGTATAATATACAAAATTAGAAAAAAGTTTCTGTTGTCTATTCTTGATAATTTTATCTTTTTAGCATCTTGAACTTCTTCAAGCATAAGCATCCATGGTATCATTGCAGCCCTTTTTTTTTTTTTAGCTGTAAAGTATTATTTCTTGTTTAATATGTTGCTGAGTCGGGGATTCAGAATTGTCTCTGTATTCCTCCAACAGTGTTGCCACAATTCAGAGACTACTGGTAAATTCAATTTTCTGGCAAAATAGCAAATCAA
>VZTA01003517.1:0-15422 GCA_013398855.1 Mohoua ochrocephala
AGACTACGCAGTCCCTGCTTGTTTAATTAAAGAAAGAACTACAATCATTCCTCAAAGAAATTTCGACCCCCTCCCTGCTGACCATGCAGTGGGAGGGGGATGCTTGTTTTCTTACATCTTTAGGGTCCAAGCAAACACATCGAAAAAATACAAAACCTCACGTCAAGCCTTCGAGACCAGCCCCTGAGATGTCCAAAGACGCCATCCCAGACCATGACAAGCAGAACCCAGATAAACAAACAAGTGCTGCATGGAGAAGATGACGCAAACACTCTCCATAGAAGAACTACGGATGCAACACTGTCCAGAGAAACTACCCATAACTTAAGCTACTCACATAAAGTCTTTTGGACTATGAGGGCTTAAAGGATGGATAATAATCAAAACTGGACTATGTCATAATCACTTTTAAAGTATTATTCAAGAGTATGGGAAAGGCTTTTTCCTTTTAACGAGAAAGGGGGACATGTTGCAATGAGCTGGGAGCGAGGAGGTCAAAAAAGATCAAAGACCATGGTTTGGTCCAAAGAAAGCCCCTTCTTGGTTTGCAGGAGAAAGCCTCGCCCATCCACTCATGCATATTCATGTACCCCTGTAACCAAACCCCTCATTCCTGCCCCTCTGCTCCCATCGGTTGGTTTGTAACACCCGCTCTTTTCTCCCTCTCTCCCCATTGGCTGTTCTGTACACCCCACCCCTTCGGGACTCCCTCATAACCCCCAGCCAAATGAAGTCGTCTGTACACCCCGCCCCTTCGGGACTCCCTCATAACCCCCAGCCGAATGGAAGTCGTCCTCTCGGTTCCTGGGTCACCATGTGGACCCTCTCTTTTCCCTGGGGGTTCACATAATAAAATCAATGGCGGCCAGTCCGAGAGCCACCTCCACTACCTCTGGGGCGCCGGAGCCATCATGCGCAGGGAGGTGCAAGGCCCATAGCAGCCATGGGTGTAGGAACAGCTGGCTAGCAGAGGTTTGGCCTCGCCCGAGACCCCGTGAAGGGGTCTTGCGGAACACGCAGCAGCTGTCCCACCCAGCACCAGAACCTGCGCAGGCGCGTTTTAAACAGCTTTCAATACTGTCTCTCAGAGTGACCTTCTGGACAAAATGTCCAGCACAGAGCTGGATAAACACATCGTGATGGGTGAGCAACTGGCACATGGGTTGGGTGCAAAGGGTGACAATGAATGGGGTGGCATCAGACTGTCCCTAATGGGTTTCTGCAGGGCTCCATCTTAGGCCCTATGCTTTTCAACATCTTCATTAATGACTTGGATGCAGGACTCAAAGGAATACTAAGCAAGCTTGCAGATGATAAAAAAACTGGGGGGCGCCTGCAGGGAGGCCCTGCAGAGAGATCGCGACAGATGAGAGGACTGGGCAATCACCAACCTAGGAATTCAACGAGGGCAAGTGCCAGATTCTGCACCTGGGATGGGGCAACCCTGGATGTACAGACAGACTGGGGAATGAGACACTGGAAACCAGTGCCACGGAAAGGCACCTGGGAGTCCTGGTCAATGGCAAGCTGAATATGGGTCAGCAGTGCCCTGGAGCCAGGAGGGCCAGCCCTGTCCTGGGGTGCATCGGGCACAGCATCACCAGCTGGGCAAGGGAGGGGATTGTCCTGCTGTGCTCTGAGCTGGAGCAGCCTCACCTCGAGTGCTGGGGCAGTTTTGGGTGCCACAATATAAAAAAGACATTAAGATGTTGGAGAGTGTCCAAAGGAGGCCACAAGGACTGTGAAGGGCCTTGAGGGGAAGCCGTATGAGGAGAGGCTGAGGGCACTGGGTCTGTTCAGCCTGGAGGAGACTGAGGAGAGACCTCATCACAGTCTACAACTTCCTTGTGAGGGGAAGAGGAGGGGCAGGCATTGATCTCTGCCCTGTGACAAGGGACAGGACCTGAGGGAATGGCCTGAAGTTGTGTCAGGGAAGGTTTAGATTGGATATCAGGAAAATGTTCTTCACCCAGAGGGAGGTTGTGCACTGTAACAGGCTCCCCAGGGCTGTGATCATAGCACCAAGCCTGGCGGAGTTCAAGAAGCATTTGGACAATACTCTCGAGCACATGGTGTGATTCTTGGGAATGGTGCTGTGCAAGGCCAGGAGTTGGACTCGATGATCCTTGCGGGTCCCTTCCAACCTTAACTATTCTGTGATTCTGTGATATACCCTTCTTTCTATGTGCCTTGAGTGTCTTCTGAGGATATGCATTACAGTGCCGATACAATGTTTGTTGCTTTGCTTTGGGAAAGATCTGCAAGAGATGATCACCTGTCTGATTTCATCTAAATATAATGCAAATATTTATTTAAAATATTGTGAGGAAGTATAATAGAAAATATTTTTCCTTACACATTGATAAGTTTATTCTGTCAAAAAAGGTTCATGTGTGTACATATAAGGGAAGGAGAAATTTTGCTGGTACCATGGCAACAATCTCTTTATTTCATAAAGTCTTGTGGCTTTCTTCATTTTAATAGAGTAATCTTGTCTCTCTTTTTTTTTTTTTTTACCCTGCCATGAGAACAGCAGATTCTTTACCTGCTTTCTACCCTCTTTCTTAGTGAATGTCTCAGTTTTCTTCATGTACCTCATGTAAACCTGGACACTTTGAAAGACTTATTTAAGAGACAGACTTAACTGAAAAGAATTTAAAAACTAAAGCATTGAACTCCATCTGCCTCATATACAGGAATCTTGCTTTGCTGAATTTCTCTATAAGAAAATTAATATATCAAACCATACAGAACAAAAGCAGAGGAGAGATAAAAGCGAAACTTAGCTCCAGGTTGCTGGAAGTCAAGGATCAAGTGCAAAGAGAACAACTTTGTAGTGTATGATGTTCCTGTCATGTAAAATGTTCTGCTTTTTAAATAGTTTATCTAGAAATAGAGTTATTACTCATAGAAAAAGCTCAAGTTTCAGCTGTAAACAACCTGGGATGGGCATACGATTTGGCAACAGTACCAATAATTTCAAAGGTTTGTTGGAATAAATATCCTCATAGAAAATAAGCAGTGGTTATTTGCTATTCCAGATTTCTAAAAATTTTTCTAGAATTCACCTTTGTCAAGGAGTACATATCTGAATTTCACAATATTAAGGAAATTCAGTAATGACTCAAAGTGGAAGTTTTCTAGTAAGAATATATCCTTCCCTTCAATTATAGGCATATACATAATGCTATTATATTTTTTTCTATTTATGCACCACTGCCTGTTCTTCAACTGGAGAAACTACTCTCCTAATTTATAATTATTCCTACACTTGTTCTTTTCCAGATTTACAGGTCTGAATTTGAGTCAGAAAGGCAAGAAATGACTGTGTTCCTTTCATATGACTTCAGCTGCTGTATACACAGTACATACATGCTTATATTATTTCCTGGATTGGATTTCTGAATATATTATTAGCTTTAATTTCCAGTATAATTAACTGCTCCACTATATTTGAAGCACTTGGTGAGTTGACAGTGCGGAGATAGGATGGGATGGTCGAAAATGATGTAGTTTTTCTAGGAGAGGCTTATACAGAATTCCACTGTGTAAGTGAGAGGCTAATCTGACTCCATAAAGTTTAAAATTTCTGTAAATATCCCCTTATTCTTGCCAGTAGATTTGAAGCGAGAGGGAATGTGTGTAATGTAGAAATCAGCCTGAAAAGTAAATATGGGGAGAAAGACATTAAGAATGAATGATGCACAGAAAGCAGATGCTGAGAAATCAGCCAGCCTCATAAAAATTTCCACAGTTTAAAATGAATCCTGCCTATCAAAAGAAAAAAAAAAGCAAACCCAAATATTTCCCGTCCATATTATAAATACAGGCATATCGAAACGATATGCATTTCTTTAAGTGAGGATCTTAACATTTGCTCAAGATTGTAATCCAATCCATCTGTACATTATGGCTAAGGCAGGCATACATGTTTCAGAGCCATTGCAGTCCTGAGCAGAGAAAGGGGTACACCACTGAGACACAGGTAAGCTCTCCACTTGGAGAGTGTTTCATAGTTAGAGTTGAATACCTTGCTCCAGAAAGGTCATTATTTATGATAGAAGTCACCCATATGTAAAGGGCTGATGCACCACTGCATAAAAAGTTATTTAAGACAAAATTTTGGCATGTTTTCTGTTGCTGGGCACTGAAAAAGAGACTTCTAGAGTTTACAGATTTTTGGAGATAGAAAGAGTAGCCACTTGCTTATTGAGGCTACACCTATGTCAGCAAGTGATGCAGACTGCAGGCAGCAGCAGCTCTGTAGAACGGAGGAACTAATATCCATGCCGTATGGATTTCAGGAGGTTTTATTTCCCTATAGTCTAGTTCTGGTTCCCGTGGAAGGAATGCATGTAGGTGCTTTGGTGTTGCTAGGTGTCCTCCTGGAGTACACCTCTGGATTTATTTCTACTTGAAGAAGGACTGGTTCATGCACTCCAAAACCACACTGCTGTGAGAATGAAAGCACAGTAAATGGGAGTGTTTAACAGATTGACATAAAATCTATTCCCCTGATGTACGCTAAAATGCTAATGCAGAGGTGCCCTCTGTATTACGTGTTTCTCACCAAAGGAAAGAGTATGTGTGCAGATAGGGTACAGCTAGGGCAGAAAAAGCTGCTGTTTCTAGGTTTAGTGGTGGAGGCTTTTATTTTGGTGCTCAAGGTCTCTTCTGTATAAGGTTATTACCTGAGGAAACATAAGCTGATTTAGAATGGCAAAATATTTAAAAGCAGTTATCATTTTCATCAGACTAATTGGTAGAGTTTATATTTTTCATTTATATATTTTATGTTTAAATTTTTTGACATATAGTCCTTTAACAGATCATATTTGGAGATGTGAGTATTCAGCTGTAGGGACCAAGGTTTTTAGTAAGTACCGTACACTGGTAGTTTTCATTCTCTTCAAGTGAAGCTGTCGGTGTCAATTGTAGCCAAACAGTACTGCAAAAGCACTTCAGATTGTACCCAAGGCATGAGGGAAGCAATTTGAAGATTTGGGTCTAAAGACCTTGAGACAGAAATGCTGCCTACAAAAAAGAATTTTGATGAACAAAATACTGTAATGTGTCGTTGTAGGGGTGGACATGACACAATAATTCCTCTAAAGTACTAAGAATAAAAACAACAAGAAGAAGAAAAATGGAAAAAAAATGGAGGACTCTTTATTGCTCACTAACTATACTTTTATGCGTAAGCAGAAGGCAAGCGTGTACAAAGCTCATAGGTTACAGAATCTTTGGCGTTCGTCTGATTGGATGGTCTTCACAGCTTTTCCACTCTGACCATAACTCTCTGTTGTTGCGCTGACATGCATTCCTCTCTCATTATTTACCTCTTCATATCTTGGTCTTTTCCACCTCCTCCAGATGTAGCAGCTCTAGTGTCTCAAGGGCAAGCAGGAATGTTGTCCACAGAATCTTTTTCTACTTAGCCGAAGTAACAGGAGTAGGCCCTGATTTTACAAAGGCAACAAGGCCTTCATTTTATAAGGTTTTACCTATATACAACAGTAATGCTGAGCAGCACCTTTCTGTCTTCAGAAAGCATGAGTAGCCCAAAATATTCTGTATTTTTTATTATTAATAATAAATGTTTGCATCCCACATTTACTATAATTTACCGAATCGCCATAATTTAAATGAATGATGAATGTATTTTAATGCCTCCTTCACCTCGGAGTAAACCTGGAGCCTTCTTAATCAGCAAAAGATTATGTTTACCCCAGGGATATCTTGAATAGATGTTTATGGTATGTCAATGCACTGTGCCAAGTAATCAATGAAAACAAATGTAATGGTGTGTATCTCTATATCTGTATCTATATCTCTATCTATAAAAAAGAAAGCACATGACTAGTATTTGCAAGCAATCCTACTCAAGAAAATAGAGAGAAATCACAAGTCTCAGTTTTCCTATGTTGCAATTAGCACAGTCATGGCAGATTTATAAAGCTGAATTGTGGCTCAGAGTAGCCAAAATCTTAGGGAATAAAAAGGGCATATTAGGTAGAAACAATATAAGGAATGAAAAGGGGGAAAATAAGGAATAAAAAAATAAGTGATTTCAGGGAACCACGTGTGACAATGAGTTAAGATGTAGCCAAGTTAATAATGAAACAGAAGGCTACTGAGAAATTTGACTTGCTCTTTTCCAATACACTTAAATTAGCGTATGAATTAGAACTCAAAGGGGAAAAAAAAAATCTTGCATAAAGTAATCTGGTAAATGGGTAGGTGAATTAAAGAATACCCTTGTGTTAATGCTAGAAAACATTAGCTAGAGGTATAAAATGAGCACACTAGGGTTAAGATGAAATATGATGAATGGGTTTGAAATCTTCTATGTGGTTTGTTGAGGTGAATGGAAGACTACTCAAGTACAAAATGCAGTTCGGATTAAATGTGTGACAAAATTACAAATCAGATAGGAAAATTTTGTCAGCTGAAAATCTGTAGTGCTAATTGACCCAAAGACATGATCTCCCTATAAACGTTGGTTCTCTTGGAGATGTTTTACTTTTTTTGATCAATAACTAAACATTGTCTATACAGACAGCAGGTTTTAAATATTTTTTCAGCTAAATAATTCTAGTCATAATTCTTGTAGCTTGAGCTTCATTCAGGTTGCTTTAAATTGACAGGTCTGGATTTGAGTGTATTTCTATTTCAGTAATCTCTGAAAACATCAAAATACTTAAGTCTACAATCCACAGTATTTCAGTGGAACACTTCCAGAGTCCACAGTTCCTAATAGAAATTGTCGTGTTGTATTTTTTGGGTAAAAATTCTAGAATTTTTATTGTCTGCCTCATGATATAATTCTTAATACGGAGAAATGCAAAGAGCATAGGCATTTATCCTGATTTTATCAGTCTCAGATTTTTAAATTTTGGACTTCTATAGTATCTATTTAATTAATAGATGAGATGTCACAAAAAAGGGTTTTCCTTTTTTTCTGTAATAATTATTATTTAAACTAGAGTATAAAATTTTATGTTATTTAGTGTAGGGACATGTGAAATAGATACTACTTTTCTTGAGATCTTGTATATTGGGATTTATTTCTGGGTTCAATAAATGGTACTACAGTATCAACTTCATGCATGCCATTCCCCAAGAGAAAATATATAATGCCTTTTATTGCTGTGAGACACTCAGAGTGCTCCAAAAAAGATGCATTGTGCCAATGTGTAGTATTTTTATTACTTAAAGTGTAGGAAAATTTGTATCGAAAGAAAATCTAAACTGTTTCGTTGATGTTACTTTATACTAATATTCACAAATAGTCCAGTACAAGATCTTCTTTACCTGAAGCAGAATAGAATTTAAATAAAGTGACAACATGGCTTGAAAACAATCAGCAACAAGATGTCTAATTATTATTTTTTCTTTTAGTTGTATTCTCCATTAAATGTCTATGTGTTCATGTATTAACAACGTATCAAGCTGAGGAAAATGCAGAACAAGACAAGAGAGTTTTGTATATCTTTAATGTCCATAGGCTCTGTTAAATTAAATAGGAGCACTCTATGGAGCTAGGGATGGATAAAAATCTAATTACTTTTGGCAATGTGCTCATATCAGGGAAAGGAAATATGAACACAAAGATAAGATATAAAATACTGAAGTTGATAGAATGTTGTGATCCTTTTGGGTAGCCCTGATGTTATCTTTATTTATGGTGGCTCTCTCATCCTTAACAGAGATAGTAGCTCTGAAGTAAAGAAATACTTTCCTACGTCTGGTCTCCGTGGCAGTTCCGCTGCTTTACTGAGTCCTAGAAATCCCTATTTCTTTCTCTTCCTTGTACCTCTCAGTAAGCAAAAGAGTAACTGAAGTTGAATATTTCAAAGATCATGGCCCAAATTGCTACCAAATAATGATGAAAGAAGCAATGGAAGCCAATTTTGTCCTCTGAGCACTTGTAAACTTTTGACGCATGTGGCTGCAACTGTGAAGGAATGATATGAACAGAAGCAGGCCAGATTGAATCAGAGAAAATGAAAGAAAGGATAATGCTTGTGCTTTTCTAGACCACCTATTTCATGCCCAGATCTTGCAGGATTTATACTAGGGAAGAGAAAAGGCCTGTATGTGAAAAACAGAAAAGACTCTCTGTGTGCGTCCCTTTTATTATATTGCTTTCATTAAATATTATAGTGAGTAAACCCAGTGGTATCAGTAATAATGGAAACAGTTTTGCAATTAGACAGAGCACATCAAAAGCTTGCTCAAAGCTGGTTTTTTTAATGGAAAAAAAATTCTAAAAATTCTGCTCAGAGAATGGAAGCCTATGCATAAGTTATGTGAATTGCACAGTCAAAGCCAAGAATTTCTCATGAAATGTTGATGAATCATGAGTAAAATGGAGAAAAAATCGGTCTTTATATAGACACATACTGGTAATTTTTGTACCAATAATGTTCTGTATGTCCTGAAATTTTGTCTGCATCTTACTGGCCTGTATTTAGCCAAAGTACCTCATGTAGTACCAGAGAACTAGTCCTTGTGGGAGTTTCACCTTCTCACACCACATGTGATCTTATTCCAATATCTTCTGAAACTCGATCTTGCAATCTTTTGATTTTCATTTAAACAGTCTCACAGTGCCAAGAGTATTTAGTTTTATCTGCCACCGTGCTGCATTCTCGTGCTCATTTGCCTTTAAGAGTAAATTTCCCATCCATATTTTTTCCCAAACAGCTCACTACCTTCTACTTCCAATGCTGAAATACTTAGTGTTCCCATGCTTCAAGTCAATTTAAGCCATTCCAAATTTTATTCTCCTACTGCTTTGTATTGACTGTTCCTAATTCTTACATAAATGCATTTCAAGGTCAGTTTAACAGTTTCTCAATTCCGTGTTACATACCAGATAACTGTAGGACACTTAAATGTATATAAAGCTTGTATTTTAGAAGTGTTCTTTTACTGCTTTAGCTTCAGTGGATTGCAGTGACTTTCACTCCAGTCCTTTGAATACTTTGGTAACTAAACTGAAAGCTGTCCTTTAAACTGTGATCTCTCTTGGTGGGGAAAAATACGATAAACTCAAGAATCTGGAATCCCTTCACTGGGAGCTGCATACTAAGTTAAGGTGTGACACAGAAATTTCCATTAAAAAGTTAAAAAAAAAATAGGAACTGTGATTGGCATGGAGAAATTATTTATTCACATATGTACACAAAAAATTAGTCTGCTTGACTGAGGAAACATGAAAAAAAAATAAAGAAGGAGGAAAAGAAGATGACTTTTGGGAGTTTCATAATGCCATCAGCTTGTGTTTGCGTTGCTGGCAGCAGCAGCCATAACGGGAGCCCTCATTGTGCAGATGTAGGCTTAAGCCTGTTTTGCCTCACCTATTCATGGTATGCCAGTCTAGCCCTCCTGGCAGCATGCATCGTGTTTAACTGTCACGCCTGAGCTGATGTCATTTGGATGAGTGCCCCACAAATCATAATAGCTGCATACTTGGTTTATGTCCTTGTTCAGAATATTCCCTATGGAACTAGAAGATACCACAACTCATAATAATGGTACAAGTCAATATTGCAGAGATCAAGAAAACTATTTGCTTAGCATTTCTAAAAATCACATTTATTATTACATTGTATGGTATGTGTAATCCAAATATGGATCCAAATATGGATTCAAATATGGCCTAAGGAATGGAAACAAGCTAGCAAAGGAGAAATTATTACAAATGTCAAAGTGCTTTCAAAACAGTCTTCAGTGGATGGAAAGTCTCCAAAAGGCTGTTAGGTTGGGGCTTTTTTCTCTCTTCTAATCACTTACCTTTGTGTAATGGACTTGGATTTATATTGGGGAAATGAAAGATGAATCAAATGCACTTTCTCTCTTTTCATCAAAGCAGCCCTTTGTGTGGGTCTTCCTTGACCCATTTCCACTTGCAAGTTGCATCTTCAGGCAATGAATTCATGCCAGTAATATTTCAGTGAATGCCAAGCTGAGCATAACAGTGTTATTCTAGAACATGGTTAAGGACTTGCTTTGATTTCCCTTGTCTTTAACTTCACTAGAGTACTGGAAAAATCCCAAACTGAAGAGCTGATACAGAGCTGACAAAGTAATGAATCACCATTTCCAAGTCTATTAAATTTTAAGAATTAAGAATAACTGCTTGATTCCCTTTTCTAGAGAAAATGCAGCATCAGAATGACATTAAGTCAAGATGGAAATTTGGAGAAGATAATTCTGTTTAAATAAATCTGTTCTGTAGGAGGGGGACGTGAGGACATGGGTAATCTTCCTTCTGTGTAACAGCCTGAAAAATGTCATGGTACTTCATGTTAGCTAGCAGACGAGAGAGCCGTGTCATCCTGTTTACCTGTGATAGTACAAGCAGTAGCACAGCACATTTGAGTAGATCTTATAGAATATGACTTGAATATCAACTTGATTTAAGAGGACTGGTAACAAATAGCTATGTGGATGGCATCCATTCGGAATGGGAGAGAGTAAAGATGTATAAAGCATTTAACTCAGGCTCTTTTGAATACCACTATACAGTAGGTGCTTGTTTTTATTTGGTTGTGTCTGTGAACTTCTCACAAACCTGATTTTTATTTATTATATATCCTGAAGTGCTTCTGTAAATCTTCAGAGTTGTGGTTTATCGATATACTACAGGTTCAAGTACTGTTTGGAAAGAAAAGCACAAAATCATGATTAATAATTTTTTTAATCCCTGAAGTAAGTCTCTTATAGCCGTTACATACTCTGACCCCCAAAAGATCTCATGACCCTTTGATCCTCACAGTTTTGAATATATAGCCCCCAAGGAACAGCACTGTGTTATTACACTGCATTTGGGCTTCTGTCCTGGCCAAGACTGCACAGATACATCTTGGGACAGTTGAGGCCAACCTCCAGAGTCAAGCTGCCGACCTCTGCAGTCAAGTGGCTCAAATCCTGTGTCCTTACCTTAGCTTGTGTTGTGTGTTCAGCCCATCCTGAAGCAGAGAATGCTCAGCTGTTAGCAACCTGTGCTTTTAGCACTGCAATATATTGGCAACATGCCTTAAAGATCAAATGTATATGAAATAATTTTTAAAGAAAAAAACACTCTGAAGTACTGGTAGCATAGGTTCAGTTGGTTCAGTTGATGTTGGGCCATTTGCAAACAGTTTAATACCAGTCACGTGAAAAATAAAAATGGCCGTTGGCTTAAGTAACTGGTGCCTCAGTAAAGCACAAGCAGGAGATACAACTGCCCAGGATTTGAGTTCTTACTGCTTGCATCCTTGTGACACTGATGACAGTTGCTAGGGTTTGATTCTAATGTTGGCTCAGTTGGAAAGTGAAAGACTTTAATTAACAGATACATGTAAGAGTTAGTTTTTGTTTTCTTTAAAGGCATATATCCAGCAACATCATGATTTCCCTAATAATGCAAGAAATTTTAATTTAATTCTAACAGTCTTTCTCACCTTTATCTGTATCAATTTTACATGCATACATAATTTGAGGAAGGACAGACCTGACAATATTCCAACATAACTTTAGAATAGAGGAACCTACAAGCAAACATAAACTAACAATGTCAATAAGTATGCCAAGACGTTTTGGTTCTTTCAGAAATGAATCATGCTTTGATACTACCTGTTACGTAAGGGTTTGAAAAAATCTCTGATTGATTTCAAAAGCTACATTTACCTTTGAAACAGCAATGTAATATCTCAAACTCTTCTTTGTGTAACTTTCTCTGTAACTGAGACCCTAGGCATACTTCACACCTTGACCATGCTTTTAGAAGGCTCACCGGAGATCCTTTGCAAGTTCTGTGTTGATGTAGGATGCCATAATCATATTTCTAAAGCGAAGTAGCTCAAAGACAATTGTAAAATCAGGCTTCCCACTAGGTGGCAAAGAGAGACAGTGATTTGCAGTGCATTTCCGCACATGGTAAAATGAGGGTGAAAAGCAGCCAGCTACAGAGCCAGGTTAACAAAAATACATTGTGCATTACTGGTCTAGCTTTTTGGAGTGGGGTTGAGTTTGAATAAGTGCGATTCTGGAAGACTGGAAGGAGCAGGCTGATTAAGGCAGTTGAGACTAGGAAACAAAAGCTATCTGCGTGTAAGGAAAATGTTCTAATTTCATTTTGTCCATTTTAATAACCCACTTGAAAGGTGTGTGCTTCTCCTCTTAATTTCTTACAACTTCCAATATTCAGTGTGGAGGGCCATGATGTTGTGGTCAGCTCAGCTAAATTGCTGAAGTAGTAAGCTTATAAAAAAAATATAGTTAATGAAGAAATTCCACTAGCCACAGTACAGAATGTTAGAAGTATGGACTACCTCTACTGCAGTTACTAGAATTATCAAAGCAATCCATTGCTGCAGATAAACCCATATATAATTGTGCATTTACAGCCCACACCTGCACAGTACTTCCTTGATCTTGCAAGGTCATACCACAACAATGTGGAGCAGAGGCTTTCATAATAAGAAGAGTTGAAAATTTTGGGAGCTTTTATTTTTTGCTTTCTTGTGTTTTTCTCTACCAACTTAAGGATTAGATGACGTTTAGATGGCGTTTCCATAAAAACGTCATCTAAACGTCATAAAAAAGGTTGGATAAAAGGTGAGTGTGACATAATATTTATTATAAAACAGCAGCTGTGCTGAGCAGCTGAAATTTGTTACCAGCATTTGTTGTTGCATTGTCAAAATATATCTCGTTCAGATTTATAAAGAATTTTAACTTTCCCTTGGAAGGAAGAGAATGCAAGTTTCATTTGTGGAATGTAAACAAAGCACTACTATTGGTATTGTTAAAATTGTATTATTTTTGGCAAAATTCAGCTTGTGTTTCAGGTATTCTTCCTGCTGGAAAGATAATGAAGCTCAAGAAACTCTATTTCAAGAAATGGGAGAAAATTTTACATATAGTTTCTCTGTACTTTCTATTATAATTTCTTTTTTGCTTATTTTTAAGAGCTGTAATATCTCAATGAATTATAGGAACTTGAAATTTGAAATAGACAAATAATCCTGACACACAGGTAGTCTTTTGTTCAGAAAAAAAATCATACTTCTCAGGACAGATTTTGAGGTAATAATAAAAAAGTCGTTTGCACTTCATATATTTAATAATATTAGGCTCACATTTATAAACTTATTACACAGAGAATGGCAATAGAACATGGTGGGAACGGATCATGGAGAAACAGAAAACTAGTCTTAAAAGGAGATAATCTTCCCAGTGAACTGTGTCCAGGATGTTTGTTTCATGGTGAGGCACAGGAATAGACAGGTACTTCTTGCAGGAAGGCTTATTAATTAATTATTGATAGAATTTCTGTGATAGAAAGTTTAAAAAGTTGTATTTGATTAGGATCTTGGAGAACAAAGCTGAAAGTACTTTTCTTTTTCTAGGAAAAAGGTTATAGTTCAAGTATAAGGAAGATAGTAACAAGAATGAGGGGGGTGAAAGAAAGGATGGTGGAGATCAAGAATATGGAGGATGGGAGGGAGACATGAAAGCTGAGATGTTTAAGTCACTAGAACGACATATATATATAGATACATATATATATACACATATACATATAATGTTTCAGAGAAATATGAGGAGTTGATATTGGTACTGGTAGCGTCAGAAAGCCTTGAAGACACTCAGACAAGTCAGGGTGAAAGGATGATTTGATGGGAATGGAAGACCTACAGTTTGTAAAAAATAGGAAAAATAAGTAGGAAAGGCAAGAGGCTCCAGCATTTGAGTACAAGAGGATGAAGCTCCATTGTACATCTGTGGAAGAAGAGAAAGAAACTACTTTTAGGACCGTCAAGTTAAAGTTTTAAATGTTTATTTGATACAAACAGTGCCTGTGTGGGAAGTAACATCAAGGACAAAATTTCACTGTACCTGAAGAAGAAACTGCCTGCTGAAAAACTTTCCCATATATTAAGTGGAATTAACACAATAGCTTTATTCCTGTTGTGACATCGAACACGTGGTTTATTATAAAAAGGATTGTTTTGGAAAGGCAGTCTCAATTTTCCTGCTAGATAAGAGAGAAAATGTTCTCTTGGCTTCCCACTGCTATCTGAGCATCCAACAGAACTGAACTAATCTAAATGAAACCCCAAAATAACAGGAATAAAGCTTGCGTGAAATCTCACTATTTTGTATAAAATAAAAGGGCTTTTTTTTGAGGAATAACTATATAAAAAATTAGTATCATCCAACTGGATTCATTAGTATTGGATTCAGTAGATTTTTCCTGCTGTAAGGGTACCTTGACGGGTAGCAGCTCTTTCACCTGCTTTCATTTGGCTTGGTCATCTCATTAATAACCACTTTCTTCAAATGTCAGTCAAGATCTGGAGAAAAACCAAGTTTCTCTGTGATGTGTTTCTTCACAGATAAATTTAAAATGCACAGTCTATTCTCTAAACTCCTCTAATGAAGGGATAATATGAAAAGTCTAGAAGGTTATTTAGAAGCATGATTCTGGAATTTCAGATATGTTTCGAATGCTAATTTCTCAGGGTGCAGCAACTCTTTGGAGAACTAAATATTCAACACAGTCAACATAACAGTGTGTTTTATGCTTCTTCATGGAACACATCTGAGGAGTAAAGAAGGTCCAGATTCTTGACTGAGTGAATACTTACCAGAAACCCCCTGAAGTTACGTTAGAATTTTACTTTACATTTCACTTAGTATAAGTTAATTGAACCCTGTTTCAAAGTAGGTGGGCAAAGAGAACTTATCCAGATTTCCATAGGCTGCTCTGGAAAACAAAGCATATGCCAGCATTTGTGAGCTTAAGCAAGAAATTACCTGTAGAAAACTGATGGCACTTTCTACCTCAGATTTATATTTATCATATGACTAGAACTATAACTTACAGAGCCTCTTAAAAGCTACTAGAGTGATCTAAAATGTTCTCTGAAAATGTTCGGTTGACAGAGTTCACTGCTATAGCTCCAGGTAACATACATTATTTGAAGACATACTGATAAGTGGTAAAAAACATTGAATAGGACATTCTTGAAAAACAATAAAGTAATAAAGAATCCCCCAAAAGTATTGTTTCTGGGTAATACCTATGTGTCACTTATGCATCTATACTCAGCTTATGCTAGAGCTGTGGCTGTAAAAATCCCATTGATCTTCACAGTACAAATTCTAAATAGTTACAGGGTTTATATATATATATATAAAAAAATATATATATATAAATAGATAGATGTTTACATTTTAAAATCGCGATTACATGCTTTCCCTTATAAAACTATCTACATAAACTAAACATCTTAAAACCTAACCTTCATCAAATGAGTTTTAGAATAGCTAGCAAAAGAACTTTCTGGATGGTTAACACTGATTTTTTTAATACATACTGGAAAAACGCGGGCATTTCAAGGGTTGAAATCAAGGTAGGA
>VZTA01003517.1:15475-67203 GCA_013398855.1 Mohoua ochrocephala
ATCTCACAGTGTGATCTCTGGCAAAATAACGGATGGATTGATATAGGACTCTGTTTATAAACACTTGAAGGGCAGTAATATAATTAAAGCATTAAATATGTTAAGAAAAGGCTTTTTAGTCAGGCAGAAAAGTCCAGGAAAATCAAAGGCTAAAAGTCAAGAGAGAGAATGTTGAGAATGTTATTATGTTATTCTGTTTATATTTTAAATGTTGAGGATAACTAAAAAGGGAGCAGTTTACAAAGAGTTCTATATTTTTTCATCACTAGGAAACAGCAAAATCAAGACTGGTTATATTTCTGAAAGAAAATGTCTTGCCTACACCCAAGTGTGAAGCTGGAACTAGTGCTGAACATCAGCTAGTGCGAAACAGGAGGTTAGAGTACACCGTTAAAATGGGCTTTTCTAGACTTAAAAGGCTGTAATGTGTGAAAGAGAAGCATTCCAATACCTAGCTGTGAACTCAGTAAATCAATTCCCTTTGTACTCTTTATAAGTAAGCAACAGTTCTGGCTTCAGTCTCATATAAAATTATTTTCATGACAGTTCTTTTATGTTGGAGTAAGTTAAATGGTGAAAGTCTGCATTTGAAGAGGATAGTCAAAATGTGTGTATGTTTAAAAAAAAAGAAAAGTAGCCCTGAGGGTTTTGACTTTTTGTGTTCAATTTGCAGTGGGAATCCATCTTTTTATTATAGTTGGTACTAAACCAGTGATTTTCTTGTGAGCTGAGCTGAATTTCATTACATCAAAAATTGAAATTTCAGATTTGAACTGCAAAATTATTATTTGTAATGGTGCAAGAAGTACAATGAACACAGGCTGTCTTTCACATCTTAGGTATTCTGTATGCTAGAGATGACATTTCAAAATTTGTTTTGCAAGCCCATTGGATTTGATGGAGAGTCACTGGGAGAGAACAAAACACAGAGCCCTGTGAGGTAATTTCTGACACAACACTTTTCTTACCTGAAACACACTTTAAAGCTAATATTTGGCTTCATTGTGCTGTTGAAGTACCACTGCTGTTCAAATGATGCTCAGATGTTTACTGTCAGAGCAATAGTCAAAGGCGAAAAGCTGCCAGTGTCTCCAGCATGTGCTTAGATGTTCTTTAGTCTTGGCAGTGCTGAGCAGCTCAGTGTCTTCCTCATCCCTAAGCCTTGCTAGGTTTAACAAAAAAGGCGCCTCAGTACCCACCTGAGCCATGGAAAACACTTGATGGAATCCACTGCTGAAAGCATGCCTGGAACACATAGGGGTAAGAGGATTCCTGCTTCATCGGGGAGACCCAATTTGATTCCCCTTTGACAAAGTGGATTGTAGCCCTTATCTCTGTCCAAGTGAGTGCCCTCCCTCTTGCTACACAGGTAGTTCTGGTTCTCAGTCTCAGATGGCTGTTCATACCGATTGCTGACTGGGAGTCTCTCTTTACTTATGGAGTAATACAAAGCACCCTTCCTGGATTTAAGAAAAAGAAAGCAAGCTCACATGAATTTATGTCCTTCCGTCCTAAAGCTGATTTATGTCCAGCATTCATTAACAACATGAATAGGGCTGCTGGGCATCCTTGCACAGCTGCTCAGGTATGCTGTGCATTACCACACTGAGCTCAAGCCCCTAATTTTGAAGTCCTCACTGTTTCTGTGCATGGTGTAAGGAGGACTAAATACTTTATTCTTTGTGTAGCTTCCAGTTACTGTAATGGCAATCCTAGCAGATGAATCCTGCTGTGAACCTGCTCCTTTAACCCATGTGTGCTTTCATCTGATCATCTGTTACAGGTCGTATAAATTCACAGTGGACCATTTGGGAATAAATATCATAAGATACACATTATAACCCAGCAGACCATAGCAATTGCATATAAAACATTATAGTATATCATTAAAACATTTACAACTAATTAGTTTAAAGCAATAGACTACCATAATTATCATCCACTAAATAATTAGTATTAATTACTTAGAGGATTAATTAGTTTGCTTCTGAAGCACTTTGAAGATGGAAAGCAAAGAATAACTGCCACGTATCATGACCTGTGTTCCCTTACAACTGAATAGAGCATATAGTCTAAAATGTGCCTTTTTGTTTATACAAAATTGTATTTCATTAGGCCAGTATGTGGCAACATTATCGACTGGATCTGACAGGATTTTGTTGCTATGAAACCCATTCAGACAAGTGGTCCTTTCTCCAATCTAAATGAGTGATTGCAGCTCTCCTATAGGGAGATCTAAGACTTGGAGGAGAATGCAATCAAGATTCATCATGCATAGGGAGTAAAATTCTTCCCTGTACATTGATCTGTAGTATATTTTTATATGCATACTAGCATTAAGAATCTAATTACTACATACTGAGAGCAAAATTTGCCCCTGAAAGAATTAACTGTAACTAGTTCAAAGGTGCTGTTCAGGAATCCCTGTAGTTCTTGTGCCTCAAAAAGCCCCACATGAAAGTTCCTGATTTTGTAAAGTACCAAAGGCCAAGATCTTCTAATGATTATAGTGGGAGCAGTGGCTGCTTTTCAAACCTCTGAATCCAGCATCCTTTGCATAGGCTCTGAATTTATCTTACTATGAAAGAGAAATCTCTGTGTGTGAGAGATCTATTGGCTCATCAGTGCGTCTTAGCAGGTATGCAAGACTGTGCAGAACTAAAATAACAGTTTAATTGTGGTTTTCTTCTGTGTTTCATACAGAGTTCTGAATGTTAGCTATCTGTAAGGGTTTGTATGTTGATCTATAATCTCAATGCTGTAGCCTTCTGAAAACTCAAAATAATCTGAATTGTCCCTTCCACAAATGGAAAAAAAAAAATCTAGTAATTAAACCTCATTGTACATGATGGCAAATTTACTGCATGAATATTAAAGGATGATTAATGGAGTTATAAATCTCTAAAACCAAGGAATGATAAGGAAAATCCTGTGATAAATCCCTAACTTCGCAGCGCTGGCAGACATTTATATCTAGATATTGCAACGGTCTCGATCAGTTTATTGTCAAGAGACAAAAGCCAAATGCAGTATAGTCTTAGACATGAAGAGTCAGCAAGTGACCTTCAGCTCCTTTAAATATTTTTAGAGCAATTATGTTAATACTTGTTCTTAAGCACCAAAAGCCTTTATGAGTTTCATTTATCCTTTCTAGAATTATGTCAAAGTGCACCAAAAGTATATTAACTACAGACAAGTGATAAGCTATTCAGCAGGATCTTAAACCTTAGTGAAGAAGAGGTTTAATAAGCTGAATATGACGTTGGTATTATAATGCCTACAATCCTTAAATATTTCTTTCAATTTCCTTCAGTTTTGGGGGGAAGGAGATTAAAAGAACAAGGGCCCAGCATTAGCATATCGTGTTTCTGAGTTATATAGCAGTTGCAACTGTATTTATTTTTTTAAGTGAAAGCATACTGGTCATTCATTGGGAGTTCTGATTTTACTTAGGGACTTTTTATAACTCTGAGGAATTAATTAAAAATGTTTGTAACTCTTTGAAATTCCACATGTTCTGCCATCTATGAGGACTAAACCATAAATGTATTCTTTTCTCTTTCCTAGTTTCAAGAAAGGTTGGTTATTTATTCTGGAAGTTTATGAAGACCATAGACTTGATGGTGATGGATAAGGCCAGGAGTTGGACTCGATGATCCCGATGGCTCCCTTCCAACTCAGCATATTCTCTGATTCTATGATAACATAGTTATCAAAAAATATATATTGAGTATCTGTCTGGAGAGTATGTGAGCAGTCACAGTCTAAATTCAGTGTAGTTAAACCATGTACCACATACTTTTGAAGTAATTAATACTTCTGGGTTGGAAGGAACTTTTAAAAGGTCAGCTAGTTCCAGCCCACCTGCAATGAGCAGAGGCATCTTCAGCTAGGTCAGGTTGCTCAAATTAGCTGACGTGGTTCAGTTTGCACTTTTCTCCTCAGTATAAGCACTTGCAGTGCCTTTGCTTGAACTAGATGTCAGAAGCATAGCTGGTTGTGAAAAACAGACAATACTGCTACGTTTTCCCAGATTAGCCTAGCTTGGCAAGAGTTTCCTTCTCCTTCTAGTCAGCCAGCCTTGGGTCTCCCAGGTGAGGAGAAACAGAAAAAAAATCCCTACCAGCAACTTGTTCTGAGATCTGCCTCATTTTCCTGTATCTCTGCAGTCCTCACAGTTAGACTTAGAAAATTCCCACTCTGACGCAGAGGACATAGGACTCTCCTCCTCTTCTTTCGTCCTACCACCCCTCACCTACTCTGATTTGAACCTGGAAGCTGCTTGATTATTTTTAAAGAGCAGCAGGTCTCCACTCTAAATGGCAAAGACACTTACCCTAGATGGAGAGGTCACAGCTGAAAGCCCTTACATATCTGTTATAGGTTCTCGCATGCTGCTTTTGGAGCATTTTCCATTTTCTTTCAAATGATAGACACTGGTCAAGTTCTATGGCCTCTGTTCCAAAGGCAGCAGCATCTACAGGATTAGGCTCTCTCTAATTAACGTTTGGTGGCAGTTTCTATAGTGAGATCTAGAACTGAGTAGGGCTGAAGATGAATACATTCCAGCTTTTTCAGAAGGGCTGTTTCTGGCCAAGACTTATTTGCTGTAGTGGGGAAGAAAGTTGATCCAGGTTCTGCCTCTGGTGTGACAATCCCCTGAGCAAAATAAACATGTCTTCGAGACACTCAGTTTGATGTTATCAGTAAGCATTTCATTGGCTTTTATAACAGGTCATAAAGAAGGAAACTATTTCTCATATTAGCAAGTTTTCTGCTATCTGAAGCATTACAGGTGTTTTGGGGAAAGTGATAACAAACCTGGTGGACAAAGATTTTTTGGAGACTGCCTGCAGCTTCTGCTGAGGAGACAAAGATAGTGTATATCATATCTCTGAGTCACACAACTGCTGAATGTAAATCAGCATTGCTACCTCATTCATCAGCATGATGTCTTTAATTGTGAAGCTGGAAGAATAATTTACAGTCTGGAAAACAGCCCAATTTTCAGGAGAAGCATTTGTATTAAATGATCAATGCAGCATTGAAAAAGTGAGTGTGCATAACCCATGAATCTTTTTTTGAGCCAAGAAAAAAAATGCTACAGCCATGGACAGCGACAAATTTTATTCCTTAGGCTCCTGGATACACTGAGATTATGATGTTATTTAAGTGTTACATCATTGTACTTGATGTCAAGTTCATTGATATTAATTTTGGTTGACTGAGCAAACAAAAAGGACAGTGTATTAAATACTAAGCTTTGTTAAAAGCTGGACAATATTATTTTATTTCTTGCCTAGAGTCTTGCAAACATACAAGTTTTATTCTTATTTACTTAAATCTTATTAAAATGTTTCTTTTCCTTTTGTGAATCCCCAAAAGGACAAACTCAAGATAGATCAACAATTACACATATTTTCTTTTGAGAATTAGTTGCAGGAAGCCTTCTGTCCAATCTTGTTCATAACTACATCTCGTGAATGTAGATCCTACTGTAATTAAAGCACATAAAAATAATACCTGTGTCCACATATGCTAAAACATGAGCATGGAAGTAACGAATATAAGGAATAAAAACAAGGAAAGTATTTTCTTTTTTTCCCCCCTTTTAGAAAGCAGAACATATATCAGGATTCACCTGTAAGGCTCTTTCATGTCACTGTTTCCTTAGTCATCTAAGCCTACATTGTATACTTAGTATGTTGTTTCAGGAGATCTGGAGTATAAACAAACAGCAGCTGAAGAGCAGTAGCTGTTCATGAGACCATCCTTCCAATTATCTGCTGGGTGTCTAGATGGTAGTAGGGTGTGACATCATTCCCTTGGCACATTAGTATAGCAGTATTTTAACATATATTCTTCATTGTTAGGCATTCCACTGATAGGAAGGTTTCCGACCGCAGTTTGGAAGATATTTCTTAGTGGTTTCAGAAATGCTTTCTTCATATCCTGAATAAATGGCACCAAACAAAGATCACACTTGTGTTGCCACCTTCAGGTTGTCATTTAAATGGGTGGAGGATGTTAACGGTGAGGATGACATGATCCTAGTGTGTGGTAGGCAGGACAACATCTGTCTTTTTTTCCCTGATGCTTTCCAAATGCTGTAAGGTAGAAGATTTTTTGGCGTTGCTCATTATGTCTGTGAAGCATACAGAAAAAGGGGTTCCAAACAGGTTTAACTTCCAGCTTAGGCAGCTATTTGAATTTACTTGCTTCTTCAAGTTGACTCAGATTTTTCCACTTTTTGGGCACCAGAAAATGGGCTTTATAAATATTTGCGAGGAGTCAGTAATAGATATTTGACACTGCTTTCAAATTATTCAAAGCCTTTTATTAAAAATAATTTTGGAATGGAGGTAAATTGTACAAGTTGCACTGCATTGCTGCCTGAGGGATTCTAGGTTCAGCTCAGAGGAAGACAACTTTTCAAACATTAATGTATGTTTGGATCTTAACATTAGACTGCTTATAAGAAGAGAAGAAAAAAGCACAAAAAGAACTGGCAATCTGGATTACCTTCTATTTTGTGTTGACATTTTTCTTGATTATTATTTGCTTTAGACACTAAATACACATATAATTTTCCCAATAGCATCTGTGTTTTCTCTTTGTTTGGCCCTTGAAGGCTGCTGGATCAGAGAAAGCTCAAGTTTTCTCAGCATTCCAATTGCAGAACACGTGGAAAGCAAGTTGCTTTGAATTGCTAGCTGGTGAGGTGCAGACCTGCACCTCCACTTCAGTATAGACATGCCTTATGTTTCCATCCCACTAATACTGCTGCAGTCCTATCAGACGTATTAAATGACATCAGAAATGATTTGGAAAAAAGGAATTCAAGAGACTTGTTCCTTGTTCTGTGATGTTCATATAGGAAAAGAAATAGTCTGTAGCACACTCTATCAGTCAATACGCAACAGTGGCTTTTCCTGCAAAGATCACAGTATTAGACATGCCAGACTATATACTGAAACCCATCACTATTTCTCAAGTGCTTTTATTAGTTTTAGAATAACTAGCTGATATTGTAGTGTAATAGACTCTTTTTGCACTTTGTTTTTTTTGTTCAATGTTAATACTTGTTTTTCTTTACAAGTTCAGGATTTTATAGATCAGTGGTCTGCTCTAATCAATCCTTACTGCATTTTCTCACATCTTGCAGTTACTTCTCAGTCATATTTTGTACTCTAATTTCTCTCGGTTCCCCTTTGCAATTCAGTCCTCTTAGCTGTATATATTCTTGTCGTGCTAACATTCTTCAGTGTTTTCATGTATTAAGAAAGAACACTGGAATGTGACAAACTCTAAAACAATTTATTTTTAACTTGTTAAAAATACTGTTATTTGCTTCAGCTCTGCCTTCAGTGTCTGCAGTCACCCTCTCTGAAATGTCTTCAATCACTACATAAGCAAGGCCCATTTACTACATTGTCAAAAATCTGACATTATACAGGCCCCATTTAATTTTTCTGAATATTTCCCTACTTTTAGGCATCCTGAATAACAGCTAACATGGGCTTCATTGTATAAGCTTTTTTGCAGCCATCTGGCTTGCAGTGTATTCCTGATAAGTGTTTTATTTGTCTCCTTTATCTACACACGTTCTACATGTCTTGTCTTTTTCAGACTGCGAATGTTTGTTCTGTTTGACTTGCTCCAAAAAAATGTTTTTTGGGATTTTTATTTTACCTGGAATGTGTAGGGATTAATAATTTTTACAATGTAAAGATACTTTTCTGTGTGATCTCAAGTGTATTTTTTTTCTGTGGTTGTCTGTTAAGTATATTCTTATGTATCTGTATATAAAACCACTAAAATGATGTTCTAGATTACATTATTGCTGTAACTGCAAAGAGAGTTACCTGACAAAGTTTAAGAGAATGAATCCTTCACTATTCTTAACCCTAAAATAATATTAAATATTTCTATAAAAATGTGAGTGATGTCCATATGAGTTGGGCCTATATGCCTTGTGAGTAATTCCAGCCAGTGACAACCCTATCAAATGAAATTATGGGGAGTCCTCATTCATATTCTTCTAGGAATGAGTCAGATGCCTGTCCTTTCCTCCAATTGCTTTTCCTAAGTTTTCATAGAAAAAAGGTAATGTATATACCGCAAGCCAAACAATTATCACCAGATAATCCTGTTTCTTCAAGGCTCCATATTTTTGTTTGAGATTTTCAGTAGAAATGTATCAGATTTTTTCATGATTATGATTAAACAATCTCCAAGTTTTAGACATAGTCATTGTGTATTTTTAATAGTTACAACTATTCTACAGAACAAGATTTTATTACTTGGATATTAATAGACTTGTACTTAGAAACAAAAGGAGCATTAGAGATAGTATGTCGATAATTCACAGGAGTGGCACTAACCTTTTCAAATTTTTTGACTATGTACTGTAATAAAATAAATTATGATAGCCTTTGACAATTACAGTGGATTTCCTAAATTTCTAAGAATTTTGCTATCATTTGATATAAAAACACTCTTGTCCCACTGCAAGATGTAAATGCAGTTTCCACGGGGTCACTGGGAGTTACTGTGGGCTGCCATGGGAGGACAAGACCTGGTATATATATATCCAGTTAGGAAATTTTATTGCCCCCATGCTGTAAGGGTAGCATAAACTTCTGATACACAACAATGGCTGCACTAAACTTTTGAGGAAAATTGTTAGCTAAAGCCTTATATGCAAGGAAAAGCCATAAAGTCCGTTTGCTGCCTGAAATTCACTTGTTTGAAACCAAGTTTACTTTTGCCCTTTCAGACTTTTTATAGTGTGTGGTACAGATTGGTGTAGATTTAAACCAAACTGGGCTCTAAGGTGTCATCCTCACTGCTAGGGAAACTGGCCCAAATCATCCATAACATTAAAGTGTGTTTCCTAGCAGAGGTGGCTTAGACCAAGTAGCACTGTCTCAAAAAATGCACAGCCACCACCCAAGGCCATTTTACAGTCCGCAGTTCAGGTGTGATTACCCTGATTTAGGCACCAGTTCATCTGCATGGACATAAACCAGAGCCAGAGCTAAAACCCTCACCTCTTTCCCTAAACTAGACCAGACACAGCCTGGATGTATTCACCTGACATCAAACGGTGAATATATTGTTTTAAAAAGTTGAGAAGGTGTGAGGGACACACCTAGCAAGCTTTTTGCCTTTGCACACTATAAATACTTGCAGCTTAAATGCATGTTCCTGAATGTTTGCATACTCTCTGGATTTGCAATTTTACCTCAATAAAATCTATCACTTAGACTTGGCAAACATTTGTTCTGCTTTGCATCATCTATAAACTGCATTGACATATTATAACTGTCCTCCACTGTAGCTGGTACAATTTTACATGCCATAAGTCAGTGTGGAACTTGTCTTGATGTCTGTCTACAGGTGTAATATATCCTACCTGATTATCACCTATGGTACAATCCAGGGCCTCTCAAGATTTTTGGCACACAAACATGGATACTGTGTAGTGGAAGGTATATTAGCTGTATGATGTATATGAATCTTTTCCCCAAACCATTCAGAAAAGCACTGGTTTCTGTGTGATATTGTTTTATGTTGTTCAGTTCATATGCTAATAAATAATGGTAAATAATTTCTGATTGCATCAGTAAAATTAGAGTAATAGAACAAATATGATTTCTAATAAGTTGATTTAAAAAAAATTATTTTGTGGTGATTAGTATATATTATCCAGAATCTTTTTATTTCCATGATGTATCTCTGCCATTCTTTTGTTTACTTTTTGAATTTCAGATACTCTGCCCCCCATTTATCTGTTTTTTCCAGTTCTACCAGCTTATATCCAGCAAATGAAAAAGTGGACCAAGGATAGCTTGTGAAGCTATGTAGAAATCTTGTATTTTTGTTTGAGGAAAATTAATTCCTGTGTCCCATTTGGAATCTTTGCAAAAAAGAAATCTATAAGAAACCAACACCCCTGTGTGTTTTATTGAAGTATTTTAGCTGTCAGGTGTGCAACTACATGTTGTAGGTCCATTCGTAGTAATGTTAAATGGAAATCATCCTTTAATCATGTGAATGGGTAGATCCAGATTCTTTGTACACTTTATCCATGAAGATCTCCACAAAGCCAACATGCTGGGAACCACTATGGGTGAATCACTGGGTCAACACACTTTATAATGTTTTCTCTTAAGTGTTGCAAGCAGGTTATAGAAACACAGTGGTTTGCACTTATGTTATCGATTGCTGCAATTGTCACAACCACCAATTAAAAAATTTTAACATTTCCTGCCATTGAGTAGCAACACGTGATATTTCAAAAAGCTTTCTAGAGAGCCTGCTTAGGATGTAGAAACAATTCTTTTTAGTTCAACAGTTATGGTTGTAACAAGACTACCACCTTTTTACAGTTTATGCAAGTAAGTTTTCTAAATTCATACTGAAAAGAGCAAGGGAATGTATTATGTGGGCAAACTAGACTTCATCTTATGGCTGTTGCCTCAGTGAAATATTTTCAGTAAATCACAGTCTTTATGCTGTCCTTGGATCTTCTGCAGTCTCAGCTGCCACTGCTGTATAATGTACATTGATTTCTATTTGGTATTCAGACAGAGAGAAAGCTGTTTAATCATTTGGTTTCTGACTTGCTAATAAAAAAACTGTCTTCTTTAATAAGTTTATTTTAGATAAAGCTGCAGTCTCTGCCACAATTTGACATACTTTCTAAAGTTTTTTAAAGTAACAAATGATGCCGAGGATGAGACAATATCACTGTAATTTCTTCTTACCAAGTGAATGCCTTTGTGATTTGCAGAGTTGTTCAACACTCAGAGAATGAAAGCTATTTAATCATTCTCCATATGAATTGTAAATAAAGTTTTACAGTTGTCCCACATCAAGGGAAATGAAAGGGAAAAAAAGGAGAGAGACTTCTCATTGTAAGGAAACCATTTCTAATAGTGCCATGTCTATACCCAAATGTGAACATCTTTTATATCACTAACAGTTTTCCACCCATCACATCTCATTGATATTCTGCTTCATTAAAGTCCCATGATAGAAAAGTTATTAATATGCAGAGGCAATTTTATATCAGATTGGGGAAAAAAAAAACCCAACCCAAGTCTAATAATATAATTACTGATGTTGTATGATGAGAAATCGCTAATGTGATTAGAAGTGCCTGACAGATTATAGTAAGAGATTTGATAAAGTCCACCTGGGTTTGGAGAAGTCAATTGATCCAAGTCTCAGCTACTGTAGGGAAAAGGGAATGGAGGAAGCAGCAAGGTTGGACTGCAATCAAAAGAGCATAAATCAGTTTCTTTTAATGGGTCTGAAGCTGGTTTGCTCTTTGTAGCCAGACTGTTCTGTGCATTAAAGATGTTCCTCAAGTTTAGCACTTGGTTCCTGTGTGATTTGACGCAGGCAGGCGGCCAGAACAACCACAAACCCACGGCTGAAATGCAAAGAGTAAATTTTTTTCATTACCTTGCTAACTGGAGGATCCCGAAGCAACACTCGGGCAGGGACACACAAGTGGGAACGTTGGCACCACCAGGCTCAGTCCATCCTGACAGGCAGCAGGGCTGCTGTTTGCACCCATTTATCAAGGGTCCGTGCATAGGACATGCTGTGATCTCCCCTGAGCTTTTAATGAGCTCTGAGCTTTGGTTTCTCTTCCAAAACAAGGAGCTCAAGTATGTCTGTGAGAGCACCTCCAGGTCTCTCCAAACACCACCGTTATCTCTACACAGCGATTCTGCTTCTTAAAACAGAGGATAAACAGCAGTGGACATAATATATGGGGTTTGATATATAATTTAAAAGTCACTGTCATCTTTGAAAATCAAAAAAACCCACCTAACTGGCTTTTTGAAAGCAAAATTTAGCCTTTTGCCTTATAATGGTCTGTGAGGGTTTTTTCCTCCCCACCTTGTTATAAGTATCCAGTACTGCATTGATATGACCTTGTAACTGTGGACTTTGGCTTAGTTAGGGAATAGCTCTCAATTTTGTAATAATTTGCATATAGGATACAGAAAGAAGAGTATTATAGAAATAAATCATCTACAGCAGTGTTTTAGTCATCTGTTTAAGAAATGCTTGCCTTTGGTAGAACACTTTCCTCTGCAGAGAATGAATGTGCTACTCCACTTAAGCCCCATTTGTACTTCCTGTCTACAAAGAAGAGTAGGTTTCATACGTCTGATCAAAAAACCCTCTTTTGTTTCAGAATTCTGAAATTTAAAAAATACAATGTATATTATGTTCCTTTATTTAAACATTTGCTTCACCTTGTTGGTCTGGTTGCAATTGCAGAAGGTAAGCAAAAATCACTAGATTTTTTTCTAACCCAGTCTCATCTTTTACTATCACATAACTGTTGTTAAATTCCAAATTATTATTGAATCACAGAATGCTTTGAGTTGGAGGGGACCTTTAAGATCATCTACTTCCAAATTCCCTGCCACGGGGAGGGACACTTTCCACTAGATCAGGTTTCTAAGGGTCCATCCAACCTGGCCTTGAACACTTCCAGGGATGGAGCGTCTACAGCTTTTCTGGGTAACCTGTGCCAGTGCCTCACAGTAAATAATTTCTTCCTAGTATCTGATATAATCCAACACTCTTTCAGTTTGAAGCCGACCCCCCGTGTTCTATCACTCCATGCTGTTGTAAAAAGTCCCTCTCCATCTCTCTTGTAGCCCCTTTAGGTACTAGAAGGTGCTGTCAGGTCTCTGCGGATAATGAAAAGTCTCTGCTTGTGTTTTCCTTCTGCTGATGCTGATTCCACTGTGACTTGATCTCAGATAAGTGGTTCTTTGCACTTAGTGGTCAGAGAGTCTTTGAGCTTTAAAGTTATTCTGCTTTCTTCTTAAATGTACAGTTTTGATCTTAACCCTCTCAGCCTGGTTATTAGAGAAGGAAATGCCCTTTCACAGTTGGAAAACAGTTAACATGAGCAAGCAAGGGCCCAAACTTGAAAGTGAAAATAATAGTTTGCGTTCATATCCTGGAGACCCTAAAGCTTATTTCCTCCCAAACCAGAAAAAGTTAAAAGGAATCAGACTCTTTAGGTAAACATCTGCTCTGCTGAGAAAGTGTGTTGATGAATGATTCCCAAAATGTGATTTTGCAAATATCATAATGCAGAAATACAACATGACTATGTAAAGCAATTATTTTGCTAAAAATTGGTAGTTATACCACTGTGAGGTATATGTAATAACTGTGGTTCATATCTGCACCTAAAGACAAACTTTATGCATTGCAGATTAGGGGACAAGGAATAAAAATGGTGATTCAGACAAACTTTAAAAATTTCTTAATCCTTTGGACATCCTCAGCCTGTGGGAGCTATGTGAGAAATCCCCTGACTACAACATTTTGAAATGCATGACAGATTGTAAAGTCATGCAAAGGTTTTTTATCCATTCAATAAAACCTGAGGATTAATTCCTTTCATGTTTCCTGCATGAGCACGTATTATGGAATTAATATCATCAGACGCAGATACCTGTTTCCTTTCATCCTGCTGCCAGGCAGCCCTTCAAACAGCCTGACTCTGTCTTCTTGAGGACCTCTTCACAGGTATTCAAAAGCTGCTGTTCAGTCCTCCAGAAGCTGGCTCTTCTCCAGACTTCTTCTCATAAGTCCTTCTGAATGGCAGCGCTGCCCACACTGCCATTGAGAGCCTCAACTGGTCCCTCATTTATAGTCATCTGCTAATTTGCTGAGCTCCATAATCTCTTCCTCATCATTGGAGGAGGTGAGTGAACATCGATGAATACAGTAAACAGAAGAGGTCACAGTACAGTTCCCTAAGGCACCACTTTGACAAACAGACCCCTGCCAGGAGGTCTACTCCATCCAGGTGGAGAATGACCATTAACTGCTACTCTCTGAACCCTTCCATCCAGCCAGATTTTTTACTCATCCAACTGTTCACCTATATAGACCATAATGTCCTAACTGGGCTACAAGAGTATAGTGGGAGACAGTGTCAAAACTCTTGCTAAAGCCAAGGCAGATGACACATCTCTCCCCTTGTCCACAAATCTAGATATTTTATCCTAGAGGGTAGCCAGGTTGGTCAGGCCTTATTTACCTATGATAAATCCATGCTGACTGTCCCTGATCACCTTCTTCCTCTTGATGTGCCCAGAACTGTGCTTTAAAGGGCTTGTTCCATGATACACTGCCAGTGTTCAACACCATCCAGTAAGAAATTCTTTATTACAAGCAAGAATGAATCAGATGCTTAAAAGAGCTAGCTGTCACATGTTTTATAGCATTTTACCAAAAATATATCTATTACTCTTCCCTTTTTTTGATACTTCAATAATGCAGGTGCTTCGTGTATGATATTTTCCGGTCCAATAGCAGTAATGAGAGGTAGGTAATTGAAGCTAGTATAGCATGCCACTTGTCACTATCAAAGCTTTATAATTTTGATGTCTGGGTATCTCATATATGGGCTCTCATATCAAACGAGCAGATGCCTTCCTGCTGGAGACAGGGTCAGAGTTTGCATGGCAATCCTGAGGGTGGATATGGGTGCCCTACTTAGTGCCAGCTGGCTTCTGAATGGTATTTACCTAAGATCTCTTTTTTATTGATATTTTCCAGACAGCAAACATAACTGAAAGTTCTATCCCTGTGACTCTAAGATACTGTGGAAGAATGTCAGTCTGATTTAGAAATTCTCTATGCCTAACTGCTTTACAGTTTTTGAAGAATAAGAAAGTTCTGTGGTCCTCGGGGCATGTAATTTCATCCTCCACCTTTTAAAATTAATTTCTGCCATTGGAAGACAAAGCAGTAATTTTCTTATTTTCCTTCCCAATAAGTATTAAAACGCTGTTTATGCCATTAAGATTGTGACCAAGTGTCCCTAAAAGCCCAAATAATAAAATTTAATAATCTTTCTTGTGGTGAGTCAACAGAGGGTAAATCCAGATGGTAATTTAGCACAGTTCCAGGGATGCTGTATGTTACAGTGGCTGGAATAGTTCCTTGATGCAAGTTTCATGGCATGTTCCTTCAATGCGGCTTCCTTTTCCAAATATGATCATTTTTACTCACATGGGAGATAGTGAACTCTAGCATATGGATTTCCTAGTGTTTTCCTTTGTCCAAAGGGCAACCATGAATCACCACAAGGCTCCATAAAGAATGCAGCCTTCAGTGGCAGAGATTTAGTCTTCGGTATTTGCCTTTGCACTAATATTGATGGTGAATGAGTGGTCTAAAATGTACTTCTGCAGCAAGGCAGACAGGGTCAATGCTTTTTTTTTACTAAATTATATATAGATATTTGTGCCATTTTTCTATCCATATGCTGTCTAAAATGAGGTGAGGAAAGATGCTGAATGCGGGTACTTCGGCAGTTTTTCTTCGTGGAGATAAACACTTCATAGAGCTATGTCTAACTCAGTTGCTGGTTTTTTATGTAAGTTAAAAATAAGACCTGTGTTTCCCAGATTTACATGTACCTGTTTTCTGTAGAATATAACCTACTGGATACTTAAGATACACCACTTTTGCTTCTTACAATGGCCTAAATTAATGTCTGCCATATATCCCTTACAAATATTAACTGGTTTTATTCCAAGGATGAATTTGGCTGCTCAGTACTGAAACAAGCCAGTTCTTCATCTGAATGGATATGCTTCCTTGAACGCTGGCCAATGCCTGATGGCCGAAAGGCAAATGAAACTTTTCCTTGTAAAACTGTTCAGCAGTATCATAGGTTGACATGGAAAAAAGTAATGTATTTTCCTATGCCCATTTGAGTTACTGATGATTTTTTTCAGATTAAAAATAGAAGCATAAATTGTCAAAGCAAAATACAAGGTGAGAATAATGATTCTATGTTAAGTCCTTTCTGAGAGAAAGACTGGGAAGAATTGGAGGCACCAATCATGGAGGCAATTGTGAGAGGCAGCCACTTGGCCAGGCCCATATAGATCAGTTGGACTTGGGTAAAAAGACTTTAGAAACCAAAGTACAGCCTTTGAAGACCTCTAGGACTTGCTAGAGCATAATCTGCATAGAAAAGTAATTTTCTTTATGTGTATCAAACTCAGGAAACCACTGCCGTATCCTCTCAAAAAAAACCCACCTCCAAATCTCTGGATCCACTGCAATCCAGCTAGAAAGAGGTGAGACTGTGATTCTTGAACTCCAGCTCTAACCCCACTCTCAAAACTAACCACAGCTGTAGCTTGATACTGGAACTGGCCAGGGTCAATGTCATTCTTCCTAACTCCGTAAGCATGAAGCAGCTAACCAAAGTTTTACTTTTAAGACCTGCTCAGTTTTCCAAACCTTTATCCTGACCAGAATTACAGCTCAATGCAATTCTCTGAGGAAGAAGGAAAAGCCAAGCATTATTATAATCCCTAAAAGTTTGTATTTTGAAGAACCCAAACATAAACTTCACTCTTGAGCACTTATGTTCCTATAACTCATTATACCCACAGGGAACAATAACATTAGGAATTGATTATGGCTAATATCACCCTCTTCATAGCTGTGTGGACTAAGTTGATTCCAGTCATGTACAGAACTTCTGACATTTTACTTTTTAAAATTCTAATTGTTATCCTGACCTCAATTTTCACCTGAAATACCACCACACTATCCTTTTTTAGTTTAAAATAGAAAATAAGATATTGGAGCCTTTTGACTTCAGTGGTCTAACTGCTGAGTTTTCAGGATTCATCTATTACTTAGTTTGACTTTCAGCTTCCATTGTCCATAACGTATCCACTATTCATTATTTTAATTTCAGACAGAGGACCCATACTTAGACAAAAATAGATTGTTTAACCCCTAGAGAAAAAAGATTGAAATATATTAACACCAGGCCTCTTCCTAATTTATTAGCTGTGTACAGGACAAAAGGTTTATCTTTTCCAAACTCCACACACCTTCCATCCCATGCTTTACCCTTTACCCTTACGAAATTCCAATATTAAAATGGCCAGGGAAGTACAGGGAAGTATAGATTGAATCTATTAACATCATCCATTTTCTCTATTTTGTGGCACACGTAGAATCTAAGCATTATCTCAGCTACTGAAGTTGTAGTTTTCCAAACCCTGGCGAACTCGAACCCCAATAATACAAGCTGCTAGTATGCCTCTATGCAAAAGAAAACACAGCTCAATTAAGTTGCCAGTACATGGGAGTTTATAGATAGAATAAAAGTATTACTTTATTGGTTTGGGGGGTTTTAATCATAATGTCTTGCTTCTGACTGGTTTTATGATCATTACTGGATTGACTCCAAGCAAGGACCATCCTAGGACAAAGAGATTCAATACTTGATTTTCTGGATCATATATGCCTGAGGATGGAACACCTTTGTTCTAGTGAGTGTGACCCCTTGCCATACTCCAGTGGCTTCCCTGAGGATATATTCACACTGAACCAACCACAGTGTAAGCTCAGGACCACGCCTCAGGTACCTTCCTCACGTATGGACTTTTTTTGTTCAGAACTATGATGCAATCAAAGGCACATCCCACAGGTAGATAATAATATTTTTCTACAATATGAGACTGGTGACTGTTTCTCAGATGAAAACGATTCAAGAATACTCCTCTTTCCAGACCGGTGACAAAATTAGATTTACAGCAAAACAAAAAACACGTGAGGAACTCTCAGGTGGGGAGCTACTGAGTACCCGAGTTCCCAGCTGATTCCAGTGCTGCCTTCTGTCTAGTCACAGCCTCAGCTAATAACCTGCCCTTTCATTTCAGCAGAAATTCAAACAGGAGAGCTGAAATCACTGCCAGGCAACCACTGGATGCAGCACACTGGATGGAGCTCATCAGCCCGCTATATATAGCAGCAAGCTTTAGGAGAGTTATTTTGTTCCTGTGGTGTGTTCAGCTGTGCTTAGAACTGCTGATGTTAAGGTGAATTTGTCTGTTTGAACAGTTTGCCTGTAAGCATCAAGCAGTAATAGCCTTGAAGTGCATTGTTACCATACCCTTACGTGCTTAAGGAAAATTCAGTGGTGGTGTTGCGTGCTAAGAACATGGAGGTATATGGAGGAATGGATTTCTTCGGGCTCTCTGGTTTCCTAGTATGTTTTTGGTGGCAACTGGTTTACAGAAAGGACCAGAAACAAATACGATGTTCTGTGGAAGAAGCCATGAAGAAAAGTTTTATTAGATCTGAATATATTTCTGTTGGTGTAACAGCTGTTATTATTCTGTTTTTACTTAGTAATTGGACAGGTCACCTCTGAAAATTAGAAATGGGAGTTGTTCTAACTACTCTAAGTGAGGCTGTAGCACGTTTCTTCTATCTTTGGTATAAAGAGAAGTCAATATCATGTTATTTAATGGAGGCTGAAAAGTGTTTGTGTTCCTAAAACATTTGAGAGTAGGAAGATATTAACAGCAGTGATTTGATAAAGGGCAGAGATCCTGCCCTTTATGTCTATCCAGTGCTGACTTAGGTGTGTTTGTTATTTGCATCATAGCATTGCCCGTGTAGCTCTTAGGACCCCCTTAGGCATCCAAAGGCAGTCTGTGTCACAAATAGCCTAAAAATTCAATGATGGAATGAATTCTTCTGAAGAATATTTTTCTTGTATTTTTCTCTTATTAGGTTCCTATTTCAAGTGAACGAACTACTTGATTTACAACACTGTTGTTTATGAAGTTCCCTTTTGTAGTTGAAGATTCATGTAAATGCTACCACGCAGCACATTAAAAAATTTCTCCAGTTCAAACTGCAGTTTTACTATTTCTGCTGTGTAGAGCCTATTATCAGACCCTTGATGAGGCACAGAACAAATGTGGATGAAAATGAAGAAATTTGGATGAAATGGCCCTCCATCAGGGCAGACTACAAAGATCCTCCTCTTTGAGGTATTGGCCCTTTTGATGCATAAAATGCATGCAAATTCGTTTGAAAAGTGCAAGTTGATTAGTAAAAGGAAATTCACAGTAATTGTAGTGAGATGAAAAAAGAAAACAAGACAAAAACATTGGAAAGAATATGTTTAATTGCATGTAATTACTTGATGTGGATTTCAGACAGCGAAAGAAAGGGAAAGGAACATGCTAAATAGTGTTGGTGTGGCAATTACTCTATGATGATTTTCTCAAATGACTGAACTTTGTGTATTTTTAAAAAAATTTTAAAAAGATACAACAACAACAAAAAAAATAGGAAAAACGCACACACTACTTTTCTATGTCATCAGAACTTCTTTGCTGTATCATTCAAAATGCTCTGCCATGTCCTTCATCTCAAGCTTTTGCATGTGTAGACAAAATGAACTTTCCTGATAATGCTGTGTCAACATGCTAGGTAGGATACAAGTTTAATAATTTTAACTATCAGGGTGTAAGTAAAACATTGTGTGTTGTTACATGATAGTGTAAGCACTTCAAGATTGAACTTCTCAGTTGAACAATTTTTTGACATATCAGGTTTGCTGACAAACAAATTTGAACAAGTTGCAGTCTGGTGAAATAAAAATATGGCAGAAGGAGAAATAGAAGTCCGATAGAGGTGAGGCAAGGTTCCTAGCACTAATTAAAAAGTTTTTGTCTCTAAACAAGTTATCAGACTATGCTAAATAACTAATAAATTTATGATCACATCCAATCTGTGACTTTTAATCTATATTCTGCATAGGTGATAAAGTTTAGGGATGGATTACCTTATTCCATTACCGCTTTTTGTACTGGAGAAATTCATACAAACACTTTCCATTTTGGATTTAGGGCAAATGACCCTTGGTGATCTCAAGGGTCTCTTCCAAACTAAAGAATTCTATTGTTTGAAGGGGCATGGAAATACACATTCTGAACTATGGGTTTGGTTTTTTTTCTTTCTGATGCTATTCAATAAGCACATTATATGTTTTTAAGATGGTGTCATAGTAAAGACAGATGGTGGAGAGAAATGTACACTACTACTGCTTGGATGTGATGGAATCTAAATGTGGCTAGGTGGACAGATGCCTACATATGGATATCAGCCAGTGTACAATCAGGAGACTTTGCTAGGGACCACTCCAGGAGAGCAGAGCACTGTTGTGGTGAGCTGGGAAGGGGAGGTCAAAAAAAGATATTAGATCATGATTTGGTCAAAGAAAAACCCCTTCATGGTTTACTAGAGAAAGCTTCGCCCACCGACTTATGCATATTCNGCGTCTCCTAGGGACAACCACAGTGAGTCGGTGGGAGAGGATGCCCATGAAGAAGATGAACCGAGCCCCCGAAGAGGAGGCACCAGGTGAGGGACAGGGCAGGAGGGAGAGGCCAGTGGTGGGACAGGGCTCACCAGCACTATGCTGCAGCAGCCGCCTCCATCCCAGGATGCCTCCTGTGCTTGCTTGCAGGTGACAACCAGCAGTCTCAGGGCAGCCAGGGCCAGGCCTTGTCCCTCCATGGGAACAGACTGACATTGTCCTCCTGCTCACAGAGCTTGGGGAGCACCAGGAACTGTTCCAGCTTGGACGAGGGGGTGCAGGGACAAGCGCCGCAATTCTGCAGGTCTGTCCTGGTTGTCCTGGCCAGCAGCACTGCAGCCTGCAGTTAGCACTTGAGACTCCAGAATATGTTTCATCGCCTTAGCTGAAATATTACCTAACTCTATGATATTTTTCTTCTTCAATTGCTGTCATTTTTTTTTTAGGGAAACCTTATCTCATCTGAGTATGACAGGGAGATCCAGCAGTTAAATCTGGTCTTGTGAAGCACCTGCTGTGCTTGTGAGTTTTGAAAATGAACCCTTTTTTTCTTTTCCAGCCTACGAGGAGATTCAGATCTGGAAGAAAACTGGGAATAACAAAACTGTCACAGTGTCATGAAGTATCTTCTTCATCTCTAAAAGGGTGAAATATCTCAGAGTGATACAATGCAAAAAGAGTTGGTCGATGTGCTGGCTTTGCATGGGAACTGTACGGACAAGTATGTCAATATCGTACATATGTTCATATGGTACCTATGTGGGTTTTTCCTGTAGCATGATGTGTGTAGCTCACACATACTTCAGAGTGCCAGTCTGACCACCTGTTGCTCCAGGTCACCTGTTTGGCTGTAAATAGCTGAGAGTGGGTCACAAGTGAGGGGACCACAGCAGCATCCTATAACCCTGAGGAAGAACACGCTCGCTGATGGGATCCTGCACTGTTGGGCTGTGTTCCTTCCCTTGTAGGGCAGGATAGGCTTCACAGGGGGCTTTCAGTGTAACAATTCCATGTAAAACCCATTCATCAGCCTTCAGCAATAAATAGGAATTTGAAATGGACACTGGCCAAGATGATTTTTCACCCTCTAATTTTCCTAAAAATTGGTTTGTCTGCACTGTTATGGACAAAGGGTTGACTTCAGGAACTGAGCCGCATTTCTCAAACTCCTCAGTGAAATTGCCTTTGCCCCGAGGTAACAGGCTCAAGCTTCAAGATTTTATTAAAATAATACATAAGTAAGAGTTAAATGTCAATTTTGCTAAATTACTGCATCTTCACAAGCCTGATTAAGAGCAGATCAAATCAACTTCCTACCATGGCAATCAAAATTATTACTGAAAAAAATACTATATGAAATTTGACAAAATTTTTCTGCCCGAAAGCTCGATTTTTTTCTTAACTTTGCATAAACATGTGGAAGGAACAGTTGTTTACCTTTTAATCGGGACTCTTATTGACAATCCACCAAGAAGTGGGACATCAGCCCTGCTGACTAAATAAATGAATGAGTCATTATCAGGGATTGATGGTTAACTTATCTATTTAATGGTATACAGGAAATAAACCACATTTTTCAATTTTCCAGATCATATTTTCTTCTTACATATCACTACTGTTAAAAAGCTATTGTTTACATTTATCTTCTAATATGTAACAGGGTCAAGATTACAAAGATTTCAGAAATCAGCGATTCCCACATTATAACATCTTCTGGTAATGCCTCATTTTCACTCTGGAGGCTTCCAATAAGGAAAGGACGAATGTGGGAGTCTGGGACTTTCCTTCTAAGAAATTGAAAATAATGGAAGAAAACTAGATAGTGACAGAGAAAACTGATACTATCCTTCTGAGAACAGAACTGAACTCATAAATGAACTTAGGACCATTCCTCAGCATCTTTTAGAAATCTGTCAGTGCACCTGTGGCTGACACTGGCTGTGATTGCTGTGCTGGGCAAGAAAATTAGAAGTGAATTCTAAGTGGCAAATATTGAGGAACCAGTCCAAGATATTTTAGCATGTAAATACAGGATTACTTTCCCTTCTCTATCAGAATAGGTTTTTTGACTACAATACTTACTAGAGTTTTCCCAGGTACACAAATACGACTTTATTTCAGTGTGAAGAATTAGTCAAGGTCTAGTTGTGTTTTGCTTGGAAAAAATTTCTTCCTGATCTATCTGCACCAGAACAGGTTTATTGGTGGAATTTTCTTCTGCAGATGTGGTGATTTTGGGTTTGGTTATTTTTTTGGTCTTAATCTGGTGTATTCCTTTTTTTTGTGATAAGCTTTCACAGACAGGTAACTGGTAGTATTTTCCTGGTCTAAGTAGGTTCCTAGAAAAATGGAGTAGTAATAAAGAAACCAGGCATAGCAAGCGTAGGTTCTCAAAAAAACCTCAAACAACCACCAAACAAAAAAACCCCCAAAAAAATCTGTGCTGTGTCTTTGTAGCCTTTTTTATTTCACTGTGATGGAACACCACTCAACTAAGTAGGGAATTATTCTCTAGTTCAGACTGTAATTGAGTAGAATCTGACTTATTTGGGGCTGAACACAAAAGTGAGCCTAAATCAAGGAATTAACAAGACCAAGAGAACAGACCACTTTCCAGATCCCAGAGTACCAATGCTGGAAAGTTTATTGTAATGGAATTTGCAGCCAGAATTTACAGGCTCAGGAGGTTTAGTTATTTTGGATACATTTCAGATCAGCAGAGTCTGCTTGGCATGCTGTCTGCTCCTGTTGCAGCATTTAGTTTTATGACAGTGCTCTATGCAAGAAACAAGATGGCCTATATCAGGACACCTTGGCAGCTTTATTTTAGCTGTAGCGTTTTCAAGAGGAAGTTCCACAACTGTTATTCCTTATATCTGTGGGTCAGTGTCTATGCTTAAAATGGTTGAAAAGGATGTGCAAACTAAAGGCCTGCTTCCCACAGGCTGTGGGTGTCAGCTCAGCTGCTAGTCATGCTTAATATGTGTAGTGTTATAAACAGCAGTTCACGGAGCCCTGGGGAAGGAATACTATTAGTTGGAAGTTCAGCAATTATAGTTTACCACAAGACATGGAGTGGTTTCTTTGTGGGGATTATCTTAGCAAGGTGCTCACTAGGGGATCCATATGCTTCTACTTGCTTCTACTTACTTATGTGCTTCCAAGGATGACGTTTGCTAGCAGGGCCAAAAAACCCACAGGGTAACTGCACGTGAGCACAATTTTGGAAAAGGCAGTATAACCCATTATAATTGCATTTCCTTTTGTCTGTAATCAGCAGAACTCATCTGATAGGGTGTTTCTTCCCCAGTATTTTGGGTGAGTAGACCCACTCTAAATCTGGCTTCTTCTGTATCTGTGCTAGGGTTCATCCATCACTGAGTACTTGGCATAGAGCTATGGGGAGAGGTACTGTGAAACTTCTGATCTCTGGCCTTCCTACTTCCTCCCCATTTCCTGATCCATGAAAGTGTTTAGCCATGACAGTACTTCTATTCACTTCATGTCCTAAGAAGTAAGTGTTAGTTTGCACAGTGGTAGTGCTGGAACTGTTGATCATGCTGTTATTAGACGACCCCTGGCATTCATCAACTAACTGAGAAGTTGGAGACCATGAATTTCACATATGTCCTGAAATCACTTTCAGAAACTGCTGCACAGTCTTCCACAAAATCCATTACTTAAAGGCAGAGATGAAAATTTAGGGAGTGGTGACTGACTTCCAGCTGAGATAATTTTGCAAGGTTACTGCTAGGGAAGAGGCAAGTTCAATCCCCTGACTGGATTGAAAGCAGCCTTACTGTGAGCAGCTACTAAACCTGGAGAGAACATCTAAGTGCTTGTTAAGCTGCTGAAAGGTGGATCTGACAGCTGTTCCTCATGTGCATAAAAACATGGAAAGCACACAGTCCTGAGAAACGGATAGCTGAATGTTAATTGGTTCTAAGTGACTTCTAGTGCCAAGAATGCTCATTATGGGATGACACCGGGGATATAAATAGCAGGAGAGAATTAATTGCATATTGTGAATGAGGAAGGACTATGGTGTTCAAAAATGAGTTTAGCTTGTTTCGGGGGTTTTCTGTTCATTTTTCTACTTTAGGTTAATTTTGCAGCTGTGAGGACGCCTAAATATTTTTTCAAGTCTGAAACTAGTACTGTGGTTATCTGTTGCAAAAGTTCTGAGTCTCTTACCAAGTTAATTTTAACATATATCCTCACCCTTGGTCTTTTATCCCTAGGAGGAGCTGGTGGTTCTACTAAAAAAAATCAAAATCAATCTCACACTATGTTCTTCCTTTTATTAGATTTTTTTTACCTGATATATGAAGCTTCTTTTTTGTTTCCTTTGGTCCTTCAGTGGCATAAGGGAGAAAAATATTTAAAAATAAATAGATCTGGGCTGAGCCTCTAATGCCTGTCCTTTTTCCGTTGGACTCAATTGCTTTCATACATATTTTTACAATCTTTTCATGAAGAGGAACTGAAGTCATAAAATGTGTCCCTTCTCCTAAGATTCTCATCAGTGAGGAATTATATTAAAGTAATGAGGCAGAAATTAGCTGGAATTCTAGAGTTATAAAAGGGAAATTGCAAAAATGAGAAGGTGTTCTCTAAGCACAAGTATCTCAATACAGTGTTCATATAAAAGCAATAAAATATGATCTAGTGAGGATGAATCTGCAGAAGGAAATGTTTTTTGGATGTATTTCCCATTTCCTTACTGTGATAGAGGAAATGGCAAGAAATTAATCGCTGTCATCACAAAATGATTCTTTCTGTTTATGATTGCTCTGCTTAGTATTACTAGAAATTAAGATTGTTTCACTGAAAAAGCCTGCTATGAACTAGTCACAGATCACTCATCTCCAAAATAGCACCATTACGTATCCCGAATCTTGGGAATGTGTGTGGGAAGGTGAGGGGGAGGGTAAAGCAGTTCAGCGAGAATATCTGCTTCATGGATGCTCCATCTTCCCATTTTACCATGGAATAATATAAGAGAGTGTTCGTTGCTCTTTCCTTTTCCTTGCAAATGACTCAGATAATCACAGAGATATCAACAAAACATCAAAGCTGGACTCTTCATAACAACTGGCTCTGTGGATATTTAAAACGCGTGAGCTAGCTCTGTCTTTTTACAGAGGAAGCAGAGAGGGGATGTTTACCCAGCCATTCTTGCTCTTTTTCCTATTCTATTGCTGAAAAAGGAACTTGATGAATAGCTCAAAAATCAGCTACTAAAATTTCTGTTCTGCAAACGGAATGGTCATACTTCTACCTCCCTTGTATTAGCTACAACAGATGTTTGCCTTGCTGCACGTTGCAGGCACAAATGCTCATCGAAATAGGTTTCAAGCCTTCATCATTAATATTTATTAATACTACATTTTATTATGTGAATGTTTTCTGAAAGTAAGTATGAATCTTCCATTAATGAAAGAAAAGCATAACTGTGGTTTATCTGCCCAATTGCAGTTGTCCAACAAAGAAGGAAGGGTGTGCGTTTAAGCACCAGAACAAAATGGGAAATATCAAAGTTGAAGACAACTCCAAATTTTGTCCTTGTGAGAACATCAAAATTACACTTTCCTGCATCTGTCACCATACATAAACTGTATGCTTTCTGTGATTATAGCTCTGGTTCTCAGATGTGCAGCTACCCCTTTGACAAGATGTGACTGTGGCTCTTGCTGTGCTATCTGGTTTTCCATAGTATTAGATGCAGATACTTGGGGAGGGAGAGATGTTCAGTGAAGTCTTACAGATATCTTGATCAGGATGATTAAAAGATGGTGCCTGCATCTTCAGGGAACCTCAAGAGTGAACCTGTATTATCAATTTTCACAACTACAAGGCAATTTCTTTTTTATTCTTGCATGTTATGAATCAGGCAAGAGTCTCACTGTGAGCTCATTAAATTAGAGCTATATATACTAAATAAAGAAGTTCAGTAATTTGCATATACATGGAGATGGAGCAATTAATAATTCTTGGGTTTTTAATTGACTGAAGAGCTATTGTAATGAAAAATTAATAAGAGGGGTGAAAGGAGTTAAACTACCTATTTCTGTTCCTGCTTTTCCTGTAAAATATGTGGCTAAATTAGAGTGTCTGAGTTAGTGTAAAGTTACAAATCTGTGTGCCCACCTAGTAAGTTTAACAAAAACTCTGCACACTATTTCCCAAAAGCTTATAATTTAGACCAATCAAGGCCTTTTGTTTCCCAAAATGCTATACCTGTTTCTCAGTAGGAGTTATGGTGACAAATTAGAACTCTCTAAGTTTTCAGTTATTTAAGTTAAAATGTTGCCCTGAGAAATCTCTGCTTTTTCCCTTACAATGTAGGAAGTATTATTTTTATTCTCATCAAAACAAAAATGAGTGCAGAATGACTCAGATGGGCCCTGATGAGAGGCCTGGGTGGGGTGCTGCGCTGGGGCCGTGTCTTGGGCTGACTTTATGATGTGTATCCCCTATCGCCTGCTCCATGCCCAGACATGATTCCTGTGCTTTTCTGTGTCTTTAAAACTGGGTGCAAAAGAATGAAGAAAAGCCAGATGAACTTTTCAAAACAGTTTTTTGTGCTTCAAGGACAGTCACTCCCCTGCATTCCTGCTGCTGCAGAGCAGAGGAAAGCACCTTCCCTGCTTTTCCTGGCTCTTGGCTCCTTTTCTCAGAAGAGAGAGACAGACAGTTAAACTCCTTTGTTTCCCTGGGACTTTGTTTTTTTCTTCTTCTCTTCTGGACTGTTCAGAACACCAGAACATCAGAACCTCACTTGCAGACCTTACCCAAGCTGACCCAGCTCCGAAGACGAGAGAGAGACCACACCCATGGAAAGGACTGTAAAATCTTCCCAGGTTTTCTCTCCACAGCGAGAGGTTTTATTATTTAGCATTATTCTTTTCCTGTGTGTTTGTTAAATAAATAGGTTTTTCCCTCTTCTTTCGCTTTCCCTTGAGGAATTTTTTCCCGACCCTGGTGGGGGAAGGGTGGCTGTAACCTGCCTTCTATAGAGGAGACGTTCCTGCCAGAGCATTCCTTTGAATTTTGTCTCAAACCAGGACAGGCCGGATGCACTCCAGTCCCAGAGTGGCACAGATGGAGCTGCGGCAGCAGGACCACAGATGCCTACGGTGCGCTTCATCAGGGCCAGTGAATCAGCTGATGTATCCTCTCATGCTTGATGGCAGTGAAGTATGTTCTGCAACACAACACTGTGAAGTATTTGAGTGTTTGAGAGGGTTTGACATAGGTTTGCAGGGTGTGTAAGCTCAAACCTCTGTAGGGAGGCTGTGCGACAAGAGCATCTTAACCTGTAGCCTAATGGTTATTTTTACATATGATTACCATGTCTTGAGGGGCATCCAGCACAGCATCTCCAGGTGGGCAACGGAGAGGATTGTCCTGCTCTGCTCTGAGCTGCAGCAGCCTCACCTCGAGTGCTGTGTGCAGTTTTGGGCACCACAAAAAAGACATGAAGCTGTTAGAGAGTGTCCAAAGGAGGGCAATAAGAGTAGTGAAGGGTCTAGAGGGGAAGCCATAGGAGGAGCAGCTGAGGGCCCTTGGTTTGTTCAGCCTGGAGAAGAGGAGGCTGAGGAGAGACCTTATTGCAGTTACAACTTCCTCATCAGGGGAAGAGGAGGGGCAGGCATTGATCTCTTCACTCTCTTCCTTCAGTCTCTTCCTGTGACTAGTGACAGGACCCAAGGGAACGGCCTGAAGCTGACTTGGGGGAGGTTTAGGTTAGATATCAGGAAAAGGTTTTTCATCCAGAGGGTGGTTGGGCACTGGAACAGGCTCCCCCAGGAAGTGGTCACAGCACCAGGCCCTTCAGAGATCAAGAAGCATTTGGACAGTGCTCTCGGGCACATGGTGTGACTCTTGGTGTGTCCTGTGCAAGGCCAGGAGTTGGACTCGATGATCCTGATAGGTCCCTTCCAGCTCAGCATATTCTATGGTATTCATATCAAAGGCAGCATAAGGGACAAGAGGAAATGGCTTCAAACTGAAGGAAAGTAGTTTTATATTGGATATTAGGAAGAAATTCTTCACTGTGACAGTGGTGAGGCACTGACACATCCCAGAGAAGCTGTGGCTGCCCCATCCCTGGAAGTGTCCAAAGTCAGGTTGGGTGGGGCTTTGAGCGACCTGGTCTAGTGAAAGGTGTCCCTGCCCATGGCAGAGTGTTTGAAACTAGGCTCTTTCAGGTCACTTCCAATCCAAACCATTCTGTAATCCTATGGTTCTATAAATTATTAAATAGAAACCATTCTTGGATAGAGACAGGAAATAAAGCATTTTGGACTAAGAAGTAGCTAACTATAAAAAAAACTGGCAACCTGTTAGAGTAACTACTGTTACCAAAAAATATATGGAAGGTGTATTTTTGTGCTCACTTGTAATGCTACCCTAAGCAGGAATACTGCTTAAACAGAATGAATTTTACAGGTAAAAAGATGGATGTGTTTGGAACAGGGCTGCATTCCTGACTCTATTTAAATACTCTATGTTTCATTTTGTACTTCCAAATTGTTTTGTTAAAATATGGTATTACAGCATGAGTACTAGTGTCACATCCATATTGTTTTGGCTCATCTTGAACTCATTTTGCTTCTTTTGCTCACATTGAATTCTGGTTTACTGTGTATACATTGATCTGTGCCTGTACCTTCACGGAGAATACTTGTATGTGTAGATGAGTATGTATACACACATAGGTATAAAATATACTTATGTGCTTTGGAAAATATTTTAATTGCTTTTATCTGCATCAATCTACATGAATCTGAGTATATACAGGCAGTATGTGAATCTACAGCAGGCGTGTTTATTCCTACACATACGTGATGTACTTAGGGCTCTCTAAAAAATCAGTTGTACTGGGGTGAAAATGTCACAGTACTCAGAGGAGTGCATTCTCAGTTGCACTATTTGCACTGCCATGTTTAATATCTTTTTTTATAATTTAAAGTGGAAAAAAACTGAGTTTTGTGTGTTTCCATGCCATACCTCAGGGAGTGAGTCTGTGAAGTGAAACATGGGGGTAAGAAGCATCCTTTCTGCCCTGAAGGGCAAGGAGGAAGAAGGCTTGAACATCTGCTCTCGTTGGCCCCCTGACAGGGTTTAGCAGCTGGACCAAGGCACGTGTAACTGGGACATGCTCCCCTCCCTAAGGCAGCCTCGCTGAGCATCCCTGAAGGGGGTGCAGGTGTGAGTTAGCTGCAGAGGTGGCTGGGATCTTAAAGAATCTGATGTGAAGATGTCTAGGGAAGATGCTGCTGAACAGTGTCTGTGCACTTATCACTTCCCCACTGCTAAAAACTTATGTTTTAAGTAAACATTCCTTAATCTTGCCTTGTACAAAATCTAATTGTGATTATTTAGGGAAATGGAACACATCCTTGAGATAACCAATTCTTGCAGCTTCATGGTGAACCATGTTTTCAGACCTCACAATCCTAATGTTAACACGGTTTACTTCTGTGTAAGGATGTCTGACTTCCAGATTCATTACGCGGTAAAATAAGTATGTTCTAGCAGGCATCAGTGGACAGAATATTCCATTGGCAAGCAGCAAAATACTGCAGAGGGCACTTAAAAATAAATGCAGGCCTGAAGCAGCTTGTAGTAGTAGTAGTGGTATTTGTACCTTTAAAAATACCAGTGGTAATTGAAGGATGTAAGCACGCAGTCTGTAGGCAGAAATAGTACAGCTTTGTAAGATTTTATTTTATATGAATAAGTGTAATTGCAAAATACATTTGTCTATACATATATAGATTAATTTTAAGACTAAAATAATTTCTGAAAGTAAAAAGTAAAGTGACACTTCTATTATATTGACTGACATTTCATTATTTAAATGCCTAATGTGCATTTCGCTTTTGGATAATTAGTTGTCAGTTTGCAAAAGCAATTACATTTTAAAGGTTATCAGTGTTTTTCTGAATGATAACTTAGACTTTTTATCCGGTGGCTGAATTGGTGTACAGATCTAAGTACAGACTTGCACAAAATGCATTTTTTCTAGAGGGATATGTATGGGCACACAGTGGTAACACATGGGCAGGATTTATGTGTCTCAGAAAAAGAAAAATAAGGATTTATAATCAAGTTAGCACATCCTGCCATGCCAAGTTCTTAATCTGATTAACCCCATACTACCTGAACACATTGTTTCTTACATACCTGCAGAATTTCCCACTGTACTATATGGATCAAATTGTTTTGCTTAGGTTCTTGCACAGTGGTTTCTCTCATGAGGCTTAAATGTTTCCCCCCATTCCCGCCACCCTCACCAATTCCTTAAATTATTCTTTTTTGTTGTGCTCCATTCTTAGGGAAGGTTATTCTTTACCCTTCAATGCAGGTTTATACACCCAGATGAAAGATGTAAGCATAAATGAGGGAACTAAAAGCTAACAGTTGCTAACAATAAGCATTTTTACTTTATAGGACACCTTGAAAGTATAGCTGCCATGGGGTATGTGAACCAAATCAACACATAGCAGCGCTGTGGACCAGTTATAAGTGTAAGAAACTTCCTGAGAATTTATTGCTCATAATAGTCTTGGAAAGGCATAAAGGTGAAGCAGCACCACAAGCTTTCTGCAGAAGTGCTTTCCTGTTATATGTAGAAGTAACTGCACCTTGATTTCTACCTGAGGAGGGCTTGATGTGTTGCCAGAGGAGTGCTCAGGGCTCAGACATGCACAGCCACCAAGCATGGAAAAAGATTCCAAGACAGAGTGGCAGGACATACAAATGCAGCTTTCAGTCCAGCATCTGACACAGTTGTGTACAGGAACTCTCTTCCACACCAGGCACTTTTTTTCCCTGAGATTTCAGAAGTGATTCTGTACTACAGTGGGATAAACCCAAGGCTTTTCAGAGCTTTCTGTGAGAAACAAGATGGAAAGAATATCCAGTGGCAAAGACATTCACCTTTGAGGTCAGGTCTCAAAGTCACATTCAAATTGGACTTGAATTTGGCTTTTTTTGATACATTGATGTTTTCATTTGTTCTGGAGATTTTCCATTTGCTGCAAATTGATATTCCTTGAGAGAGCTCATGTGAGATTGATAACAGCACTTACAGAAGTCTGATGCAAACATTCAAATCCTGCAATCTTCCAGGTTTAGAAGATTTTGGGACTGTCCTAATAATTGTATGGATTTTATAGTGTTTCAAAAAGGCATCGGTTAAATATGAAGGGTACCTATCATACTCTTTTTGCTTATCATCGAGGTGGAGTTGGAGCCAGTAGCTTTTAAACATCCTGTGGTGCCTCAGACCAGAAGAGGGAAGCTTGCCAATTAAGGTTGTTTTGGTTTTGATGACTAAACTCCCTGGCAGTGCTGAGACAGAGCTGATGATGGCTGTCATGTTACTGGGCAAAGAGCAGTGACATTCATAAGGTCCAGGTTTGTTAGGACTTTGTGTTTCTTTCTCATTGGAAAGGTGACAGCATTAGCACTATGTACACAGTTGGCTCAGTGTTGAAGGTGAATAGCTGTTGTGTTGTCCCTAAATTTTGCTTGGAAACATGTTTCCTAAGGATCTGGTTATGCAGTTGAATCTTTCCGGACAGATCTCTGAGCTTCCCGCAGAAGTGTCTGCCTGAAATCTTAAATGTAACTTCACGCTTAGATTTTGTTGCAGATTTTAGGGTCCTGTCCTCCTGTCCTTATGACATCTATATGGCAAGATTATAGGAAAACAGGCGAATATCTAAACAGCTCTTAATTACTGTTTATACTGCCTCTGCAAATGTTTATCTTAGCTATATTCCCACTTTATAAATGACTTATGTAATTGGGTTAAACAGACTCACACACAACATTTGTTGGTCAATTACCTCTTAAATTATGTACATTTCTGTAATTAGAAAATGTAATTCTGCTTATACACATAAAGCTTTTTTTTTCTAAATCTGTGCTTAATATACCTGGAATGATGACTTTTATTTGTACACAGAAGCTAAATTGAAAAGAGTTTTCCTACTAAAAGTGTATGATTCTGTAATCAGCAAGACAACTTTATTTCCATATGTGTGAGGTGTTCTCTGAATTGTGGACTGAAGAGTCAATGGACGTACAATTTCTAGACAAGGAAATCTTGAAAGCCATATGTGTTCACTCAGCCAACAAAGACATCTGTATGTTTATTAAAAGAGCAAAGAACGGATGTTTATAATGGTAATATTATCCTAAGGCTCAATTACTTGTGAATTTACTACAGTTCCAGTAAAAATGTTGAATTGTCAGGAAAAGGAATTCTTGCATGACATCTTAAAATACCCATAACGTGAAATCTCATTTTACAAAAATAATTGAACTTTGCCATGAAAACATTAACTAAAGATGTAAATATTTTTGCGTCTGTTTTCCCAACAGGACAAGGTGAAAATAAATCTGACAACAATGTGCATGATGTGTGTGATTGCTGTCACAGCCATGATCTTATCTTTGGAGATGTCCTTGAAAGATTCACAAGGTGACGTTTTGGCTTCTCAGGTTGTGCAAAAGCTGACGTTTCTCCATTAATACCGATATGTTCACACTGATTTTTATCCGATAGGTTAGTATTGTATTCTTATTGAGAACAGCACTGAAACAAATGAAGAATTAATCTCTACTGTGAACAGAATATAAACATGTGCTCAACCACATTCGCATTTGAATGTTTTGTCCCAGATTCACATTCAGACACAAATCATGGCCGATATTATTTTTACTTCTTAAACATTAATTTTTTCCCCATAATTTCCTTTTATAATTATATTTGAGTTGGAAACTTTAATATCTAAACCAGTTGTTAGAAGTTCAGTCTTATCAAGTATTTTAAGGGTATTTTAAGGTGTCATGCAAGAAGTCCTTTTCCTGACAATTCAACATTCTTACTGGAATTGTAGTAAATTATTGAGCGGTTTCATTATCCCACTGTCCTTCCTCTCTGGTATATCAAGTTTTAGGGAGAGAAAAGAGAAAATGCAATGAATTAGTCTTAGCAGTCAATCTCTACTTAAGTGCAAATTAAAATTTATTTCATTGTAGTGCTGTAGGCAAGTCTTGTGTCTCTAAATCTTAACTTCTCAATAGACAGCCCTGCTAGAGGGGATGTGATATGGGACCTAATGGTCCAACATGAGCTGATTGGTGATGTCAAGACTGGAGGCAGCCTGGTCTGTGGTGATCACACACTGGTGGAGTTTGCAGTCCTGAGTCATATGGACCAGGCAAAGAGTAAAGTCAGGACCTTGAATTTTAAGAAAGCAAACTTCCAGCTGTTCCAGGAATTAGTCAGTAGGACTCCCTGAGGACCTGCCCTCGGGGTAATAATACAGGCTGGATGGTGGAGGGATTCAGAGAGGCCCTGCTGAGAAGGACTTGGGGGTACTGGTGGATGACAAGCTGGACATGACATGGCAACATGTGCTTGCAGCACAGAATGCCAAGAGCTGTATTTTGAGCTTTATCAAAAGAAATGTGACCAGATCCCAGAGGGAGGATCCAGGGAGGTGATTCTCCCTCTCTCTTGCACTCTGGTAAAACCCCAACTGCAGTGCTGTGTCCGGCTTTGTAGCCCCCAACATAAGAAGGATATGGACCTGTTGGAGGAAATCCAGAGCAGACCAGGTTCTCTAAGGGCTGGAGCACCTGTGTAATGAAGACAGGCTGAGAGCGTTGAGCTTGTTCGGCTTGGAGAAGAGAAGGGTCTGGGAGACCTTAGAGCCCCTTTCAGTATCTGAAGGGATCTTACATGAAAGATGGGTCCAAACTACTGAGCAGGGCTTGTTGAGATAGGACAAGAGGTAATGGTTTTCAACTAAGAGGGTAGAGTTAGACTAGATACAAGGAAGAAATCTGTTCCAATGAGATTTGTGAAGCACTGGCACAGGTTGCCCAGAGAGGTGGTAATGCCCCAACCCTAGAAACATTCAAGGCCAAGTTGGACAGGACTCTGAGCAGCATATCTAGCTGAAGATGTCTCTGCTCACTGCAGGGGGTTTGCTCTAGATGATCTTTAAAGGTCCCTTCCAACCCAAAATATTCTGTGATTCTGTGAAATCACAATATTCTGATAGGTATTTCACTGAAACTAATATCTAAATCCCTTACATTTCATTACTTTTTCACTGGGAAACATGCTTAACTTACAAGGGGTTGCCAGTGTGTTTAATGAGGATCTGAAAAGCTTTTACATAAGTGTAAAGCATTGGATTGACTTTATTTTTCTCCCTCCTTTGGATTTCCCACTGACTTCCTTGCTGTGGGAAGTTTTTGCCTCAAAGTAGGTGATCTGGTCATTCCACCAAGGCTACCAATTTCCCTTGAGAGTCGGAAGATTGTGCTGCTAAATCTGCCCTTCGGTTTATTCCTACCATCCTGACAGTGTCTCCCATAGCCCTTTCTGGTGGAAGGCTATGTCATATATTGACACCAAAAGTTATGAAACTTATTCTGATCTCTTGTTGAATTTTATCTTTATTTTGAGTTCTGTACTTATTTACATTTGTATTGATAGAAATATATTTAAGCAAGTAAAGATATTACTTCTCAGCTTCAATTTTCATTGACTAATCAGATCAGTCTTTTTTAGCTTCTGCTCCAAAGTAGGCTTTCAATTACCGTCAAAATCTAAAAAGGCCCTCGTACTTTCTTCAGTTCAGTTTATCTGTTTGTAAAACAGTACTCTAAGCGTATCTAATCTCATCGTTGCTTGAGCTGTGCTAATGTTTCCAATTCTATTGTAAAGTATCTTTTCTTTTCTGTAGGAATACCAGTGATACAAAAGTAATAGGTAGGACATGCTTTTCTAAATGGACATTACATTATGTTCAGAGTCTTTATAACCACTTTCTCATTTCTTGGTAATTTTTTGTTATTTAACAGTCATTCTCCTCCCTAGTTATTTGACTGATGAGTTCTGTGCTTATAAAAATCTTGAAGTGTTTGCTCAGAGGTTGATCTTGCACATTGCATGTTTGAACTTAATTTCTATTTCAGGGTTTTGTAGCATGAGATATTTATTCTCTTGAAGATTGGAAATACCGATTAACTGCTTATTGCCTGCATATTATTTCAGGACATCTGTACTTTTTGTTTCAAGGATCCGGAATGAAAATTTACTGTTTTATAAAGGTCTTCAGCTGCAGCCAGATATTCCCCTTTCAGCTGTACCCACTGTATTTCCTCATGTTTATTTTTAGTTCTAATCCATATCATGTCCAACCTTGTGTGACACCATGAAATAGTGATCTGGACAACTATAGTGTCATTAGTCTGACCTCAGCATAATGCAAGGATTTAAAAGAGATCTTGAAGGAAGAGATAATGAAGGCAGTTATAGGCTTGTTATAATTGCTGTGGGTGAAGGATATGCACCAGACAAGTTGTAATTAAAGAAACAGAGATAAAGAAAAAAGGGTAGAAAATGAACCAAGGATTTGCCAAAGATAGATTGTGTCTGAATAATCAAACAGCTTTAAGTGTGCTAACTGATTTTCTAAGAAATGAAGAAGATTAAATCTATCTGGGCTTCAAAGGTTTCATGAATCCTCTGTCTAGAAAATTGATTGTCATTTTTGGAGTCTGCTGCCATGAAATCCCCAAAGCAATAAGGTTAGAGCTACTTTCTGCTCCTGCCCTGGCTTCAGAGTGGTGGAAGAAGAAAATTATTCCAGTTTTTGGCCTTCTTCCAGAGAGGAAGGCTATGTCACTTGTCACTGCCACTTTGGGTGTATATAGTGCCCAGAATCAGTTATTTCTGCTTATCAGTGCACTTTCTCCGTACTGGGGAGCCTACTGTGAGCATTTTTGGGTAGTAAATATATCAGATAATTGGAAGAAGTAACTAAGTAGTTTCTTATTGCAAAGCATACTCGTAACAGGATCTTCTTTGTACTGGAAAACAACCCAATCAGCTGCTGTGACCCCGTCCACTCTTGTCCCAATCTTTTCTTATTTGCACAAGTCCTCTTTGCTTCCTCATCAGAAGAGAGTTGTGTAGCCAATGTCCCAAGTCCACCTTCACTGATGAATCTCATTTTAGAAGTTCACATTACTGAATCATAATCAAAAAGTGACTGAGAAAGGACTGCAGGAAGCTATGTAGTCTTTACTCAGCTGCTCATGGAACTGTGGTTCTTAGCATGGTTTTTCAAATAGTGGAATCCATCTCCCTTCTCTGTGAAATGTTTAAATTTTCATCTGTTTAGGCTAGGAAAATCTTATTTTAACATGTCATCCAAGTGTCCTCATTAATTCTCGTCCATCGATTTTTGGCCCCGTCCAGATGAATATATATAACAGTTTATTCCCTTCCTCTTTGTGGCAACCTTTTAATAGTTGCAGTTGTCTCCTCAATTGTCTATAGTCTAGACTAGACTGAGAGGTTTTCCTGTTTTTCACTATGTATATTTCATCTCTTCTAGAATTGTGATTATTTTTTAGTGCTCTTCCATGGATTTTCTTAAATAGAGTCCCAGATTTTTAAAGGTGAGATGTCCCAGTCTTGACCCAGGACCTCAGCTGAGGCCTTAATCAGATTGTGTAGAGTAGAAGGGCTACTTTGGCTTTATCTATTTCTAGTACTACTTTTGTGCATGTCAGAAGAATTGTGCTTTTTTCAAGCACAATACTACTGAAATAAGTAAATAAAATACAGCTTGCTTACGATGGGACTTTTTCCCAGGCTTTCACAGAAATTTACAAATACCACACTAGCAAAAGTGACTAACATGAAATCAGATCCTTCAGATTTATCTCAGATCCTTCAGATTTACCAAGGACCCCAAACCCTGTTGACAAATGCTATTTACAGAGTTCCAGTGATTTATTACTGAGAGTTATCCCTAACGTAAACTTCGAGAGACATAATCTAGTGTCAGACCTCACTAACTAACCTAGACTAACCTAGATTAAAATAAGGTTAGTTGGTTCAAGAATTCCCTACCTGCCACTTCCTCGATCAACGTTGCTATCAATAATTCTGTTTACTAGCATTAAAGAGCAAAAAGGATTTCCACAAGAAATCATAGCAATATAGCATAACTTCCCAGTAGCAAATACAATTAAATAATTTTATTAAAATAAAATAAACCAATACAGAAAGTGTGATGGGAAGTGAAATACGGTGCTTTACGGGTCATAACCAAATATTTGTACTGTGGTCCCTTCCTGTTCAGCAGTACATGTTCCTGTTGTGATGGCTGAAGATGTAATAAGTCAAAGTTGTGTTCACGGATCGTTTATAAGCAGAAACAAAGGAGGAAAATGAACAAATTTTAAGAAAAGTCAGGGGAGGGGAGTATTTTTTGAGAAATTGCACCAGAGGCTTTGAAAATCTTGTAGATTTTTCCAGAAGTCAAAACCAATAATTTATCTGGGGGAAGTTGTAAATTTTTTTCGTATTGTCAGGTGCTGGTACTGGCCTAAGAAGACAGTTTCTCCTACAACTCTGTATTTTACTAGCCACAGAATTCTTGAAGCTTAGTATTTCTTCCTTCCTGTTTTATCCTTTCACAAATTCTCAACGAACTGCCAGGTGCATAGCAGCTTGTACGGCTCTCTGGTTCTTTTGTTGGCAATCCCCATCTTTGCTCTGAGAAGCAGTATTAGATTTCCAACAGAAGCCAGTAAAAGTGGTTAAGTCAAGTGCAGTGTGACAGATGAGTTTCTTCTCATGAATTTTCCCCTAGGAGTTGGAGTGAACAAAGTTTGAGCAAAAAGAAAGCAGGCTGGAGTATCTGGGTCTGCAGCATGCAGACATCTCCCTCTAGAACTCATTTCTTAAGCTCTTGGGGCTCGTTAATTTTATTGTCCTCGCAGACACAATGTTGATAATGTGGAGGAACTTAGCAGAGTTGCTGAGAAATGGTGTCTAGATGGTACACCAAAATGTCTGAGTCACCCTTGTGACCTTTCCAAAAAGTTCCCCGTCTGCAGATTTCCCATTTAAGCAGCCAGAACCTTTGACACAGAGGACTTTGCAGGATCATTTAACTCTGGTGCCTCTCCCCCACCGTAATTCCCTGGAACCTTAAGTGGCACTGGGGACAGAAGTACTTTACAGAGGAGAAAACAATAATTTTTAGCCTCATCCTCTCCGATTGACTGCAATGCACAGAGAATATCTGACTTCCACAAGCTCAGTATGCTACATATGATCAGGGAATGTCATCAGCTACTTCTTGGGCTATTGAAGCAATGAGACTACAGTTTTTAAATCACCTAGTACACCAAACCACACTTAAATAATTGAAAAGAGAACAAACCTTTTAAACAATGTTTCAGTGTGAACCAGGGTTGGAGATATATATATTTATATAAAATTTCATATGATGCTTCCCTAGCATATATTAATGACTAAAGTATCTCTGTCTCTTAGAAGCAGGCATTAGGCTATTTCTAAATTTCTGCATTTAATTGTCAGTTTCTTTTTACTTCTTACTGATATTCTTCGTAGACTGCTATATTTTTCTTACTTTACGACCATTGATTTAAAGGGTCTCCCTTGCAAGCTGTGCACCTGTTTTCTTCAGGAACACTGTGTGAGAAACAGAGTTGCTTTCTTGGTAAAAATATCCATCCCAGGGGTGCACAGAGGTTGTGCCAATGCTGCCCATGCAGGCCCTGCCTTGCGTAGCCAGGCTAAATCCTTGGACACTACTTGTATCAGGTAGCTATGGCATCACTGAGTTCCATTTTGCAACTAGGTTTTTAATCATCTTCAAACAAGGCAAAATACCATCTGTCTGAGAGTGAACCTACTAAGTAAAGTCTATTCTGTAATAAGGTTGTACCAAAAAATGACAGGTGCAGTTTTACAAGGTGCTGAGCCCACTCCGGCCATGGTCTGTGGCTTTCTCTTCTCACTGTAATCTAAATTGAATATATTGATGTATTTATTACCATTATATGGAGGAGCTGAGCTCCACTGAAATCTCAACTCACTTTTGATGGATGGGGTTTGTTTGTGAATAATTGTATTTATGATCCCAAGTCCTTAATAAACACTGCATCTTCATTCATAGTCTCTTAATCTTTCATGAGATTGCATCTCAATGTGATTCTTCAGCCTTGTCCCTTATTATGTTTTATTGGATTGTATGTGTAATGGAAATAATTCAAAGGTGGTGAGCAAGTTTCAGATAATCCTTTGCTATCCAGTCTACAAGTTTGGATAGTAGCTTGAAATACATAAGATCTTATTATAGTCTTTAGTTCAGTTCTTATAGCTGAGCTAAGGTAAATCCTTAAAGTGAAAATAAAATGCAGAAAATTACTACCAGACAGGTAGAACAATATAACCTCAGAAATTAGAATTTGTTTCTGAGTTCACTGTCTAGCAGTTACAAGAATTTCTCTTATGGAAAGAGCATTTATTCTGTGTTACTTTAATAACTTGCAAGACCCTCTACAGGGAGTTCATATACTCACTTCATATTAGAATTCTCAAAACTTGCTGTATAGTAATATGCTCATATTCTTCCCTCCAACTAGATTAAGTGAATAAAACTTAAGACTTATTTCTTATATATTTCTTCAGCAAAACATAATGCTGGCAGTCTTGCTTGTTTGTCTGTGTTAATACAATCTGCCCTCGCTGGGTAATGCTGATGAATAAATCACTAAATGTGTAATAGCATCTATTTACTCTGAATGGCAACGTTTTAGTCCAGACAGAAAATGACTATTCATGGTTTTTATTAGTTTTTTTTCCTTCTCCTACTGTCTGAAAATAAATTAATCGTATTGTGTGTAGCCATTATAGAAATATGTAAAATTACACCTCACAATAAAGTAGTGGTGTTTTCCAGTCTTTATGTGAAGGTATTTAACTTCTAGTTTGCAAGGAAATTGCTTTTCTCACTTTTGTTGCATGGTGCCAGAATTGTAACAATTTTGTCAAAACAAGGCCTTTAATTACCACACCTTTGTGATGATAGGTTATTAATGTCCAGAAAATTCTTGAGAGATTACGTGAGAAATTCAATAGGATAAAAAGTTGGATCATCACTAAAAAGTGAATGAAATGGATTCCAAATCTGATGGACCTGTCACAGCCAAAAAGTTATTAACTTGATTTTTATAGCTTTTGCTGGTCCTTACTGTACCAGTGACGAATGTATCTGGCATACCAAGCACTATTCTACAGGAATACAAAGAGGAGAAGAAGGTCTATTTGATACTGCTTTCAAGTCTATTGAATTTATAGCAGTTGAAGTGAATTCAGTGAGTCCTGAGCAACTCATTGTTTTGCAACTCTGCGCAAGTCTCTATTGTGTATGGCTGGTTTAATTACTTACAATGAAGCACCATCATTCTTAATTTTAAAATAAGAATACTGAACAGTACATGATGCCAAATATTAAATTAATAACAATGCCAATGATTTTTCCTCTTTTCTCCTCTGGTTATGAATTGGCCAGAAAGAGATACGGCAGCGTAAGGTGTATGGTTGTACTCAATGATCTTAAAGGTCTTTTCCAACCTAGATGAGTAATCGATGATTCTGTGGTTTCATTATATGAAATTACTGTTCACAATATTTTAATAATTCTTGAACTATATGAAAATGGTCTTTTATGAATATTTGCAACTCATTTTTTGTTTGTATTATAGGATTAAATTCTGATCACAGACTTGTATAAGTATTAGATTTTATGAACAACTAAGTTTAAAATTTTTAATTTCCTATGATTATAAACATCAGTTCTGTAATGCACTAAAATACTCCCCAAATTGCTGATTATTTGTAAGCAACTAGAGATGCTATTCTTGCTTTTTTGGAAGGACCATTCTGGTTTAATAATATCTATAAGAAAGTTTAAGATAATTTTCTCCCTGTCTTTAGCTTGTCATTTAGTTTTCATTTATAGTAAAAAGACCAAAAAGGGAGAAGAGTTGCAATTTATAGTAAGCAAATTGTCCATGTTAAAATTCTGGTCTGTGTTGAGCAAACTAATTTATCCTTACAATGTATCTACATTTTTCCTTGCCATTGGTTCTAGTAAAGCTTTTCATCCAGGAGTTTTAGAGGAATTTCTTTAAGGGAAATGGCAGGAAAGCAATGACAGAACAAATGGCCATTATAATCACAGAGTGTATTGCTATACAAATGTAAAGCTATACAAAACAAGGACATGTAACTCCACAAAGTCAAGATGCCAAGAGAACCCCACCTGAAAACATGGAAAAAAACCCAAACTTTCATTAAGCAAGACATTTGTTGCCTGTGTTACCTGCCACACGTTATTTCATATCTTCTGGGAGCATAAGTGAACTGGCATTATCCAGAATCTCATGCCATTTGTGGACTGGGAAGAGGGCTGGATGAACTTGTGCTTGCACTGACAGGAACTTGGTCATAATGATGATTGACCATAAGCGGGTGGGGATTATTCATGCTTTTTCTTCTCAGCTTCAAAGCACCAATTCTTCCTTAACTTTCAGGCTGTTTTTCAAACAGAAGTCAGAATTATCAAAAGTTTCAGTCTGGTGAAAAGTTGTGAGGCAAGTTGCTATGTCAGTGATATATATACAGAGGAAATTTTTAGGGACCTGAGGACAGAACTGATTTTTAGAAGAGAGAAGGGTCTAATGGGTTGCAGAAAGGGACCTACCAGATACTTTGATAGACTGACTAGGATTTCTGCTGCATGAAAAATTTACAAGCATGGTCTTCCAGGACTACAGAAAAGTTGGGAAAACTTTAATGAAATGGTGAAATAAGCAGAAGGTGATTGATACCCAGAGACTACCACTAAACCTTCTCCTTGCAAAAGCAGCTCAAGTTTCCCTTGAAAGGACAGAAGAGAGTGGCTAACAACTGAAGCCTGGATTATTTACTGCCAATGACTTCCTTAATTTATCTTCACTGTGAGTTTTATTTATGCCCCAGTGTTCTAGGAGATTGGTAGACCTCCTAGAAAAGAGACTGCTGGTACCGGATGGCTGAAGCAGTTAGAATGATGTTGAACAGATGAGTCCAGTAAAATATAAACTCTGACAAGATGGGTATAAATAAAATCAAGTCCATTCACACAGCTCATTCACAAATTGCAGGTTATTTGCAGATAGTCATGCTTGTAAGATGGATGACTCCAGATTTACTGGTAATGATAAAGCCGATAATCTGAAAGCAGCCATGTTGGTCTTCCTTATTCCTCCCCACACTTGTAAGATGGTTTTGAACACTTGATGGGCTGGAGAGTCCGGGTTAAGCAGGGGAACATGGCAGAGAAGGAGAAGTATATTAAATACCTTTAACTGAAGCTGAACCTGCTTGCAGGAATGTAATGAACACTTTAATGATGAATGCATTTCGTATAAACCAGGAAATTCTGCTCTCTCCAACGCATGACTTCCTAAGCAGTGTGCAGAGCTTCCTGTGCTTCACTCATGCCCATGGATTTTGGGGCCAGGCCAGCACAGAGGTATCTCAGGGAATGCAGCAGATCTTCTTTGCAGGGTGCTTCTGTTGACATCAGCTGAATAAGGACAAGAATTACCCACTCTAAGGTTTCTTTTAAAGGTTTTTCTCACTGTGTATCTTGGTCAGGATCACAATAAAAGGAGAGGTCTTCTAGAGTCATTTGTGTTTGCATAGTGTTCTGGAGTTGACCTCTGCCTCCCAACTGTCTGAATTTCCATTACTGAACAACTTCTTAGTGTTCTTCATTTCACCATGCTGTCTTCTGAAGTATTTGGTCTGCTCCTGGAATTGAAATTTGATGTCCTGGATGACGGTGCCAGAATAACTTTGTAATAGTATGTATTGTTTCTTTTCCATTTAAGATGAGATCCTGGGAATTCCATGCATTTATAAGGCTCTCTGACTTTTTTTTGACCATTTAGTAACATGCAAGACTCAAAACTGAGGTTAGCAGTGCATGGATAATATGGAGTAGGCAAATGATGACTTGTGATGACTAGGCAAAACACTGGTTAGTGTAGCACAAAACGACTGAAAAGTGTAGGGAATAGAGAGGAAAGGTAAATAAGTTAGTGGTAGTATGTAGAGGGTAAATGATCTCTGAGAGCACCATGGAAAGACTTGTTGTGTTTCATTGGAATAATTCAATACAGCAAAATTTCACATGCTAGTCCTTTATGAGTGTTAATATACTTACGACAAAAGCATTCATCTTACTGAAAAGAGCACTGACTGATCCAAGTAGGATTGTTCACATAAGCAAGATTTATCCACCAATCATCTTCTTTCCTTGAATAGTAATATCATACAGTCTTAAGCCTGAGTAAATGTCAGCTGATGATACTTTTGTGGCTCCTTTAGGTAAATATTTCATGATGTATTCTAGATTCTGTTCCTTTTCTTGGAGGCTTCAGATGGTTTTTTATTTTGCTTTGTTGCTGCTGCTAGCTCCTGTGCTCTCTTCTCTAAACTGTGTTCAAAGAAAATAGTAATTCATTAAGAAAATTACCTGTACAAGCAGACTTTGATGGCAATAGCTGTGAAAATAGTGACATTCACGGGAAGAAACACTTTACAAGCTGACAGACTATTTCAATAAAGCTCACATAGCATCTCAGTGAGGGAAATGGTAGGGTTTGTTTTTTTTCTGTGTTTTCAGGGCTGAAGCATGTAGACTCCCTAATTTGAACCTTTAGATAATTAAGAATAGCTTTACATCATTAATGATTATATGCATGTTTAAGTGCTACTTTCTCTTTTGAAACGATTGGCCATCTTTAATTAATACAGGGACAGCAGAGAGCACTTTGCTGGCATTTGACTAATCCGCACAGAGCTGCAGTGGTATTCCAGGTAAACTACATCTTCAAGGCTATAGAGTTTCTGCTAGGACATAGTAGCACTTAGTAACAATTGATGCCCCAGTTTTGATCTCCAGGATCTACGTGATAGGGGTTTGGGAGGCAGGATTGCTCTTCTCTTTCATAATAGACCTTGGGATTTAGTATAAAAATAAATTTTTTTCTTCACTGAATTAGCAGCAATTAAGTGCAGATTTTTGATTATGGTAACCAGCTGACTCAAAAAGGTATTTGTTTGATTTGTAACTGTTGATTGGCCTACGATTAAGTTTTGGTATTTTATCTCAGGCACAGAGATATTTTTAATGATTTTATTTAAGGATTACATGGTATAAATAGAACCATGAGTTTATTTGACAAATGTTTGGTGTCCAGCTGTTGCTGGGTTAAGAAGTTGAGAGAGAAATGTTCAAGTAACTCTGCTAGTTTAGTTTTCCTCATAAAACTTTACTTTAAACTTCCTTAATTGTGACCAGTCTCTTGGGTTTTCTACTTCTTTCCCCTTGTTGAAGACTAATAGAAAAATCCAGGCTTCTATTCTTTCCATTTTTCCTCAAAGGTATCAGAGAAATTAAGCAGACTCAGCTCAGCTGAAACCACTGGAATTACTACCACAACTCTTTTTAATGGGTTGTGTACCTCATCCCACAGACTCACCTTCCTTAGTAATTCTATGCTAAGCAATACATCATTGGTGTTTTACACTACCAGTTTCTTATTATCATCCAATTTAAGAGTGATCCACACTTGGAGAACTTATCCTTTTCTTTGCAACATACATAAAGTACTTAGTGCAGAAGAGTACTTATTTTTTTCCATCTGGAGCTGAGGTGCTAGAGTGAGAGTGCTAGAGTGTCGCTTGTAAGGCTTTATGCTAATAAAGAAAATCTAAAGTAAGCTAGGGCATTTTTCAAAATTAATTCTGGTTAAATTAAAAATAAACAACCCAATGCTTAATTTAACATTATGTTTTTGATTAAATTAATTATTGTCTTTGATTTCCAGATTTATGTCCCTACTAAGAATGACTAAGCCAAATTCTATTAGCTGAATGCTAGTGTCTTCAATTAATTTTAGGCTTTTGTAGCTTTGCATAGTGGTATTTTAAAGCTAGACTATTTGAAAAAAACACCAGGGAATTTAAAAATTAGGGTCCATGTTTTTTTCCCCTTTCAAAAGTCTATCATGCTTCAAACATTTGACGTAAAACAAGAACATATGTGTATGAAGCGTGAAATTACTAGCCACAAACAAAAAATTTAGTTTATGATGTTATCTAATTCACTTATCAATTGTACAAGGTACAAGTTTTAATCTTCCACAACCTGAGCAGTACATATCATTAACTGTTAGAGTAGTGATGGTTGTTGCTCACTGTCCCTCCTGAGATAGGAAAAAGCTGTGCTCTTACTATCTCCTGTGCTTTCCCGCCGCGTCGGCTCCCCTCAAGCCACCCTTCTTCAAGGGAATCTGTGGCTGTCCTGCAGCGTCCCTGGCCACAGGGGTCGGCCACTGCTGACAGGAGCTGGCTGCTGTTATCCCTTTGCAGTCCTTCCCGAGTGGGGAAGAGGGCTCGCAGAGTGTCAGCTGGGGAGGCGCTGGAGGCAAAGGAGGAGGAAAGGGCTCCTTGCTTGGGTTCCAGGAAAAGGTTTATTCCGGAGGGTCCAGGGGCAAGAAAGAGCAAAAACTCAAGGAGTGTCCAGGGTTATAAAGGGTACATAACAACCAATCAGAGCACAGCAAATATCTGAGGGACAGCCAGGATAACAAACAGGAAAGGAGGGAGGAGGGATTAGGGAAGGGTAAACCAATAGGACATCGAATAAGGGTGAAGATTCCAGAACAGAATACACATGCAACAAGGGAATAAATATTCAACATAAGGGGAAACACATGCAACTGGGACATAACAAACAGGGGGACGTCGAGGGATCACCCTAACTTAACAAGGATTCTCCTCCTCGGAGTGCTCCTACCAGGGAATGGGCAGAGCCTGATGTGCACCAGGGCTCCACAGGCCCTCAGAGGGCTGAGTCACCCCAACACTTTCCTTTCCTGTTAAACCTTCTACCTCCCTACAGTTACGGTACAATGCAAAAGGAACTGTGCTGCTCTCTGTTAAATACCTTTATTGCTGGTTTCCTGGACTTTTGAACTGGCAAAGGCCAGTTGTGTCCTCTCAGAGGTTCAATGGTTAGTGGTCAGATGGGTCTTGACGCTGGAAGGCTCATTTGCCGCACAACCCGTCGTGTAACATAGCTTGGAAATGAGGTCTGCAAACTCTGCTCTCCTATTGCACCTCTACAAAATCAATAAACACAAAAAACCAAGTAAAACAAATTAATTTACCATCTGGAGCACAGGGCAAGTCTGTACTAATGCTTAGGTTTAAACAGGAGGTCACCCTTGAGGTTTCCATGCCAGGTACTGCAGCAGTTTCCGTTGCAGATTTTGGCTTTGGAGCAAAGCCATCCATACTGTGACAGCCTGGCAAGGCCAGCCTGTGCAAACATAAAGCAATTACTGCTCTCCTCTTCAGACACCCTGTAGGGCTGGAAGATGGAAGTGGGAAATCGGGATCGTTCTGTACCAATCCAATGTAACTATGATTCAGAGGAAAGAAACTGTTCCAAAAGTTGACCTCCTGTCTAATAATAAAATAGTTTTACAGCCTTGAGAGGCCAGTATCTTAGGGTAAAACTTGGGGATTCATAGTATTACAGGAAGGCAGATAGGAGCTGAATAAGGTTTCCTAATGAAGCTTAAGGTCAACAGAGTCAATGATGAGACTTCCTTCTGAGTGTTAAATCTCATATTAGCTCCTTCTTTCCATGTTGTCTATTTTTGGCTCCGTGTCCAGATATATGGAAGATATAGTTGGCTATGGTTCTTCTGGAACAGAGTAACACTGAAATAAAAAGGTAGATTTTTCTTAAAAATAAACTTCTCTGATTATTGTGTTCATCTAAACCACTTCAGTGAAAACTAATGGTGTGCAAATTTCACAGAAAGTATTTAAGATCTTTGAAGAATAATCAATAAATTTCAATTAAAGGGAGTTTTGATGGAGCTTTTGTCTATATGCTTTGAACAATCAGATCCATGATCATAAGTGTAATAACTGTTATGCTTACGACATAAAGGTCAGTGGACTTTGATTGCTCTAATTGTCCTTTTATTATTCAAAAATCTTAGATTCTTCCCTTCTGTTAAATTCTCTTCACTAATTTTGACCTGGACTAATGTCGTAAGGTACTTAACTTTGTTAATTAAAGATACAATCCAATCACGATGCTTAAGGATGATGCTGCCTATGACATTCCTTATTCTAAAGGACCGGACCAAGGTTTTGAACCAACTGCTCTCTAAATTCTGTGGCAAATTGCTAGGTACTGAGCTGTAACAGAGTAGAAGACATAGACCTTGCCTGCATATCTGGACAGTAGCAATGCATAACAAGCCGTATTGAGAACGGAGCTTGCTTCTTAAAAGCAAAACTGTTGTCTAAGTAGGGTAGGTTATATTTTGCCCTGTCTATTATTTCTTTGTAATCCTCTTGAATAAAATGTCACTCAACTCCTAAAATAATTTTCTTTTGCTGAGTTGATACTTCTGCCTCCAAATTATTTCACTGGCTTCTTCTGGGTAAGTCCTACTTGACGGTAGATTTACTGCCAGGTTCAATTCCTTATCCCTCTGTGTGAAGTCCCAGAACAACTTGATCAGTTTTCACCTTGAACCTTTTTCGTCCTTTATTCTTTTGCCATGTATGCCTTTATACCTGGAAGTGATTTGCTGTCTTATTGCACCAGTCCCTTGACATTCATCTGATCTAATCTCCTCCAGATTCAGTTCTGCCCACTGCCCCAAAATGGACCCAGGTGTAATCTTCTATTCAGGTTACTGACAGTAATGTGATCTCATTTCATGTTTTTACAGATCCAAGTACAATTAGGTTTCAGTATTGACCGGCGCCTTTGGACACCACAGAACATGTAACACACAGTAAGTGAGAGGATGGATATGTCTTCATTTTTTCCTTAGTAACTCTTGCACTTCTGTTACAGTGGGATCATAAACTAATGAGAATCACTAGGTTACAAAATCCAAAATTGATTTTTTTCAACTGAAAAGGGCTGCTGATTTTATGAAAGCTCAATAAATTACCTTTAAATTCCAGTACTTTTCATTTATAAGAGAACTGTGAATGGTCCTACACTACACTGCCTATGCATACACCAGTATACAATACAAGATATCTATGACCTCACTTCATATGGCTAAAAATGAATGTCGCATCACAGGATGTTATTAGAGAATGACTTGAAAACACTTCACTCTGCACTGTAACATATCCCAATGTAAATTTTTTGGCAAACATGACTTCATGCTGCTGCAAAATATAACAGATCTTTTTGCAAAATTAAAAGCTTAAACAGCCCTTTTGTGTGTGTGTGCACATTTGTTTTTTGTTGTTTTTTTTGGGGGGTTGTGGGGTTTTTTGGGTTTGTGTGTATGTGTGTTGCTTTTGTTTGGGTTTTTTTGAGGGACAGAATGGTGGTGTGTGGTTTGGATTTTTGTGCTTTAGATCTCCTCCGTTAGCCTTTCTGAAGTTCTTAAAATTTCTTGTCTTTAGTTGCTTTTCTTTTTTTTTATAGTTCCATTGCCTTACCATAATAGTCTTCTGGGATGATTGCTCTGCTTGCAAATATAAGATATCTATTGTCTGTGGACTGAAGTATTTGTAAGGGAGACTGACTGCTTATGAGAGTTAAGTTCTATAATGAAAGCTATGTGAGAAAAGTAATGCCATGCATCTTTCAATAGGTCAGCTGGTCAGGTTTTCTGTTCATTAGTGTGTCTCTGCTGGTACCTTCTGAAATGCTGGAACCCTGTAAGGCTCTTCAAACACCTCACAAATCAGCCTTGCAGTTTTTAATGCTTCCTCTTTTCCCCACAAATGAGAACTTCCCTATAATCTTTCTCTAAAATTTTTCTAAAGTCACATTTGCATGCAGGCTAGTATGAGATTGTTTTCAGGAGAAGGTAAACTTATTCTTCTGTGGAGCTGTATTGAGGAAATGGTGCAATTTAAATCTGTTGGAAGAAGAGGCTTTCAGGTGGGAGGAAATACTTTAAAACAGTATGTGCATATAACATAGACCAATAGATGCACACTGGTCTGTGTAATGAGCTCTGTAATTGTTCTTGGGCTGCCAAATCAAGACTTCATGATACTTTGAAATATAATGCATGAAAGTCAGGAGTTGTGGGTTTTTTTCTACTGTTTTTGAGTTGGTTTTTTTGGGGGGGAGAGAGGGATTGTTTGTTTATTTGTTTGTCTGTTTATCTGTGTGTTGGTTTTTTATGGCAGGCCATATAATCAGTTAACCAAGTGATGTAATAAGTTTTAATATATCCTCAAAAGAATGACCTCACTTGAGCTGGAGTTAGGGAAATTGCTGTTTATCATCACCATGTGAAAAACAGAAGCTGTTAGAAAGTACCTACTTCCTAAGAGCAAAAAGATAAAAATACCCATTGAGCTCATCAGAGTACCAGTCAGAAGCTCCAGTTTAAGGGATTTAGAAAATATGTCCTTGTGACACAGCAGAGAAAGAGAGAGTGCCATTTTGGAGGGGATATAGGTAGGGACAGAAGACCTCATCTGCTCTATCAGCACGTGTCCACAGATGTTGATGGGGCTTAGAGCTGCTGTTTACAGAAACATTCTGGTTTAAACCAGATTTCAGGTACCTGACAGATGTCTAGGGTTCTATTTGAACCATGTGCATTTCCTAAAGAAGGAAGCCTGCCAAGGTATGAGACTATTTCAGTTGACTGTCAGCGTGTCTGATGTCAAGGGGTGATTTAAACAGCAGCAATATGATTGCCTACATTATTCACACCAGTTGTGGGGTTGAGGGGATGTCAGTTTGGGGGGTTTTTGTTCTTGGCAGGGTGGCTTATATCTCTTCCAAAGTTTCCATTTATTTTCTAAAATCTGTTCTGGAGATACAGAGACAGTGCTATTAAAAGAAGAGCACAGTAAGACATTTCTATATCATTTTGTGATTTCGGTATGTCAGGCATGCACTCTATTGCAAACCCTCTATTTGCCCCATGTTGTAAACTGTTTCAGGTATTAACCAGTACAGGATTCAGGCTGTGTTTGTTTTGTTACAAAGACATATTCCATATTCCTTAGTGTAACACCAGTGCCTCATCTAATGAAAAATAATGGCTTAATTATTTTTAATTATTTTTCCAATTTGCTTCTGGAATAATTCAGCTGTAAAAGAGAAGCACATCACTCTTGTGTTAACCAATATTTTCTGCCTTGATCTCTTTCATTGTATTCTATCCATTTTCCTTTTGATTTATATAAACACCTGTTTTGTTAAACTCCTACAGTCTCCAAAGATCTTAGCATTTGATATGGTTGATTATAACATTCTGTTGGTTAAATTAGCCTCCTAGGGTTTGATGGTTCAAGTCTGAAATGGATCACTGCATATGCAAATCTAATACGATAAAGAGAAAATAGAACAGTTATACCAGGGACTTTCCCATTTATATTCTTTTATAATAGCAGAACTGGTGAAACTACTTAATGTCATTTTGTCCAATATGCCTGTATTTGTATTGTTTTTAATCTTAATTTTTTTTCTATGATATACATCTGTTTGTTAATTGCACAAATGCCAATGTGCTGGTGATTCTATGAAGAGAAAGGGGGGAAGATGGAAATACCCGTTAAAAAGTAGTCAAGGAATTCCCTGTTTATTTCTTCTATTCTAAAAATGCAGTTATTTTGGAAGTGTGACTGTTTACTGTTGCTTAAAAACGTTGAAGTTGAAAGATCTGCAGACTGAAATTCTCTCTCTCCGGGAAATCAGTAAGGTCATTGTCAGCAGTGCTCATTTCACTCATGTTGTTCTGCTAATACACCTTAATCTGTCTGGGGGGACCTGAGCTAATCACAGCTTTTCTGTTGAGGCTGCTGGCACAGCTTTGGGTTTCTGCTATTGCTCCCCTGGTTTCCTGATTTGGACACTCTCTTGCTAGAATAAAGTCATTAAAAAGACAATATTCGTTAAGTTTCTTCATAAATACTATTGTAGACCTAGAGATACCATTGTGAAGCTAATCCATGCACTAGTGGCAGGAGTTACTGGATTCTGCAGCTTTATGGCTTCTCTATTTTATGCTGACATTTCAAGCCTCAACCTATTGAGAACATGCAGAAACTTTATTTGCTCTGCTGCTGATTTGCTTTCATCCTGAAGGTGAAAGATTTAGATCTAGGAGCAGTTGATCTAGATGACTGCTCATGTAATATATGATTTTTCACTGAAATATATGTGACCCTGTCATGGTTTAACACTGGCCAAACGCCAGGCACCCATGAAGGCCACTCACACGTCCTCCCCTGCTACAGCTGGGCAGAGGAGAGGAAAATTTAATGAAGGCTTCATGAGTTGAGATAAGGACCAGGAAAAAAACACTCCAAGGGCAAAAGAGGCTCATCTTAGAGATACAAAATGAATTTATTACTAATGAAATCGGAGGAGGATAATGAGAAGTAAAATAAGCCCTTAAAAACACCTTTTCTTCCCCCCCAAGCCCTCCCTCCTTCCCACCCACAGTGCGGGGGACAGAGAGTGGGGTTTTTGGTCAGTTCCTCACCTGAGATCTTCTTCCACTG